>OZ023245.1:2406881-2785509 GCA_964006365.1 Trididemnum miniatum
CACGAAAGAGAGAGAAAAAAGCAGGAGAGTGAGATCTTTGAAACAGCATCTTTTATTAAGTGAGATGAAGCAACAAGAAGGCCAAACAGTTGGAAAATTCTCTGTACAGCATTGTTGGCTATGTAACTCGTGTTTACATTATGAGATTCCTGGACAAACAAATGCAAGCTTCAAAGTCATCTTTCAAAAGCACCCACGCAAAAAAACTGAAAAGTTTATGGCGGAACCTTAATTCAGTCGACCATAAACATCAAGTAGTAATCAACCAATCGAATTACAAATTATCTGAGACCGAAACGAGCTTATTAAATAAAGGATTGAAGTTAAGAACTTTTCCTGACAAATTAAACACCATAAATATCCGAACAGAATTTGAAGATTTCTACCAACAAATTAGGCCAAATATCACCAAGAACAACGGCAGATTGGAATTCAAGGCAAAATTAAAGGACCTGTACTCAAAATATAAATCCACATTTTATCACAACCGCAAGCAACAGCAGAACACCTTTGGCCTCTCTGAAGAAGAGCAAGCTGCCTTGCATAACCTTAGCCATAATAATTCCATCATCGTACGCAAACCTGACAAAGGAAATGGTGTCGTCATACTGAACAGGTAGACTACATTCAAAAAATGGAGCAAATTTTGTGCAATAAAAATCAGTTTCAACCAGTAGATAGCGACGACATTTCAAATTTAGCCAAGTTTCAACAATTCCTTTATCGTTTGTAAAAGAGTGGAGCACTACAAACTGAAATTTATAACAGAATTAGACCCGCTGCAGCAGCTATACCGACTCTTTATGGTCTACCAAAAATACACAAGGAAGGTCCATGTCGACCAATTCTGGCATCCTATGAGAGTTTTGCATGTGAATGCGCTGTTTGGCTAAGCGAGATTTTAACTTACCTCCGTGAACATCCCTCTAATATTAAACACACTTTTGATTTTGTCACGCGCATTCTTAGCTCCAAACCGAGTCCCAATCATATGGTATCTTTTGATGTTAAAAGCCTATTTACGAATATCCCATTTGATTTTGTAATTGACCAAATTTTGGAAAAGTCATTCCCTGACAAAAAAGCTTTATTTCATGGTCTCACCCACTCTCAATTTAAAAAACTATTGATTTGGACCACCAAAAAAAAAACAACACTTCTCTTTAATAATCGCACTTGCCCCATTGCTCTCAGACGTATGCATGAATTGGCTCATTGATCAAAGCCAAAAAATCGGAACCCTGCCTGTGCGACTTTATAGATACGTTGACGCCTGCTTTGCTCCATTTGAAGAGCGCGCTCACATTACCGAATTTTACAAACATCTTAACTCTATTCACCCAAACATACAATTTGCCTATGAACTGGCCCAGAACAACCAATTGGCATTCTTGGATGTATGGATCAGCAATCAAGATGGAAAACTAGCCAAAAACATACCGTAAACCCACTCATACCGGACTTCACATCAAGTGGCAAAGCTTTGTGCCTTTGAAATATAAGATTAATTTAGTGAGGAACTTCTTGCACAGAGCTTACAAAATTTGCAATTCCTATTCACTTATCCACGAAGATTTCAAAATTATTTCCACCATGCTAGAGGAAAACGACTATCCCACTGGATTTCTTAATCAGCAAATTCGAATTTTTTTCAACGAAATGCATGAAAGAGTAAAAACTCCACAAGTCGAAGAAAGGCCAGATACTGAATATAAAACAAGACCCATATTCTCGATTTTAAAACTACCGTAGGTATCGGAGACATGTTTCATCAAATTGAAAAAGAAATTCGGCAATTTCTATTCAAAAAATTTCCCAAAAATCAAAATTTGTTATGGTACATGAAACAGCAACTATTGGCCGAAAATTCAGGTACAAGGACCGTCAAACACTGCTACACAGCTCAGAAGTAGTGCATAAACTCAAATGCTCATGCGGACAATCATACATTGGACAAACCAAAAGAAACTTGAAAATTAGCATCAATGACCATATGTCAAAAAACTCAACTAATAATGAGACAGATGTGTCCCAACACTTAAAAAATAACCCTGACCATACGATGAACTTTCATTCCCCCGAAATACTAGCTCACAGGAATAACATCCGGAAACTCCGCATCAAAGAAACTCTACCCATTCAAAATCTTCAACCACAATTAAATATTGATGATTCTTCCAACCCCATCTACCTATTTAACATTTAGCTCACTTCGCGCAATATTCGTGTAGGCCTAAATCGCAATCAGTAACGTGTTTGTTTTCCATTTATATCCAACGTCTCTTTTCTTAGTTACGATTTAATTAATCCTACAGTACTTGTACTTAATAATCCTACTACTAATCTAGTCCCTCCAGTAGTCGTAATTGTTTAATTTGTCCCTTTAGCTATATTTCATGTAAATTCCAACTACTTTGTTTATGACGTAATAGTTATGCTGTATTTAAAATAATTTCTTTCTTGTGCTGGTTATTCTAGCCTAGCGCCTATGTAGTTTCACACTGATGACGGTATAAGTTTTTACCAAAACGTTTGTGAGTATGATTGCAAATATACTGGCTATTATCTTTTTATCATACAACTTGATACACACATCACACAAACATCACGCAAATTCATTCAAACATCATACGATTTGATACAAACATTATCCAAAAATCAAACAATATCATACGAACATCACACAACTTCATACAAACATCATACACCATACATCACACAAACACCATACAACTTCTTACAGCAATATACAACTTCATGTTAATATCAGGCGCCGGACATGAGACCAACCTCGCCTCCACGTAGTGTACGGTGGAAACAACATTGCGATGTTGGCTAAAGAAGCTCTGCCATTTTGAGCTTTTTTTAACTTAGTCTGTGCAACGGCCTTACCTGTTGAATTCACTCCTTGAAGCATTTCGGCTTCTTATCCTAGCGGTTGAGAGGGCGAGCTGTGAAGGAAGGAGAGGATAACGCAGGTTTGGCATTAGCGAAAACGCTAGTGGTAATCACCAAAAGTCGTTCATAAGAAACATGTTAAGATTGCGTGACAGGATCTCATGTGACTGTGATGAAATCTCATAGTTGTAGAGGGACCGATCCAAAACGCGCTCCGTACTGCAGCCGCAAGATAGTTCAGAGGCCCGCCCCTGATCTAGGCAATTCGGGGGCTGCCTCCGTCAGCTTGTGGAAATCTTCATGCAATTGTAGCTCGAGTTGGCAACTGGGAGGGGGCATGCGGTTGTATTGGGGGGCATTCCTGAGGCCACAGGACAGAATGACAAGTCCATTGCATATAGTTGCCTGGGTTCAGCTACAAGGCTTGACGTCGCCAAGTAACAATTTATTTTTAAGCTTTTTTTTTAAATCTGGTCTTTAGGTTTTTGCCAGCTGTAAAGAAAAACCAAAACTTTATGAATGGAAGAAAATAAACGAAAAACGAAAACAGTACGGCTTGTTCCTCTAACAAGAAAAGAAACACCGTCGCAGCGAACAGTTCCTGAACTGTTCAGCGGCAGTGAGAGTACTCAGCAAGTCAAAGTCTCTACTCTAGCAGGAGCCAAGGTGGAGACGAGAGCGAAAGAATTGCCTTCAGCCTGGACTTCCCTGTTGAAGGAAAAGCCTCGGGCAATTCAAGAAGCAACAGTTTCAGCGGCATTGTCGATTGAAAAGTCCAATACCGCACAAATTTCGCCCACTCAGAATCCATCAATGTCTACGGACATTGGTAGTACCTCTTGAGTGGCGTCGGGGAAAAAATTACAAAAGAAACCAGAGGCAGAAACAGAGAAAGAGATCGCTGAAGGAGTTAGACGGTATGACCCCAACTAATCCTAGAGGTAATCTCCCAACTGTTTCCAACTCTGCATCAACGAAAAGGCCGAGGGAGTGTTCTAGCACTCAATCGACCCCAACATCAAAACCTAAGCAAAAAAGTGGTCGGATTGAATTCGAACATGATGAGCGAGTGGGAACAAAACGAGCAGAGGAAGCTGGAACTAGCATTACAGTATCGTATGCTGGAGCCGTTACAACCAGCAACCAGAAGCTCGTAATTATGAGGAAGGGATCAAAAGATGATACCCTATAGGATTTACGGGTAATTCAAGGGGCCCATCAACCAGATGATCCTGAAATCAAAAGTGGATTTCTTTATTCGTATCGAGAGAACTTTTATCCACACAGGTAGAGTTCTCATGATATGTCATGAGTTATGACGAAAAATCCTTTAGGTGGGCACGAGAAGTTGTGCGGGCCATAGCTCCAACCTCGATGGATCATCAAGGGTATAAAGCAAGAGGCCCCAAAGATGCAGTCAAAACAGAAACCTTTGGTATATCGCTTCCAGATAACGAAGGTCTAGATATTAAAAATGTCCTTGAACTGGTCGATCGCTGTAATCCAGAGATCCATTTCAGAGACATTAAAGTTAAATATATAGCGCAGGTGCTTGGACGGCTACACAAATACGAAGCAAAAGGCTCTGGAGGAATGCTGCATGTTGTAGCAGTACCAGAACCTTCGCTATATTCACTTGATCAACGAGACAGGGCAGCTTTCGCCGGCTTTAGGAGGGTGCAGCTCCAAAAACACAATGTCAAAAACAAAAAGGCCCAATGTTCAGGGGTACCCACATAGGTGCTGACGAATGTTGTGACTCAGCAGGCGATGGGAGTTGAGAACGTCAGAGCTGAAAACCCTGATCAGGGTTCGAAGGCAACCAGTTCCGACTAAAGTATACTGACAATCAATACCTTAGAGTAAAAGATCTACAACAACCACTTTAATTAATCAAAAACAAATCCCAGCACGAACAACCAAGTCGAATGGATTTGAATGCAGGCAGATTAATCTTCACAGATAAAAGGCCGCTGGCTATAACTTATGTGGAGTAACAAAAAACATTCGTTCAGGTATAGTCCTAGTTCAAGAATCCTGCTCCTATGGAGGCGCTATCAGAAGTAAACTCAGGGGATGGAAACTTTTTCAAGGTAATGAAAAAGATAACCGTTCCCAAGGATGTACTGTATATATGTCATTTCTGATATGACATGCTCTCTCATACCACAATTCTCCAGCGAAGATGTGGAAGCACAGTGAGAGCTAAAAATGTAAGACGAGAAGGAGATAGCTTTGTATCGGCTTACATGGCTTTGAAAGAACCAGCTCCACCAGTAATTCTGAAAAAGCTGCTGCTGTCATTCAGTGACACAGATAAAATTCCAACCGTGATAAGAACTGATGTAAACGCACATCACACAGTATGGGGCTCCTTCAACGTCAATACAAGAGGTATGAATTTGCTTATGTACTGTGCTTGTGCGAACTTGCACATCTGTAATGTGGGCAATAAACCCACTTTCAGAACGAGGAAAAAAGAAGTGCTAGATCTGACTCTAATAAACCGAAATACACAGAACTGTATAAGGGACTGGCATGACAGTGACGTACCATCCTTTTCAGATCACATGCATATTATGTTCAGAGTTTAAAGTGGCACCAAAAGAACAAAAATGATCAGAAACGTTGGACGTACTTGCTGGAACAAGTATGCAAACGAACTTGATCACAGATTACATGATCTTAATAGTACACTAGTAAGTGTAGGCATATCGTCAGTAGGTGATATAGAAAGACTGACAACATTTGGTGGAATACAGAGCTAACCTGTCTCCGCAGAGAGGCTGGTAAAACCCAACGTAAAGCCGTCAAATCAAAATTTGAAAATAATTAGAAAGTTTAAAAGCAGGCCCAATTGATATTTAAAAATGCCGTTTGAAAAGCCAAGAGAGATTCTTGGCGTCTCTTTACCGTATCGATGAATAGTCACTGTCCAATCGCTCGGCTGGCTAAAATTATGCGTCGAAACGAAACGGTGCAAGCAAGCAACGTTAAAGACCTAATGGTGAATTTACCGAGTCTACTGTTAAGACTATAAATTGCCTCTTAGACACCCTAGCACCAGGAATTAGAGAGGCCAACTATAGTAAAGCAGCAGAAGAACCAAATGAAAACGTTGTGTTAACAACGCACGTCTGTTCACTTAAAAAGATGGAAAGATCAATAATCGAACTTCTGCCATTTAAGACGCCGGGATCAGACGGTATTTACCCGGTACTTCTACAAAAAAACTGAAATAGTATTAGAAACACATACCAAACCGTTTTTCAGGCGTGCTTGAAGTACAGCCATTTGCCAAACGCATGGAAGAAGGGACTGGTATCCTTATCCCTAAACCCGGTAAAGAAAACTATCATGCAACTCAAATGGTTGGAGAGGTTATTACTTTATCATTTTAATGATGATTCTAATTTGCAAGCAAGGTTTCCTGCGTTCCAGTGAGGATTCAGAGCAGGAGTCTCAATCGAAACTGCACTGCACGAATTTGTACAACGCATAGAACTTAGCTTAGCAAAGTAAAGAACAACACGAGGAATATTTCTGGATATTGTTGGTGCTTTTGATAATATCACACACAGAGGCATTGCCGATGCTCTTCGAGCATTGGAGGTGTCGTCTTTTGTCGTTCACTGGATTGAGAATTTATTGAGACACCGCACAATTCAAGTAGAGCTAAATGGTGAGAAGATTAAAAGAGAAGTAGTAAAGGGGAATCCCCAACGTGGTGATTTGTCCCCTTTTCTATGGAACTGTGTATTAAACTCCTTGTTGGTAGATCCACGCAACAGGGGTTTTCATGTACAAGCCTATGCCGATGATGTAGCAATTTCGGTCACTGGTACCAACATGCTGTGGATCAAAGGTAGGGCTCAAAAAGCGTTAAATATTGCAAGTAATTGGGCTCATAATCAAGAGCTTCAATTCAGCCGTAAAAAGACTGAAATATTTCTCGTTACTAACAAAAGGAAGCCGGCTTTTGGAACCTTGCGTTTAAACGGACGCCAGCTTGAAATTTCCAAAGAAGCAACACTACTAGGTGTAACCCTTGATAGTAAGCTTACTTGGAAATCTCACTAAACACGAATTGCTCGCAAGGCGACTGTTGCGTTATTGCAATGCACACAGTGGGCAGAGCGTGGGGTTAAATCCAACTAAAATGCGATGGATATACAGTACACTGCAATGATACGACTTGTCATTACGTATGCGAGTACATCCTGGGTTGGTGGACTAAATAAAATATATCTAGTGAAAAAACTTTCAAGAGTACAAAGACCAGCGTGTCTTATGATTTCTTCAGCACTTCCCAGCACCCCCAAAGGAGCTTTAGAGATGCTGCTGAATATCATGCCAATTAATGAAGTCATACTGTCAGAGGCAGTAAAAGGTTCATACCGATTATCCCGTGTGAGGTTTTGGCCTGCCGAGACAATTAGTTCAACAAGACCAAAATTCATGTAAACGTATGCAATGAAGCAGAGAAAAACTTGCCGTTGCTGAGTATGCCAGCAGACCTAATAACTAAAACAAAGGTATTTGGAAAACAGTCTGAATGCCTTGTTATGGAACTCAAGGACGCAGTGCAGTATGAGAATGGTTTAGAACCAAGCATAATCAGATGCTTCACGAACGGATCCAAGTTAAATGGAAGAGCCGGTGCGAGTTTTTACACACAATATGCATCAGGTTCTCAAACAGATCAAAAATTTTTCCAGCTGGGAAGATATAGTACTGTCTTCCAGGCAGAAGTCTTTGCTATAGCTGAAGTAGCGAAAAAACTGATCATGAAAAGAACTCTAAATGAAAAAATAATAATTATAGGGGATAGCCAAGCAGCAATTCTGGCAATCCTAAATAATATTGTGAAATCTAACACAGTATTAACGTGCATCAAAAACCTGAATATATTGGGTAAAGATGATGCCGCTATTGCCTAGACGCCGGGCCACACCGGCATCCAAAGGTATGAGAAGACGGATATCTTGGCTAAGTCAGGACCAGCATTAAACTGCTTGGGGCCTGAACCTTTTATTTCAATCCCATATGCTAGTTGTCGCGCTGCAATGAAGGATTGGAGTGTCAAAAGATGGAAAACATATTGGATAGAACGAAACGACTGCTTGAGAACAAAAGAAAATGAAGAGTGGACTTCGCCCCAGTTAGCTCAACGACTTTTGAGGCTCATAAGACCTAGATTAAATGAAGTGTTGCAAGTCCTCACAGGTCACTGCAACTTGCAGAAACACAAGAGCACCATGGGACATGGCGTATGGTCGACATGTCCAAAATGTAACCTGGAAGAAGAAACTCCAAACCACCACGTTGGAGAATGAACTTACTACCAAGCCCTACGAAAAAATGTTTTTGGTATAGAAATAACCTTAATAAAGTTGGTGGTCAAAAAACTGAATATAAACCTACTGGCGAAGTATTTACAGCAGGTCGGAAGACTTGCTGAATACGACCAGTAGTAATTTAAATAAACGAGAAAGCGGTGTAGGTTGTAGTGGGCCTTTAAATAATGGCCTTCACAATGTGCTAATGAGGATTGAACCTGGTCGGTTTCTCTGGCACCACCGCCCTTTAATAATAATAATAATAAACTCAGGCAAACATCATACAACTTCATACAAACATCGGTCAAACATCATGCAACTTTACGCAAGCATTATACAATTTCATAAATGAACTTACCTCGTGCATTGTCAGGATGGTCGGGGGTAGGAGTCTGCGGTAGTGAGGGGGTTGGAGTAGTAAGTGCTGATCCTACTGGTGTCTTGTCATCATCATCATCATCTGAGACCTAAACATAACAACGTCATAAACCGATCAGTGATGTCATTTAACATTGCGTTACCTTGCTATTGAGTTGGAACAAAGGAATAGAAGCTGCACTGCGATCGGTCGAGGTTTCACTCAAACGCTCGCTAACCTCCTCTTCTGTTGCTATGGAAACATCCTTGTCAAGATCCGATTCAGATGGAGAAAGAGTCTGCAACGTCATCACCGTTTCACGATCTCGCACAGCAATACAGCCACTTAGAGCCAGTCAACATACTGCATACACGGATGGATTATCTCGGGATGTTTCGTCACAGATCAAGTAAAAATGAGTAGAAACAGAGTTTAGAAAGATCTCTCGCATGTGCTGGCGGCTCCTGCACATGACCGCAACAATATGGACAAAACACTAAGGAAATAATTCACCTTTGCTTTTTCCAACTTTGATGTTGTCATATTAGGGCTGCTTTGTTTCTCTTGGATGCGAGCAGAGGAGAGCTTGGATGCGACAGGTATCATGCTACGAAGAGGCTTGCTTGACACAATATCAAGTTTAGTGGGACGGTCCGCTGCTGGTACGTCACTCGCCACCAACGCTTTGCTACCATCAGGCGTTGTGACGTCATCAGGAGAATTGTGCTCATCATCAAAACTGAGAGATCTGCTGGATCTGGAAGAAGATGGTGAGAAACGCAAGTCATATAACACTACAGCAATAGCGGGAAATTAGTTGATCGTTAGAGTGACTAGAAAAATTCTTTACAATTTACAACTACAATTCTATTTCTTTCAACCCAATACAACTTACCTGCCACTACTCTCCGAGTCCGATTGCTGTCTGCTGATCGCTGCACTGAGCGGATGTTTCTGGGACCCAGCGCGTGGAGACGCATCAGGAGATGAAAGTGATGAAACCGAGTTGCGAAGGGAGCGACTGATGTGACGATTTTGCTCGCTCTTGCGAGGACTGCGAATCTGCGGTTTAGTGGCGGGAGGATGAGCCAGAATGGACAGTGTCCCGGAGGAAGGGCTGTCTAGTTCCAAGTTCAGCTCCTGCTGCGTTGTTTTGATGAAAGCATCGTAAGCCTGCAAATGTGAAAGAAGAGTGAGTTGTCGGGTAAGTTCTATGGTCAAGTAGTAATCGACCAAACATTTCCTACTTCTATCTGACTTTTCAAACTCGCTTCCTGAGCACGCAGATGTTCCTTCTTCTGTTTCTTCTGCTGCTTTTTCAGCCGATCAGCAATCAATCTCCTCCTCTTTAATTCCTCCTGAATATTGACAATTGTTTACAACATGTTGAACACACAAATGAACGTGGAACAAAACAAACCTTTGCACGGCTGCGTGTCTCAATTTAGTCACAACACATTTCAAGTTGAGCCAAGTCATCCCTGCACTGACCTTCAGAGCGTGTACTCGGCACTCTACATCACTTTGTTCAGTTTCCGACTGAGTTTGTGAAAAAGATTCATCTGACCAGCTCTCCACAGACTCTCTCCTCCTTCCTCCACTAGCCAAAGCTGCCTTCCTTCCCAGGAGAGGAGCTCTCGCCTCATCAAGTTTTGTCCTCAATGTATTGGACCTAAATTTCAGAATATCTAAACATTATTTCACAGCACTGCAAACAAAGTGCTCAATTCGGTTAAAAAAGAACAGCATCGCTTACGTGCACCGTTACCACGTATTTGCGATCTTTTTCGGTTAACACATACACTAAATCAGTGGCGGACAAACTGCTGCTCGCCAACATGTTCTTGTGGCTCTTCTGGTCGAATCGTAATATTCCAAAAAAAACTCGTAAAGGCTTCCAAGAGTCGCGATTATAAACGTTTCTATCTCCGTTTTTCTTTATTTAAGTCAGCAATTCGGTTCTGATGTTCTACTAGACTTAGATACCGAAATGTTAGTTAACAGCAAGTCAACGCAATTTCATGGTGAAGACAAAGGCCTTATCTCAATTTAAAATTTCAGCAATTTCATTGCTGAAACGACAACGATGACATTTAATGCTAGCAAGAAACGAAAAGTTTTTTGTTTTGTTATGTTGCGCTAAACTCGCACTGCCTTTGTATTGAAATATTTTTGAGACCTCTGATACGTGATTTTTTTGCAAGTGCCCTCTCCATTGAATACATCCGCCCACTTCTAAACTATTAAAGCTTACACTGTCACACCAATCGCTGTAGCCACTCGTACAACTGTAAGTAACCTCGCTGCCACTTACTTGCGAACAGGACAACAACAACACAGATGGATTATCGAACACGACATTTAAGCAAAATTTTTCATTCGATGATTACTTGTAAAACGGAGTATAATTACAAGAAGGTTTCTCAGCTAAAACAGCTCACTTTTTTATTGAATAATATTACACTAATTTGCCCCTTTTGCAAAAGCTCGATCCCGCTCTACAGATTCACTTCAGCAAGCAAAGATTGTTCAAAACCGACAAGCAACTTTCCATTCATACATCAACTAAAAAACATTCTGCCAACTTACCATAAACAACCAAACTATCAACGTTAATCTACCGCACATATCTCCTATGCAACGACTATAAATATCCAAATATTAATGACGTCATCGCCCCTAGTCATGCAAGCACGACGTCATAACGCTGGCATGCAACTACTCCCGGGGGACTTTGTCAATTGCTTAGACAGACAAAAATAATATGAATACGATTGTAGAAATCATCGTTACAAGGTAACAAAAAAGTGCTTAGAAAAAAACTCGCTACAAAAAATAAAAGCAGAGCATCTTGTGGAGTAAATTTTGACGGTGAAATCCAAACAAGTGAAACTTTTGAGTAGACTCATAGTCAGTGGACGAAAATTCGCTTCTTCGCAAAATGCTTCTAATCCTAAGAAGTAAGTCGATGTTTGCAACGCAGAACCAGTTCAAAACTAAACAAATCAATGCAGTGGAGAGCAGGCAATCAGACAGCAAGATCGGGCACCCGTATTCTTAACGAGGTTAGCGCCAACACCAACAACCAAGCATTCAATTTGCAAGTTTATTGCTACTATTCCGCTGCTCACTAGGGAAGAGCCTCAAGAATTCACAACATCACTCCAAGATCCGCCGAGTATTCACGACATTACTCCAAGATCCAAGCCCGAGTACCTATGACGTCACGCGCAATGGGAAGAAAGTTTTTGCCATTTTGGTTTTCCTGCATTTAGCTGCTTCAGAATTAAAGAGTTAATCAGTATTAATGGTATTTGGTTTGAGCATACCGACTGAGCTTACAGTCGATTGGCAAAATCTGGGCCAGCGTGGTCCAACTTAATTATATATCGCGGGCCATAAAAAGCTGCTTACTTATCCCGCGGGCCAGTGTTTAATACAGGGCTTGATTTTGGTCCGTGGACCACTATGCCTATTCAGATATCTTCGTGGAACCCCAAAAAGATGATGAGTCTCCACTGCAGAAAAACCCATGACTGGTGTGTGAAGTAGCAAAAAAAAAAAAAAAAGGATCCTCTCCTGAGAAAAACCCACAGCTAATCAAATAGAAGGTCTCCACTGCAGAATGACCGCCAATTGAAATGCGTGAGCAAAAAAATTATAAAAAAACTACATTAAATTTAAGTAACAGAATGTGGATCTTATCAACGGGCCTCAAAGGCCCATCGAACAGGACGCCATGGAACCCTAGTTGAGAAGCACTGGTTTAGTAAAAGATGTTGCTACTTGCTATGTCTTATTACGTATAAAGCAGGACCTTTAAATGACCTTTTGTGTCATTGTTTAATAATAATAATAATACTATCAAAAAATATGTCATTGTGTAGCAAAAAATGCCCTTCTAATTTCGCAATACTGAACTCGTTTAGCAACATTATTAAACTGCGACACCGCCGGTACCACTGTGTCGTCATAATCAGTAACTGAAAGGTTTGCATCGTCACTGCTGTTTTGGAATTTTTCCTTTGTTTTCGTGTCTTGCACATATTGGTAAAAATGAAAATTATCAGTCACTTGCTTTTTCTCAATATACTTTTTTGAGTAAGATTAGGCGATTACAAGCGATCGTGTAGGAGTCTATACGACCGCGAATTTTACGCAAGCTTGTAGAAGTCCAGTGTTTTATCATTTTGCCTGTTGGCCCCGACTTGTCCTCGTTGCTGACGACGTAAAACTGCCCTTCGACTCCCACAAATGCAACAAACTGAAACGTAATCCGTTGCAATTCGATGAATAAAACAGCACAAAAATTATGAAACGAAGCGGTACGGGCTGTTCAGGATTAAATTTAAAAACCAAAAACGTAAACGCAGTCGAAAACTGCAAAAACATAGAAATGTTTTCCGACCTAAACGTGCAAACTGCCCGTGATTCATCATTAAAAAAATTACTTCGCGGGCCAAAAGTGGCCCGCGGGCCTGCAGTTAGACCACCCTGATCTAGGCAATACAATGCAATAATGATGTATATCTAAAATGAATGCAACTTATGCAAGTAACCGATACGTGAGCATTAGGAATAAAGAATTGTTGTGACGTCATAAACGTCTAATAGGATCTTGATTCTTGAATTAACTGCATCGGCGCAGCCAGGGGGGGACTAGGGGGACCAATCCACCCCTTTTCAAAGCAAAGATTTAGAAAAACATGAAACAATGGATTCACCATAATACTTTTTAATCTGAGCATTGATCAAATCACCAAAAAAGTGAGATGGAGGAAATAATTTGTTAAACCATCAATTTAATCATAATGATTATACTTCCGCAAATAAACATGGGTTGCAATGAGAATAATCGAGGACGTTAAAAGGTATGATTTTTTCAACCTCTCCCCCCCCTTAGAACTTTTGAGCCCCTTTTTTCAAAGTGTATGACTACACCCTATTGCACCAGAACGATGACTTATAGCAAGATCTGTTATTTGTTTCTCTTTCTAATTTTGAAATGCTATTTTTGTTCTATATTTCTACTTCGAACGCAAAAAAATATTAAGCTGCATTTTTGCAACGAATTATGGTTATTGGCCTAATTTTTCATGGATAAGTCACACATGTATACAGAGGGCTTATTGAATATAGCCTTTAGTAGCAGTCTAATGCGAACCCAAAGATCTTTCCTATTTACTTGGCGAAAAATGGTCTGATTCAATATTCAGAGTGTTTTCACTTTTTGATGGCTGCTTTTTATTAATGCCTCTAGGATTCCAGCTTAAAGCAGCAATTATTACACAAGTGACATAAGGACAAAGCTAATTCTTCGGCAGTGCCCTTGCTTCTTCTAGGAATAGGATGCAATTTATTCACTTCGCGACATAAAATATGTTGATGAAAGAAAAACAAGCTGGCACGTTTATACTGTAGTCTTTAAGCCAGTGACGTGTGCAGCAGGGGAGTGGGAGGGCGCTGGGTCGAGCACTACGTCAACTTTTTTTTCACGAAAATACAATTTATGAGGTACAAAAATACCCTGCCCTTCAAGTACCAGCAATCAGTGTGCGAGGGAGGTAAAGTGAAAAGCAGATGTTGATTGTTCTGGTTAATTTTAATAACTTAGTCCTGTTTTTTTTTATCCGCTTCTAACTCACTTTGTGCCGCAATATCTCGTTTGAAGTATGTTCGCTGTAAATTGCAAATACTTCTTCAAAATTTTGAACCCCCTCGATACTATTAAGCCTATGACGAGGACACATACTTCAAACATGCTCCCTATTTGGTAAGGACTCAGAATTAGAAGCAAAAAATTTAAACAAAAAATTGCTTTAAACGTTGTTCAAAAAGCACTAAAACTGCCATTACGGTATGTAAATTTTTAAAAATTGTTCGAGGTGCATGCCCCTTACTCCTCTAGAACCGTTTTGCTTCCTCATTTGGCTTTGAATCAGTTCTACTGTTGCCACACGCCAGAAGAAACCGCGTATAAATCAGTGTGAAAACTTGGCGTCGGCTTGCAGGTTGCAGTGCCGTCGGCTTGCAGGTTGCAGTGACGGGACAAAAAGAGAAATTACTTTCCTACCGTTGAATTGGTCACTTGAGTTTAAGAAAATAAAAACAACAAACTGTAGTTGTTTACACACCAGTACTAGGTCGAGTATTAACTAATACTCGGCCGAGTAATAAAAATGTCTTAATACTCAGCCGAGTACTTGGACTCGACTAGGCACGCCCCTGCAGGTCACGTGCTCATACCAAGCAATAAACAATCAAATGCGGCATATAGTGCTCACTTGTCACTACTTGGGGCGGCCGTCACTTTTGCTTCACTTCGGGACAGACTTGGTTCAGTTGAAGCGAACGAATGACTATAATCTTCTTCAATTGTCTCCTCACTCGACGATTCACGTATTCTAAAACATAGACTTTATAAATCAAAACAAGGGAGACGATGTAAGTGCGAAACTCACAGACATGTCAAAGAACCTACTACACAGTTTTGCATTCTGATCCCTTACACGTAAACTTGCGAGAGGTTCATACACTCCACCACTCGGCCATCAGAGCGTTGCTATCAGTTATGAGAAAAAAAAAAAAAAAAAAAAATGCAAGCAGAAGACAAATTTTTTGCTCACCTTTACTGATCGTCAGCCAGAGTGAGTTTTTGAAAACAAATATCAAGCCATAATGATATGCGTCAAAATATGATGGACAGAGTCAGACTGCAAACCACTCACCGCGGATCTTCCTTTATATCTCCCCGCGGTGACAAAGTAGATCCTTCAATGGGTTGCGGATGAATATCTTCAGTTATTGAGCTCGAAACGAACGACTTGGTCGCGACGTCAATCTTTGGTAGAACGTCTGTTAACAGCACAAGCAAGAAGATTAGCGTTGGAAATGATGCGCAAGCACCGAGGCACACTTCACATGAATGCAAGCACTGATGCTCTTCACATGACATCTGCTTGCGGCGAAACTTGATCTCGGATGAATTGTCGGAGTCGCCGCAGCTAATAACTAATACCTTCTACCACTTACAAAGTTGTTAAGAATGCACTTAACAGCATGACAACGCTGTTTGGTCATGACACGTGATCACAAAGCAACCCTCCTTGCCATGCTCTACCACAACAAACACACCTTTATCTGTTGCCTGCTTCTCCTTGTGGTTCCAAGCTTGCAGAGCTTGTTGTTCGATGTTGTAAACCTTTTCAACAACAAGCAAGTGATTTAAAACGAAAATTATGAAAAACATCTCAGGTCCGGTGTCAATTCATTTCAGTGGGTTGCAATATTCAGCAAGTTATCAAACACATATTCACAGCAGCTGGCAAATGGATGAGGACTTTCTCTATACTAGGAAGAGAGAATTGCAGAAATAGCGCAACATTATACTGAAGATTTTCAATTCCAAACATACAAATGAGTTGACGTATTGAGATCTTGTAACTATTCTGCACTATCACAGGGCAACAGGGGACGATGCAGTCGCACTCACAACTCACTTTTTTCTCCTCTTCATCCAGCTTGCGTTTCCACTCGAGCAGCTTTTCAGCTTCTTTCTTTCTCTTTAAGAGCGCCTTTTCTCTCGTCGTCAATCTGCGCCCATCCAATCCGACAAGTGATTTTCGCAGTTTGGTGAGCAGTTCGCTGGCCTGCACAGCGATGACAATAAATCAAAATGCGCTTTTTACAACACCACACAATAACAACTTGTTCCACAAAGTATTAAGACTTGGAAAAATTTGGATAAGCAGCGCTCTTGTGCGTGATAAAATAGCAATTTGCCATCAAGATCATGCAGGAAACGACTTAGCTGCAAACCGGCCGGTTAGCTCAGGTATACACGCTATCAGTGCCGGAGGTCCGGGTTTTGATTCCTGAGCCGGTCAAATCGGGGCCAACTGCTTGCAACCGCTGCGGCGTTTCTGTGCTTGCATAGACGCTAAATCGCGGAGACGGAGCCCATTGCTCGTTACACGCTTGAGCGCCGCGAATATTTTTTTACTTTGCTGTATCCACGTTGCGCTGTCAAAATACTGATCAAATGAACGAAATGAATTTTTAAATTTATTTTCGAAGCTGGAGTTTCAAAGACGATTTGCCGAGTAGTTTTCACCATGCACACTAAGAAATGTGCGGCTGGATGTTTAATACATCTTTTTTAAGTCAACGAAGTAAGTCAATGAAGAGGATAACGATTTGATTAATACATGATGACACACGGTGAATTGTTCACCGCAATAGAGTCAGAGCCATGCAGTCTCTGGTAGTTATCACCCAGTTATTTTGGATCTTCGTTCAACTATGATAGCACGATGTCTTTATGGCGTATTGTATCGGAAAGCCATATTGTTTTTTACTTAGCCAATTTTGCAAATTTCCCATCTTAACTGGCTGTTCCAATTCAACAGTGACCTACAATTTCAAATGTGTCTCTCACTTAGGTCCACACCATGGACCACCTAACTTTCCCCGACAGCCCCCCACTCCCTAGAAAAATATTTGTTTGCATCAAAAAATTAATTTATTTTAGGCAGAAACACTCTGCATTGCAGTGGTAAAAAAGCAGTAAAAGAGCATGATTCATACTCTTAAGCTTTAATTGTATCTAATAATCGTTGCAAAATCTTTCAACATATCAACACATAACTTGGTCGATAATTAATAATGTTGACAGTTTTTATTACGCCAAGCTTGCAAGGTGTGATTCCAATCGTAATTTCAGGCAAATAACGAAACCAGACAAAGTTAAAAAAAACTTTTTGATAAACAGTTTTTTAATTTTGCGTAATTTCATGATTACTATTTTTAAGTTTTTTAACAGTTCGACTATTCCCGCAAATATATTCTTACAAATCGAATAGATGAAAAAAAGTTATTCTTAAGTGATTAATCTTTGATAAAAGGTGCTGCTGTTTTATCCAAAAATTCATAAAATGTCTCGCAAAACGCCTTGTTCAGATGAACTATGAAGTACGAAATCGTCCCATACACAACGAATGATTTTACGCCGCCAGGTGGTTGGTTTATTTGGAAGGTTTATTGCGTCATACAAATATAGAATAACATGAAGCGGTGATAGTCTGCAGATGTTCGATCAAACCAAGACCTCGCCATCATCACGCACAAGAAACTCACCGTGGAAGTGTTTAAATTAGCGTCACTTCCGCTCGCAAAATCGGAGAGCAAGGATTCATCGGAATAACGTGGTACTGGGGTCGACGATTTGAGCTCTCCTGAGAGTGCCTTCACATCCAGTTCATTTCCTATTCACAATTAAATAAGTTATCATGTGGACGCTTGCGCTTGATATGTCAAACTAAGAAACTAAATAACTAGTTCTCATTAAACATGAATCCTCTAGGAGGGCAGACTACATAACGGTTACTGATACTAAACCGAATCTAAAGTTTGAATGAAATGAATTTGACAAAAACTCCGCGTTTGCTGAGTCCAACTATGAACGTACGAAGGCTGCAGCAAGAATGCCACAGAAAACTGATCGCTACCTGCACAACCTTACTGCTCTCAAACTTGTCATGTTCAACTTGTACTTGCAAATCCTCCACTTGGTAACATTATAAAGTTGTTTCATTTTTTTCACCATTTTCGAAATCAAAAATGCCAGGCCCAACCTGAGGTCAAATGAATGTTGGATCACGAATGAGAAAGTGAGATCTCGAGACGAAGCAGTCGAAATAGGATTCTTGCGAATTAGCGGCGTGACGTTGTTAGACCAGGTGCAATATATTCGTGAATCTCTATAAACGTCGAATCGCTGCTTTTTCGACTAGAAAGATCGCAACTGCCCTGGTATAGATATGTGACGCCAATGTCCCAGGTTGGTCTTGCCCAGGAAACCCAACAGAACATTTACTGTTTGTCGCAGAGGATCGAGATGCTTCGAGGCTCAAACTCGAGCAGCTGCCCCCCGCGACTTCCCAAGGATAAGCGGGCCTAGAAAACTTAGTTAATTGTCTTACCACAAATAACTTATTCAGATGAAGAGGTATGGAGTCTCTTATAAAGATATAGGAAATTGACAATTCTACGCATTTTGACACCAATTTCCACTCGCTACCCACTTACGTTAGAGAAATTTCCCTGAATAATCTAGTAAGCCTGCTCCAGTTGATAACGTCATAGCAATTGGAATCAGTATTTTATTTCGCCACGGCACCTCATCCGACCCCAGACATCTTCATTTTTTTACATGGTGAAAAAATGATCCAGCCTAATCACTATGACATACAACTACTGAACACTGAGTGCTTTGACCAGATTTTTATCTACGTCCTCAACCACGCACATAAAACTTATCGCGCGCATTTCATCGCTCATCACTGCGCAGAGGAACTTCTAAACGGAAAACTTATTCTCATATAGATGGAACTTCCAATGTAAGCGTTCAAGCACGCAATCGGAAGAACGTCCGGATCGTGCAAATGAAATGGGCGCGATCCGAGGATTGCACATATGCGTCATGTGTGTACTACCTTGCAGTTTGATACGTTCCTTGATTTGTTGAGTGCTGTTCAACATGCGGCTGATATCTTTCTGTTGCTGCATCATCAGTTCGCGGTCTTGGCTCGCCGCTTTGTTCGCAGCTAAACACAACAAACTTGTTCCGACAATGAAAAACTTGGAATCAAAATAATTCTAGGAATACAGCGATTGCAAAAATATTTGATGTGTGACAAGTCGGTGCTTAAACACCAGGCTCTCGACCTACACCGATCGCTAATTTATCGTTACAATCAAATCCAGGCCTTAAAGCGAAACTTAACTATATAATCACGTCTTAAAGACGAGTCGTCATGCTTTCTCGTAAGAGGATAACATCAAAACAATTCCATTTGAACATGAAACTGCTCATCAGACTCTCGTAAAATCTTCAACTTTTAATTCAACACCATCCCACCTTTTAAACGTTTAATCTCTTCAGTTTCCACCTGCCACCGCCGCAAGATGGCGCGTTTTTTCTTCTTCAGTGGAGGCATGCGATCATCTTCGCCCTTATTACGGATTTGTTGCTTCTGTAATTCCAACCAAGCCAACTCCGCTTTGGTTTTCTCCTACAAACATGTTTTATCAAGCAACAATTATTTCGCTTTAACTTTGCTGTCACAAAACTGAACCGTGACGGGAAGATTGGATCCATTAAAAAAAGTCAGCATTGTCGTCAAAACCTCATGCTCCTCCACGATCAGTAAAGTTTGCATTGTGGAAACATCGAACTCGGGTTCAACAAACATGATCCATTAGATGGAGAGATGCTACATTGAACTTCGATGAAAGAGCCGGCTCAAACCATCTACTTTAACTTGGGTAATACTAGGGCGATTTTTTTATGACCTATAAAATCGAAAAATATGACTTTGTATGACTTTATTTTTGAAACAGCAAATTTATACTGTTTTCCGTGATTAACATCTCATATGTAAGTCTAAACATGCACTTTGAACATACTCAAAAAAACGAAGAATTCACTTGGAAGTCAGTAAAAAAAAATTCAAATGTGCATCTTACAACGAATAAGATATTCAACTGTTGAACACAATTTCATGATAGAATGCGACGTGTGCATCGGTAAAATTTCGGTTTTCATGAATCATGGACTTTAACATCGAAAATGACCATTCTACTAGAGATGCTGATGTAGGCTAGCTGGTATGTTAACAAGTTGGCATGCAATGCTGGAGAAATATCTGGTCTACTCGTCTCCACAATGGTTTTTGAACAACTTTTTTCTAAACTGATAATAACAAAGTCGCTTCAAATGCTTCGTGAAAGTAGGCATGAAAACTTGAAAATGCTCATTGCCCCTCTTAGCATAAAATTATCAATTTTAAAGTCTACAGGAACTTGATCTACGGTGGTACTGGGGTTTAACAATTTGTATTTCATAACAAAAATCAATGGTCATATTTTATGACCTGAAGAAGAAAATATAACTTTTTACGACTTTATAGCTCCTTAAATAGACCTCGTATCAACGTAGTTTTTTCGCGATTATCGGTTTCATAAGTTTTTGCGCTACTAAAAAAATATTATTTTAATGACTTTTATCCTCCCTAGTAATCACAACTTCCCTGCTTGATGTTCAGCATTAAAAACACAGCGTCTAGAACAAGCCGGCAGGTTCGCATGTTGTGACATCGGAAAGATGATTAACGGCTTCTTCTATCTGTACACAGATGGACGATGAGTAATTTCGCGACTGAATTGAACTACAACGAGGATGAGTCTTACTTTTCATGGTGAGCAGAGTAATCCATATAATGATAAGCGACTGACCTTGAGCGCTTTTTCCCGCAGCTTGAGCATAGCCACTTGATGTCTCGCTCTCACTTCTTCTTCCAGCATATAGTGACGTACATGTTCATTCATGAACCGGTTGAAACTGGTTGCATCCGCATCACCAAACAATGAAGCTGAGCTAAGCAGAGACTCGTCCAAACCTGACATGTAAGTTGCAATAAATAAAGGGAAGAACACGGGCATTACTATTAAATGCTTACATGTGTACAAGATTCACCAGCTAGATATGAGAATGTGATGTGACCACTAACAACACCTCCACAGCTGGCTTTCCAGCATTCAGCATGTACAGTAAGTAGATTTAACAAATTCCACGTTTTTTACGTTGGTTTGCAGCAAACAAGTGGCAAATTGGCAATACTCTAGCAGTTAACACCTTACTTCTGTTATGAGCCGGTGATATGTCATCAGACGATACGTCTGAGTGTTGTGACGTCATCACACGAGGAGATTTTTTATACTTTTGCCTATAAACAAATAATCATCTGCTACAGATAATAGTAAATAAAAGTAATAAAAAACCACAGGATTTTATACATGAAACACTTCCCAGAGCCGCTAGACAGGCAATAATTACTACGGCTACAAGTTGTTCGGAGAATTGCAGTTGTTCTGAGAACCCTAGAAAAAAAATCCACCAACTTACATTTTCGTATTTTAAAACAAAATTGGTTAAAATTTGAAGATTGGGAAGATGTTGGGCTAACGCATCTGATCAAAATTTAAACTGTAATTGCAACATCATCGCTCTTTACCGTCACCCCAAAACTAATGCAGCTATGTTTCTCAGCAAATTGGACGATTTTTCGTCTGACCCTGGAATTATCAACAATCGAACCTATATAGTTGGGGATTTTAATCTTGATATCATGTGTACAAGATTCCACTCGATCTGTAATGGCGCAAAGGTACATAAATTTACATAAATCCAGTAAGTTTTTTTTTTTTTTTATCATTACTAAACCTACCCGAGTCACAGACACCTCTTCAACAATAATTGACCTCATCGTCACAAATGAGATGTCTCACCGCATATCTTCCATGATAATCAAGACCGATCTGAGCGATCACTGCATGATCGCTGCAAGGGTTCTCGACCATAATTTCGACATAAAATAAAGTCTACGAAAACATTTCGACGAGATTTACCCAACTTCTCTTCCGAATTAATTTTCTCTGATACTGACCAGTTTGTTGGTCGATATTTGGACGATTTACCCAAAATAACATCAAATTTCAATCACTTGTTCAATTACTTTAGTAACACTTTTAAACGAAGTATTGAATGAAGAGGTGCCGATGTAAGTCTATATATATGAAATACAACTGGATAAATGGTAGGCCTTGAAGACTTACTAAATAAACGCTGTAAAAACCAATTCTACGACTAGTTTCGCGGTTTGACCGCTCATCAGGTAGACTCAGGTTTTGAACCCAGGACCTTGTGATTGAGAGTTTTACCTCTCCAACCACTCGGCCACCGAGCTGAGAGCGTTTTCAATGCAATTTTCAGCTATACATACTCAAGCCCCTGCAACTGCAGGCTTAGCATTGAGCAATTAGCCTAGTTGGCATGTGTCGGCAATTGAGCATTGAGCAGTTAGCTTAGCATTGAGCAGTTAGCCTAGTTGCCGACACATGCCAACTAGGCTAACTGCTCAATGCTAAGCCTGCAGTTGCAGGGGCTTGAGTATGTATAGCTGAAAATTGCATTGAAAACGCTCTCAGCTCAGTGGCCGAGTGGTTGGAGAGGTAAAACTCTCAATCACAAGGTCCTGGGTTCAAAACCTGAGTCTACCTGATGAGCGGTCAAACCGCGAAACTAGTCGTAGAATTGGTTTTTACAGCGTTTATTTAGTAAGTCTTAAGGCCTACCATTTATCCAGTTGTACTTTTAAACGAATAATTGACAAACATGGACCACTTTCAGCAATCTCGCGAAAAAATAAAAAACTTCTCAATATAATGTTGTATCTAGGGGGGCTGTAACGGAAATCAAAAATTTTCATGTTTTTGGTGTAAGATGAAGAAATTTCTTGTCTTTTTAAAATGCAACCACTTTGACAAAAAAATTCCAACTACTTTTTGAGATAATGAGCTTCGAAAAAACAGTCGATTTTCGTAGTAAAAAGTATTTTTTGACGTTAAATTAGGCTACTATGACGTAACAATATCAATTAGGACCTTGCATTCATTGATAAATCGCCGACGCATCATTGATGAATTTGTCGAATAGTAGAGCTACTAAAAGCCGTATTTTAATCAAATCGTTCAAATTGTGAATAAAGGGTGAAACTTGGCACAAACCTTTCCTCAGGTGGATTTTCAAAGTGGAGCCAAAAAGTCGGGCTTGGGCAACTCCCAGAAATGAGATTTAAAGTTATGCTCTATCGACACCTTGTGGTGAAATCAGTTTTTGGCATTTTCAACAAATTTAGAGGTTACTGCGGCCCTTAAACCACACTCAAGTTTTAGTTGGAGATTTTGCTGATTTTTGGTCATTTACGACGTCACTTTTTACCTCGCAGTGACGTCATATTATTAAAAATTTGCGAGAAAATGATGGAAATCAAAGGGCCGTTGATACAGCATTAATTGACAACAAACTCACTGATAAACTTGTATTACGGGTTCAATACTGTTTTCGTCAAAGAGACGTCATCACTTCGTAATGTTTCATTAAAATTTCACTAAATTCATGAAAATTCAACAGCAGTTGGTAACAAATAGCATTGATTACACTGCAACGTCAAATTTTTATTTACTGAATAATGCTTACTTTTACAAGCTGACGCAGTAAATGATGACGTCGCTTTTGCTAAGTTCTAAAAATATAAATGCATTGGGACTTGGGAGTGTTGCTAATGATAAGCGTAATCCAGAATTTTGTTTTTGCTTGTTAGTGTCTTCCGCGACATCAGCAATTTTTATATCCACGTAGTCACCACGCTTTTGCATTATCCAATCCTTTTGCTCAAACTTCACCGAGTGCAAGGTAATTCACTTTGTAATTATGCATGAGCAAGTCAAGCGAGTGTTGGCAAAATGTCAAAATCATGATGACTTATTCTTCAAAAGTCGGCAGCGTATGAAAGTCCAATAATTTCCATTCGGCAGCCCAATAATTTCCATTTGAAGACTATGCATTCGATACTTTTCTACCCTTTGTCGCCGATCGATTGGCAAATGTCAGATTAGATATAGTCTAGGATCGTCATGTTTCCCACAGAGAAAACCACTCGGACATCAGGGGAGTGGAGTAAGACTGACAAGCCACGGGCACCTTCCGAACGACTCGAAATCCTTTTTACGATGCGACGAAACCAAAAAAGAGCTATTTCCGTTCCGCGCAAACAAAATAGTTTGTAAAGTTCGAAGTGGCAACATGCTAGTTGCTACCTGTAACGACAGTGTGCTATGTAACCATGATGTTGACGTCAGCGAGCTGTTGCCTTGTAGTCATGAAGAAGCCAATCTAAGACTATTTTTGCATGCTCGACATGCTTCCGAATATTGCTATACACTTTTGATCAAAACGGTAGACAGTGACGTAGTGGTCATTGCTGTACATGCATTTCAACAACTACACAATGTAAGTCAACTTTGGATTGAATTTGGTGCGGGAAAAGCATTGCAATTTATTGGTACTCCTGAGATAAGTAAAACACTAGGACCATCTATTTGCGACGGGTATCTGTTTTTTCATTCTTTTAGCCGCTACGATACTTCTTTATTTTCTGGAAAAGGAAAAAAAGTCATAGTACGGCACCTACAAAAACTTCCCAGAAATAACGCCAGTGTTCGCTAAGCTATCTTCAATTAACAGCCCTACTCAAATCTATGAAGCCGATGTCCGAGATTTGGAGCAGTGTGTTGTAAGTTTTTACAGTCGTACTGTCAAAGCTAATAAATAAAGTAAACAACTCCAGAAGAATACTTTTCGCTCAAAGCAGTCGAACTGTCGAAAATATACCACCAACGTCTGATGCATTAAAACAACACATTAAAAGATCTGCTCTTCAAGCCATTATATGGAGACAATGTTTGAGAAAATTGCCACCTGCGATGGATCCTGTTCAACGGGGCTGGCAAAAAACAGAGCTAAGCTATTCTCCTGTTTGCACAACTTTACCTGAAGTATCAAAAGCATGCAGAATATTTGTTAAATGTGGGTGCGAGAAGTCTTGCACAGTGCGTTGCAAATGCGTTAGAAATGAATTTAATTGTACAGAGCTATGTGCATGCTTGGGAAACTGTACCAATTGACAATAAGTGTGACAACAAAAATGGCCAAATGCAGGAGGAGCTTCCATTGCATTTACAATAAAAAAAATTTCATGATCTTAACTACGCACCTAATAATGATTGATAACTAAACCTTGCCAAAAATTGCTAATGTCACGGAAGACACTAACAAGCAAAAACAAAATTCTGGATTACGCTTATCATTAACAACACTCCCAAGTTCCAAAGCATTCAGCATGGCATTATATCTTTAAAACTCTGCAAAAGCGACGTCATGATTACATCATTTACATGAAAATTTGACGGTGCAGTATAATCAATGCTATTTGTTACCAACTGCTGTTGAATTTTCATGAATTCAGTGAAATTTTAATGAAACGTTACAAAGTAATGACGTCTCTTTGACGAAAACAGTATTTAAACAGTTGGTTGGTGGTACAGAACTTGAAGATAGCCAGAAGCAGAGGTTTCATATTTCCCGAAGCTTTTCGTCTGACACTTGTCAAGGGAATCGTCAGAATAAAGAATGTAGAGCTGAGACCGCTTATAAAAGCGCGAAGAGAGAAAAGAGAAGTACTTTCTGATTGGACGAAAAGTGTCGACCAATCAAAAACAGAAGCGCTAGTGAGAGATTTTCAGCGCGTAGACAAACTCCTTTTGCCGGCACAGGATTGGTTGAGAAACTTTGATGTAAGTGGCTTCTAAGGCAGACAGATGAAAAGCCGAGCGACCTTTTGAAAGGATCGAAAATCTGTCATCGCTGTAGTGTAAGGCACAAGATTGATTGGTAAGCAGATGTTGTCCAATTGCCGAGTCGCAAATAGGTTCGTGATTGGTCAATTTGCCCGAGCGATTGAAGGCCTTGCGATCTTGAGAAACTTGACCAGTTCTCACAGATTTGGGAACGTGTTGCTTAATTCTGTCCTGCAGCCGTTGAGATGTGCGACCCACGTACCGACTGTCGCAGTGGCACGAAAATTCATAAACGATATTGCTCTGTTGAGAAGCAGGAAGCACATCTTTTTTGCTTGCGGGTAGAAGTTGTCTAGTCGTAAAAACGACGCGAGGCTCCACAGAGAAGTAACAACGTTGAACTGCTGAAGCGACTTGCTTTTCGAACCTCGTCGAAATAGCACCCAATCATGGAAGATGTAGATAAACAGGACATTTCTTCGGTCCGTATGACGGTGGTCTGCGGAAGTTTCGTATCTTCCTGGTAATGGAAGAGTTGACCACGTGGTCGGGATAGCCATTTTCAGCCATGATGGAACGGATGTTGTCTAATTTGCTCGAGAGTTTACCTTTGGAGCAGATCATCAGAGCACGATGGACCAGAGTGTTGATGAGGCTAATTTTCTGCTTCCTCGTGTTAAAAGAATTCCTACGTAGATATTGTCCTGTAAATGTAGGCTTTCTGTAGACGGAAGTGATGAATTCAGTATCGTGTTTCTCAACGAGAACATCGAGAAACGGAAGACAATTGTCACACTCTTTTTCAAACGTGAAGCGTAGAGAAGGATGAAGAGAGTTAAGGTGACAGAGAAACTCTTCACAATGCACTTCATTGTTAAACGCTACAAAGGTATCATCAACGTAGCGATGGTAAAGAAGAGGTTTCTTCACGTTTTTAAACAGCTTAGATTCACAAAAACCTACAAAGATGTTGGCAAGAGCTGGTCCCAAAGGCGATCCCATAGCTACGCCGTCGATTTGCTTGTGCATAATATTGTTACAACTAAATTCAACTGAGGACGTGGCAGTTTGCATCAATTCAACAAAAATATTACGCGGGAAGGGAGGAGATGTGAGAACACTATTGTACAGAGCGTCTGCGCAGATTTCAATTGTCTCTGCGAGGGGGACATTAGTAAAAAGGCTGGAAACGTCAAAAGAACAGAGAAAGACAGAAGGTGAGAGGCCAGAATTACGGAGGGTGTCAACGAAAGTAAAAGAATCGCTGATGCAGTAGGTAGAGTAAAGGGAGAGCACGGAATGAAGAACAGATGTGAGCCATTTAGCCAGTTGATGCTGGGATGAGCCAACCATGGAGACGATAGGGCGTAGTGGTATATCCTTCTTATGCGTCTTCGGAAAACCGTACATCCGTGGTCTTAGGGAGCCTGTGGGTCGAATAGCTTCATAAACTTCAGGTGGTAAGAGGTCGTCCTTATGAAGCTTCAATAACCGACGTTGTAATCGAGACTCCAGTTTGGCTGTATTGTCGTTGGAATTGACTGGGCCAAGGACCTTGAATTTGGACTCATCATGAAGGATACTCCATTTTAAAAATGTTTCCCTGCTCGAGTTCAGAACAGCGGGAAGTTTCCATGTTTACGTAATGGATATGCGGCAGCTGGCATTCACGCGAAAATCGTCTAACTTTGCCAGTTTGGCCACTTGTTCTCTGGTGGTGGAGGTGTATTTTACCGAAGTGCTGCCTACTCAAGTGTAGCCTTTTTGCGATAAGTGAGTGGAGAAATACAAGAAATCGAAATAGGACAGGAGATTAGAATATGTAAAATCAACTGGTCTTATTACACCCCAGTATTTCTCACGGTTTACCAATCAAAAAGCTAAATATGTAAATTTTGAAATTCACAGTGGAACCCCGGTTGACGACCACCTCTATAAGGAGACTACCGCGTAATACAATGACTGCATTGCAACTTGGCTGATACTGTGTTGGTTCGCGCTGTGGTCTGAGTGTCTGCCGGTTCGATCAAATACAATCAGTAAATGCACACGCGACACACACAAACTATGCAAAACATGTGCATAAGTTCTGCGATGGTAGCGGTAACACGTATGTGATTGAGCTCGTGATTGAGGTTACTTTTGGTCAGATTTTTAACAAACATCAGTACAGCCAACAACAACTGCTTAGGACCTAAACGTGTTAAATTGAAGAAAAGAAAAGAATTACTATGAACCTAAACCAAAAGATTGATTTAGTTATAACTAAACTTGACAATATAGAAAAAAGATTGGATAATTTTGACCAGAAATATGCCAAGCTTAATGATCGGGTTGACGCCCTTGAAAAAAAAGTTGAAAGCAAGTTTGATGAATTTGATCAAATCTTGAACCAGCAGTCAGAAACCTCAAACTCAAACCTGCAAGCAAGAATGGTTGTGTTGGAAGATTTCATACAAAACATAGAAAAGGCAAAAGTCATGCAGGAAGCTTACGATAAAAGACTAAATATTCTTATTCACGGCATTAGAGAAAATAGCAACAATGCCTGGGAAAAACGGGAAGAAACTATAGCAAAGTTTAAAAACTTCTTGAAAAATGGACCAAAAAATGGATGATACAGAAGATGTAGAATATGTGGACATTCATAGACTCCCACAACACCCTGTTAAAAAAAATGGCAAAACAGTGGACAGGCCAATTATAGTCAAGTTACTCACTACGCATGACAAAAAATTAATTTTCGAAGCTGTAAGAAACTTGAAAGCCTATAACACCAAGCTTAAAAGAGAAGATGAGACGTCACCTTCTGTTTATATTACTGAACATTTACCTAAAAAATTCCAAGAGCAACGAAAGCTTCTTTTACCATTTTACAAAGAGGCGAAGAAAAATAAAGAAAAAACGGTATGGAAACCAATCGATGGTAAGTATACGTTGTTTATAAACAACAAAAAATTTGAACTACCAGCTCTGACGCATTAGCTTGATTGCTCTTTTTAATCGAAATGGATTGCTACTATCTGTGTGTGTTAACTTCAATGGCATCCGAACAATAACTTTTATTGGTAGCAAAATCCAACTGACACTGTATATAAAACTTATTATTTAATTATTTTTTGTTTCCACATTATCTAGTTGGTACTCCAGTCAAGTTATTGAACCAATAACGTTAAGCTTGATTTTTTGAAAGGTGATACTATTGCGTAATGTGCACAACTATCATGCGTACGATCTTGCAACTTTATGACCATGCTTTTACCGTGTTAAACCATTTACCATAGTAAAGAGTAGCATCTTCTGTCAAAATTTAACAAGTAGTTACGCTCACATATTTACAAAACTCGATGGTTTTGAAGAAATCCAGCACTGAGTATGATTATATCATTCTTTTATTTGTAAGTTGCAACTATTAAATGTTTAATTTTGTAATAGCGTTTATTGTTACAAATAGCAGTTTTATTATATCGATGTGTTGACCTAAGTGGCTATAATCACTGATTTTCTGTCATGGTTGTTTCATGTGCCCTAGCAAATTCTACTAATCAAGACAAAGCATGTAAGGCGCCTGATGATGATTTGGATCTCTATGAGTTTCTAGACCAGAATCAGGCAGCCGCTTTGCAGACAGTTGATCGTTTCACAGAGGAAACGAGCGACAACCTATTTAAATCCTTAACAAAAAACATCAAAAAATGCAATTATCTCTACTCAGATCAAAATCAATTTCTCATAGAAAAAAATAACTCCTTGGTTCTTTTACATTTAAATATTCGTTCTTTGCATAAAAATTACGATTCATTATACGAGTTCTTAATAGAACTAAACGTCTTACCCGACATAATTTGTTTAACAGAAACCCGTACAAAATCTCAACCTTTAGTGAATATTGATATTCCAAACTACAGCTTTGTTCATGTAAACTCTGATTCTTTTGCTGGCGGAGTTGCGGTTTATTTATCCAACAAACTGCAATACCAACTATGTCCCACTCAATATCAATTATATAATTCTGAAAGTCTTTGGCTGAATATACTAAATGGTTCTAGTATCAAATTTACTGTGGGTGTAGTGTATCGCCATCCTAATTTAACAAATATTGACGAATTTATGCAGAATTTTTCAAATTGCTTAACAGATCTATCACACTCTAAACATACGTATTATGTTCTTGGTGATTTTAACATCAATACACATCCAGTTAATCGAGCCAATTATGCTAATAATTTTATTAACCTATTACTAAGTCATGGAGCTTTGCCCATAATAACCAAACCAACAAGAGTGACCGAAAGTTCTTCAACTATTATTGATCATATAATCACCAACGACATTGCGCATATTTTGCATCCAACAGTGATTAAAACTGAAATAACTGATCATTACCCTATACTTTGCGCTGTGCAAAACTTCCAGCATAAAGGAAAAACTAAATTGCCCAATATTTACTATCGGGACAAGTCAAAATTTAATGTAGAAAAATTTTGTGAAGATCTTGATTTTAACCTAAATAATTTTTTTTCCAACCAACCAGCCCTTAATAAAGAAAATTATAACTTATTATTTAATCATTTTACGCGTATTATTCTCTCTACAATAGACACTCATGCTCCTCTCAAACCTCTGTCGAGAAAGCAAAAAAAACTTCAAAGTAAACCCTGGATAACAAAAGGCATTTTAAAATCTATCAGGAAAAAAAATTCTATGTTTGTATCTCACTACCTAAATGGCGATTTAAACCACAAATCTTTTTTCAAGAAATATTTGAATAAATTGACTAAAATTAAAGCCTTGTCGAAAAAATTGTATTTCACTACCAAATTTAAAGAGAACCAAAATGATCCCCATAGAATGTGGAATGTCATTCGTTCTGCGCTCCCTACCTGCTCGAATCGAGCTACTCTTATTACTCCAACACTAAACATTAATGGTGATATAACAACTGATAGCCAGAAAATAGCAGATCATTTTAATGATTTTTTTTGTAATATTGGATCAAACTTGGCGAAAAATATATTCGAATCTGATTCCAAATCATTTCGCCAATTTCTCCATAATCGTATCTCCTCCTCAGTTTTTTTAGATATTCCTAATTATACTGAAATTATCAATACTATTCAATCCATTGACGTGAACAAAGCTGTAGGTCATGATCAAATCCCTGCCTTTTTCCTCCGTGCAGCCACCTTTGTAGTTACTCCTTATCTTCATTCTTTTATTGAGTTTTGTTTCACAAATGGTGTTTTTCCCGATAACTGTACCATAGCCAGAATAGTACCATTATTTAAAAAAGGGGACCACAAAGAACCAACTAATTATCGCCCCATTTCAATCCTTTCTTGCTTCTCAAAAATAATGGAAAAAATTATCTACAAACGATTAATCACTTTTTTAAATAAACACAAAGCAATCCACAAAACACAATATGGTTTTCAAAAAAATATTTCCACAAATCATGCCTTAATTGATGTGGTTACCAATTCTTTTGATAATATCAATGCCAATTTATATACAGGTTTGGTCTTTCTTGACCTCAACAAGGCTTTTGATACCGTTAGTCATGATATTCTCCTGTGTAAACTCGACCATTACGGTATTAGAGGTAAAGCTAATGAATTGTTACACGCATTTCTAAAACGTAAACAATACGTTTCCATCAACGGAACAAATTCCAGCCTCCTTCCAAACAAATACGGGGTTCCTCAGGGTTCGACTCTTGGGCCTCTATTATTTCTTTTATACATCAACGACTTGCCTTCTTCAGTAACTTGCGAACCAAGATTTTTCGCTGACGACACCTGTTTAGTCTATTCCAGTCCAAACCCTTGTATTTTAAACAAAGATATTGATATTGATCTACAAAATATCTCTATATGGTTCAAATCTAATAAACTAACAGTTAATCCCTCTAAATCTAATGTTTTAATTGTCCCTCCCAAACTAAAAGAAACAGCCCCGCTTATGAACGTATCTTTAAATAATGTTCCTATTAATCAAAGTAATAGCGTCAAGTATTTAGGTGTAATTATAGACACTAAACTAAATTTTGATGTTCAAATTAATTCTATAACGCACAAGATTTCAAAAGCAGTAGGAGTCATGTCTAAGTTGAAACATTACCTACCCCAAAAAGCTTTAATAACTGTCTACTATTCCCTCGTTCATACGCATTTACTTTATGGCTTACCAGTTTGGGGTTCTGCATATACAACCCATCTAAAAAAATTAATAACTCTGCAAAACAAAGCAGTCAAAATTATTGGTGGTGGTTCTTATCGTGATAAAGCTTCCCTATGTTATTCAGACACCAAAATTCTAAAGCTTCCCTATCTTTATGAACTGGAAATTGGTAAATTTGTTCATGCACATTTTCAAAATAAAATTCCGCAAAAAATATCAAAATTCTTCACTCTTACCAGAGACATCTCTCTTCGCAGTACCAGATCTACTCAACAAACTAAAACCCGTTTATATATCCCACGTTATCCTACTTCTCGTTTGCAAAAATGTATTAAGTATCAAGGAGTTACAATTTGGAACCAAATTCCTCCGGAAATACAAAGCGCATCTTCCAAATCATTTAAATCTAAATTTAAAAAGCATCTACTTCAACTACAAATTTAAATCGTGTTCTAATCTATCCAAAACAAGCTTGAAAATTTATAGGTTGTCAAAAGTTTTGAAGTGTAACGATCAACAACCTTCTTTAGTCTTTGTGACTACTAGGGTGGCAGCTGACTCTAGATGACCGTAAGGTCAATTCGCTGTCTCCCTGCGGTCAAGACAAATTATATCAGTTATGTTTGTGTTTGCATTTTACTTCTGTGTGTTTTTTTCTTTCCGCCAATAATTACTAATGAATAAGTGGGCACATACAATTTTGTAGTGCCAAATTCCAATTGTTTACGTCACAGTAGCCTAAACTAGCGTCAGGCAATTCTTCCCGCAGTAAAAAATCATGGGCTAAAAATTGGGTATAAAATGGCCCATAAAATGAAAACGGGTGGTTATTTTGTTGAAATTTATGCGTAAAGTGCATGTAAGCACAGTTTACTTGGATAAGCTGTCGATAAAAGGTAATGTTAATTTTCGTTAACATCCCCTTTAAGTATCGAACCTACGATCGATGAATTCCCATTGAGTTCTCAAACCAAACTGTTGCTCGAACGACTTCCTTAGTTATAATTGCAATTGTGCCTTATTACCGCGTGATTTGGCAACTCTATGACTAACTCGCCTGCACTGCTAGAATTGTCGTTTTGCAATTCGTTTACCTCAGTTGTATAGGCTGTATGTTGAGCGCAGTGTTTGTTCAGAGCTGAAATGTCAAGGTAGTTTATTTTAGTTTTCGAGTAATTGATTGCGTGATATTTCTTTTCAGATTTAGTATTGCTTTAAGTTAAATAAAGCCTACATTGAGTTGCCTCTTAGTAACTTATCTGAAACTACTTCACCGTGGATTACAAAAGCATTGCTAATTTTTATTCGCAATAAACAGAAAATAAATAAAACTACTCATTTTTTTAATGGTAACACTGTTTCAAAAAAAGATTTACAAAGACTACGCTAACTAGCTGACAAAAAATCAAAACCGCAGCCAAAAAACTACATTGCTGTCATGAATTTCAAAATTGTAAAGGCGATGTCTGTAAAACGTGGAGTTTAATTAGGACTCTATTGCCAACTAAATCAATTAAGCAGCTTTCTTCCATAATAAGAATCAATGATAAAATAAAGCAAGATTTACATCTTATAACCGAAAAATTTGGCGAGTATGTTAGTACTAGGGATGTACAGATGCCCATTGCCGATGTTCACCATCGAAAAAACCGATGTATCGGCAGTTTCACCGATGCATCGGCATCGATAATTTTAAGCCGATGTAACTATATTCCACCCAAATCGGCCGATGTCCAGTAACTATATTCCACCCAAAATCTCGAGCACTCGACACACACACTAAAAGTTTTTCACGAAGTCGGGTTAGGTTAGGGTTACCCCAACCCAACTCCAACCTAACCCTAAGGTTAGATTACTTGCTGAAGCTGCAATAAGGGCAAAGCCAGCGCGAATCGAAGTGACAGATCTGTGCGTCTTTAATCCAAGCGTTAAAACGAGCTTTGAAGTTCGAGGTTGCGTGCTTTACTTTGATTGATCTACCTTTCAGCCAAACGCAATTAACACTGATCAAAACGGTAAAGTAAGGTTGCAATTGCGTGAATTTTACTAGCACGATAAAACAGGTGTAGCGGACTTTTAAATATCAACTTTGCATTGCGTAAAGCGGACATTCTAAAGCTAGAACACATTTTTATTTGCCTCAAACGTAAATTGCTGATTTTGTCAAAGGTCATGAAATTTCGGCCGATGCCGATGTTGAGAAAAGCCGATACATCGGCATCGGTAAAAACCGGCATCGGTACATCCCTAGCTAGTACCATAGCTGCAAAAAACCTTAGAAATCAACTTTTCTACTGAAACCAATGTCTTCCCTACTCCTAAATTTATTTTTTTGAAACTTGCTAAACCGATTGAAGTATTCAACACAATTTTTCCTTAAAACGAAATAAAGGTAGTGGAGTAGATAATATTCACGCTAAATTTGTTAAACTTTCAGCCTCTCCGATCAGAACCCCTATCGATCTTAGTTAGCAGTGCATTTACACTGGAAACATTTCCTGATAGGTTAAAAACTGCAAAAGTAATCTCGGTTTACAAAACTGGAGATAAATGCAATCCTTCAAACTATCGTCCCATTTCTCTATTAACCTATTCTAAAATTTCTGAAAAACTCATATACTCATTAGTAGAAGCTTTCTTCAACGAACACTCGCTCATCGCACCGACTCAATACGCCTTCCGTGCAGGTCATTCAACCACCCACGCTCTCACTGATGTCATAACTACAATTTATGATAATATCAATGCCCATCAACATTCCGGATTAATTTTTCTTGATATTAAAAAAGCGTTTGACACTGTTAACCACGAAATATTAATCAACTTGTTTAATTTTAAAGATGATGCTCCAGAAAAATTAATGAAGAACTCAAAAGGGTTCGCGATTCAATAGCAACAAATATACTTTGCACGAAAATCCTCTACCCTCCTTAAGCCGCTTAAATTAATTGTCAATGTTTATCATTTATAATAGCGCAATAATTATTTCAGATAAATCAGTGAAATACCTTGGCATTCAAACTGATAGTGATCCCACCTTCAAATCACATATTCCAAACCTCCACACGAAACCCTCACGCTCTCAGGGAGTAATGTTTAAAGTGAAAAATTTTTTTCATAAAAATGTTTTATTACAATAGTAGTATACCATGTTCAACTCACACCTGTTATACCGCATCAAGGCATGGACCGTCCTCAACCCACTCGACTCACCTTAATCCAATTCGTCTACTTCAAGATAAAGCGGTTAGATTAATAGCTGGCTTTGATGCAAGACATTCAACTTCTTGCACTTACAAATTACATAATATTCTTAATGGCCAAATTGCAGTTGAGTTAGTTTGTACATCGACATTTTAACAATGACTTACCATCTAATCTGACGGGTTATTTCACCTCGTTAATAAATCTCATTTAGTCGCAACTAGAAAGCCAACTAGTGGATATACTTATCACATACCGAGATACAGATCATCCAAACTACAACGCTCAATTAAATATCTTGGGGTAAAATGCTGTTCCCGTAGTTTAAAAAAAAAAAATTAAAATCAGTAAAGGGACGCAATAATGTGCAGTGTCAGCTCATCCGTCCGACACGGGGCAGGCAAAAATCGAATGAAAATAAAACAAGGAAGCATGTCATAGGTATTTGTAACCACCAAAGCGTAAACATACTCAGTTGTAAATCAAAAATTCAAAACGTACGACAGTGCGCAAAGTTTCGACCTTGTGGGTCTAATCAGGTACGTGTGAAATATTAACGATAAAACAAGTTCAATTTCGACTGTAACAAAAGTCTCGTCAGCCTTGCTACGCACAGCCAATCCAGGTTAACCTCATTCCAGACTGTAAAAACTCTTTTTTGCACTGCTTTACCTGGACATCTCGACTTCATCTCTTTTCTAGGTTTTTTGCACTGCTTTTCCGTAGTTTTAGCAGGCGACTGGCCCCAAACAACGATACCCAGCGAAAGAGCCTTTAACTACTAACCCACAACTAAGTTACCGGTAGCCTAACTAGCCCACATTACTAGAAGCCCCCATGGCAACCCACGGGTTAGTAGTTATAGGCTCTTTCACTGGGTATTGTTGTTTGGGGCCAGTCGCCTGCTAAAAATAGGGCACAACCTAGAAAAGAGATGAAGTCGAGATGTCCAGGTAAAGCAATGCAAAAAAGTCTTTACAGTCTGGAATGAGTTTAGCCTGGATTGGCTGTGCGTAGCAAAGCTGACGAGACTTTTGTTATAGTCAAAACATTAATTTGTCCTTTGCAAAGTTCAATTTCATATTTAAGTTTTAACATTCGCAGCATTAGTAATAGACGATGTTTTCAAAACCAATCGTGTGTATGTGATAATTTGGAGGTTTCTGCTCAAAAAAAAAAAAAAAAAAAGGCTAGTTCCCAGTACAAACATTGTTTTTTTTTTTTAACAGTTACCTCCATATTATCACATATACACGATTGGTTTTGAAGACATCGTCTATAACTACTGCTGCGAATGTTAAAACTCAAACACGAAATTAAACTTGTTTTATCGTTAATATTTCGCACGTACCCCAAGAGACCATAAGGTCGAAACTTTGCGCACTGTCGTACGTTTTGAATTTTTGATGTACAACTGAGTATGTTTACGTTTTTGTGGTAACAAATATGACATGCTTCCTTGTTCTGTTTTCAAAAAAAAAAAAAAAAATTCTAAAACTTTCTGACTGGGGGTTACTGAAACCTGTTTATTTTACCAGTACCAATCTTTTTTGTTTTTCAAAAACGAACACGAATTAAATTATTATTTGTTCGAATTATCGTTTTCTTTTCTTTTTCTGCGTCCACCAAAATTTATTTTTAGTTATATTGAGCTAATTAATAACTATGAAATCTAGGGTGGCTGCTTGACTCGAATACCCTATGGTCTCTTCGCAGTCTCCCTGGTCTTTAGTAGTGATTTATTTTGATTATCATTTTAAGTTTATCATGTACTAGATTACGGACAAATGAATTCAATGAAACGGACAGTTGACTGAGCAAAAGCATTACATTCACAACACATCGCAAGTATCTGTAAGTAGCATACTCAGCAGTCATGAGAAAACACGCAACCCCGCTACCTATCCCAAGTACACTACGACCTAGAGTGCACGTTAAAGGGTAACCGGTTAACATTTATTTCCACCTATAAGGTCTCATCAGGTGCACTAATCCCCGTAGCAAATATCCCCATAGGGGATTAGTGCGCGTTTTCTCATGACTGCTGAGCATGTTACTTACAGATACTTGCGATGTGTTGTGAATGTAATTCAATGAATGAATGAATGAATGTATTAAGATGTGGTGCACATTTGCTACTTGCCATACTAATGCATCCCCACTCATAATTCCACTTAGATAGTGCCACATCACACAGACACAAAATAAAGCTTCTCTGCCAATGCTGCAAATCCCTGGCTCATCCTATGTGATGGAAAGCTTATCAGCAAATTTCCTCCTCCTGCTTAGCCAGCTGCGTGGACAGCAGCTGCAGTTGGGAGATTTTCCAATACAGCAAAATCACTTTCATGCTGTCAAGTTGCAACAATCTTGTAAAACACACGATGCGCTCTTATGTTACTTATTAAGGATTTCAAGAGAAGCCGATAGCGTACATATTTTGGTGTTTACCCACGAAAATGTAGTCGTGACGAGCGTTAATTTTGTGGGATGTTACCTTTGCCGTCCGAATTAAACTATGTACAACTTTTACGGCGTCAACGCAACCTTAGGCAGTAAGTTGGTTCTGCTGGTACATTAGACTATTACATTTATTTAGTTGTTATTTAGTTGCACGTTTATCCTCCTATCACGAGAAAGCGACCAATGCGCTATACGAGCTCGCTTAGGAGTTGCCGGCCATCTGTCTACCACACCAAGATGGGGGAATCCCGCTAAGTGCCTTTCCCAACGCCACAACAAGTAAACTTGCCCGCTTGTTCTCCACACTGTCCCTTCAATGCTGAACGTCAAGCAGGGAAGCTGTGAATACCAATTTTAAAGTCATTGGTTTGGCCCGACTCGGAATCAAACCCGAGTCTACAGTTCAAGAGACAGACGCTCCATACCACTCGGCCATCTGAGCTGTTAAAAATGTCGTATGCTGTCAAAAAGCTTCGGCACGAATTAAAAAACATGAACTCATAAAACAGAGAGGGCTGATGAACAATATGCAACCCCATGGCAGCAGATTTGACAAAATGTTCATTTAGGTTGACCTAGAATAAGCTGGTTTCGCAAAACAGTTAGTTTGCACAGATGCCGGCAAGAACCTTTGAAAGGCATTTTTCATTGGTCTCCTGTTGATGGCTTCTGCTAGACCTGCTCAGGCATTGACAATTTGACATTGCATGGAATGTAGCCAACTCTAGCCTCATACTAATATTTTTACGGTACCTTACTCGGCATGATGTTTGTTATTGCATGCTTGTTTGCTACCACTTAAGTGATAACAGCACAGAATGCATTTGTTTCTACAGGCAGCTGATGCAAGTTTCGTCTACACAGTTGTTGAATAGGCAGGGCTACCCACAGACACAGTATTTTGTACTACATGGCCACTATTCGAAAGGCTTAGTACGAAATACTTTGAATAAAAAAATTCAAGGTTAGTCATGCAATGGACTGGCGAGAATACTAAATGCCCAAAGCCCAGCACTGACAGCCTTTGGTAACTAGGTAGAGTTATTTGTTTCTATTTTCCCGTATAATCAAGATGTGTGTCAACACTTCAACGCAAGCACATTTGTGCTTTCCCGTAAATGTATCATTTTGTGATAAGGCTGACGGGTTTCTATGTGAATCTAGCTTTCTACTTTGCTACATCGAGCGGAGATATGAGTCAGCCGCATGCATCATGAAACACATCCTTGCCACTAACAACATATCTCAAGAGGAGTCTTGTCCACGCACTGAGCCTCAACAGTGTTGCTCACTCCTCCATTCAACAACACAGGAGCAGGGAAGATCCAACAATTTTAATCAAACTTCATTTAAATCAAACTTTCACAATATATCGATAGTATTAAATCAGAGTACTCCTACCATAAAAAAAACTTTACGAAGTAATTCAAACTCCACATGATGTCATCACTTAACTTTACGATGATGATGTCATTATTATAACTCCAGCTCCATTCATTAGCGCTAACCTTCTATCACGTCAAATGAACAGAAATGTTAACTTGCTGACAAGTTCCCGTTTTTTAGCTCAATCGCTAAATTTTTGACCTGTTTCCATTTGCCATTTGTTTTGAACCAGTCAATAAGCAGATATCAAAAAATCAAATCTTCACTACACTCGCGGTATTACGCCGAAGCGTGTAACGAGTGGCGAGGCCCATCGTCACAACTTAGCGCCTAAACAACACCTCCAAAGAAACTTCGAAGCGGTGGCAAGGCGTTGGCGACACTTGTCCGATTTGACCGGCCCTGAAATTGAACCCAGACCTTTCGCATCGATAGTGATATCCTCAACCACTACGCCAACCAGTCAGTCAACAAGCAGATGTTACGATTTTAAAGCATCTTATCCAAAGACACATCAGCGAAGCTAGAGTGGTGTTGAACCAATGACCCTGTCATCCTGATTATCGTTGAAGTAATGCTCTTGACTATCAGATCACATGACTGAGTACCATTTCGATCCACAACTAAAACCAGCGTAATGAGCATATGTCTGCGAGAATTTGTCTCCATACCTGCGATGGCTCTCTGACGGCATGACTGCTTTCTTTGACAACTCAATCTTCTCATCTTCGGTCATACTTTCATCAAAATGTACAGCATCAGGCGCCAACACCTTGCTGTGACTTGATGACTTGCCTGCTTTCGGCGAATCGTCACGCGGATAAATTTCTTCCGATATCCACCTGCACAATGCAAATGAAATGTCACAACACACGCTGTGGTCGAATCGAAATCAAAGTCGCAGGATTCTGATTAAAAAAAAATTTCACATCGAAGAAGCAGTTTGCTTGTGTCTAATCAAGTCGAACTTTGCCTTTCATCTTATCATTGACGAACGAATGGCACCAACTAGAGAAAATCAGGTTCACTACATCGCAGCACGTTTAAAAAAACGATCGAAATCATTTAACAATCAATACAGTAAACTGAACTGCTGTTAAACTAGTGTCTCAAGCCATAAAGATATTTAAATTAAGCAAAGCACGATTGCTCAATAAATAATTTGATTGGTTTGCTGTTATATAATCAATCCAAGCTTGTTTTCAGCGACTAACGATTGAGTATTTGATTGGTCGGGGATCTCTTCCTTGATTGACGACGATGAACTTTCTTCTATCTCCTCCTGGATGCTTTCCTCTTGATGAGGACGAATTGATGTGGTACTGTGTTCAGACATAGGAGTAGGACTTTGTTCATCAGACGATGCGCCATGCTGTTGCATCAAACTTCCAGTTTCCGTGTAACTGAAGGAAACACGAAATCAAGATATCTCTCGAACAAAAACGGGAGAGAATCACATCAGACACAAGAGTCATCATGAAGTTGCAAGCAAACCCCAACAGTGGCTTATTAATTGAAGTTTCAAGTAGGAATATTTATTGGAAGAACATACCGCGGCGAAGTGGTTGTATATGTGGAGTAGTCAGTTGTATCGCGATATGAGGCAGGAGATCGAAACCGGTTGAGAGCCGTGATCTGAGCTTGTGCCACTTCATTCTGTAGTTGCAACGCTCGATGCGCACCACTCTGCAATCAACACACAAGTAAGAACAGCATACTGCGGAGTGGCTATGACATCGCAGCATCCATCCGTCACTACTCATAAACACGCTCATAAAACTGATTTGATTGTTTGGTCTCAGTCGACCAAGACAGCTGCAGAGCGTGTACCTCCGGCTTCACTTCCGAATCACGTCAAAATTGCTATTCACAGCTTTTCTCTTAAGATTAAAGGAACAATGCGCATAGCAAGCCCGAACGCATTATGACGTGGCAATGAGAAAAACACTAACAGGATTGGCCACTTTGAGTGGTAAGCAAGTGCCGACAAGCCCTAAGCGAGCTTGTCCCAAAGCGAAATAAAAATGCAAAAACAAAAAGTAGAGCAGCTGTAACAATCAACTAGGTTGATAGCAATGGGTGGTTGTGGTGATCATATTGCACGAACCTGCATCTCAGCAGCCACCTTCCGCTCCATCGTCGCTTCCTTCAATGTCTTATCCATGTGGAGCGCTTGCATCTTCTGATTCGCTTCAAGAGCTCGTTCTTTCGCTTTGAGAGCCAAGCGTTCCATTTCCACTTCATGTTGCATCTGACGCGACTAAATGGGGAAGAAACTTCATTATACGCAAGCAACAAGTCAGGCAAACAGTCGCTCGTCATAGATCAGATTTGTACAAGTTTCTATTGAACATATCACCGTGACAACTGAATGAGAATATCTTTGTGGCGCAACCCAGTAGCTCACAGTATATTTTGAATATCTTTTACAATATTATAACACAGCGATTGCGGGTGGAATTATGGGAAGCAAGCTGTGACAATGTGACATGCTACCAACTGAAAAAAATCTATTCATTCTCATTATTTTTATTTGTTGTTGAGCAATGTAAGGCAAACTCAAGTTGTCAATTCCTCGCAATCAGGATCGATACAAGTGCGAACCGCTACAATATAATGCTTCGTGAACTCGACGCCATCGCCACAAAAATCACCGCACACACAATATATCTGACCAGCAGAGGAACCAAAGCATTTTTATACCAACTTCTCAAGTAGTGACAAACTGCTCACCTGTAATATTTGTGCAATTGACGCAGTTTCTTGCTGCGCCATGGCGACACCTTGTGTCCTCTCACTGCCCTCCAGCTGATGAATCTGCTCCCCGATTGTCTCGTATTTGTTTAACTCCAAGGCGAACTTGTGTTCCAACACAGCAGGGGAGAAGCGGACAGGAACAGCTTGTGGTTGTGGAACTGAAATTATGACTTGTAAAAATTATCGTCTCATGTTCAAGGCAACACACCAAGATACACATAATGAGCATTACCATGCTGACCCTTTAAGCGTGAAAGATTTGCATCAAGGATGGTCGGGTCTTGCACGCTACGTACATCAGCACAAGACTTACCTGCTTTCATTTTCGGCTCACTGCTCGCCGCGCTCTCCTCACTCTCATCTACTTCCCCCTCATTCTTCCTCAACTCCTCGCTCCATCGAATCAGTTCGTTGGCAGGGTGAGGAGGAGAAGAGTGTGGAGAAGGAGAGTGACGTATTGGATGGAGAGATGGAGCGGGAACAGAGTCACAAGAAGACTTTTTCTCAATCGCAGTTGCATTTTTCTCACGAAACGAAGAAGCTGCACGAACATGGAGTTGAACAACTTACTTACATTCATCATGTTGTGAGATTTCAGTAAAAAAATTAAAAAACATGAGAAAAAAACGAAGTTCATGACGCATCAGCGCAAAACAAGGTAACGATTGAGCTATTTAGCGTGCAAGTAGGAACCACACTGAAAAAACGCAGCAATTCAATGAGTTATGGAAAGCGTCAGAATATCCGACTCCGTTCCAGCGATAAATGTCCATTTACTTAAATCGTAATGAGCATGATCATGTACCTTGTCGCTGTCCAATTTTCATGTACTTGCGAGTGAACACGTTCATGACGCTGTATTTCTCCCCATTCATTCGCTCCCATGGCGGAATATCTCGATCCACCTCGAAGCGATTGTCACCAATATCATACACACCTGCAATTAGACATTTCAACTCGCGCAATGCCACGTAGTCTAGCGGAGGCAGATTTGGACTCGAGCCTAGCAAAAAAATATGCGTTGCGTAATAAGAGCTGGTTCAAGACACTGTCGACATATTACTGAATTTTTATTGCGTTTTGCAAAATGTCTCGCAAAACGCCTCGTTATTAAATGGAATAAGACAGCAAGAAGCCGTCTCAGACATAATAGGCCTTGTTACACAGGCCAAAAATGCGGCTATTTAACGATTTTCGTGATATCCATCTTGGAACCGCGTGAAAATTGGCAGGATTGCAGATTTTGAAACGCTGAATCCGAATTTTTGTTCTTAGCTATCCAAACAAAGCACATTGAGGCGTTATGACGTCATCAAGAAAGAAACATCGAAAAATGCTTGCAGAAACATAGAACACTTAATTCGTTGTAGTTTCTGCAATGGTTTATGCACATGCTTCAAACCGGTCTTAAAATGACCTCCATATAACAGGCCATCGCTCTGACAAATATTGACGTCATCGGTTGATGACGTCAGAACCCACAAGTAAACAATTTTAATATCTTGAAAAAAAATTACTTGAGGTGTGTTTCCTTTTTTATTACTTCACTGATAGTCAGCATAGAAAGCTGAAATTTCGGATGTAGAATCTAAGTACAAGTATCTACGAATCTACAAATTTTTGTTGAGTTTGAAATAAGTAGGGTTTCCCTTTTTCCCGGATTTCCAACTTCCCGGGAAATTTCTGGGATATCCAAAATCCTCGGGATTCCTGGGATTTAGGAATTTTTCCCTGGAAAAGTTCCCGAGCTTGATTGTTATGCTTTTTTTTGGTTTTTCAGCATTTCGATAACATAAGCAGCTGTCATAACATAAAAGCGGCGGACTGTTCAAAATATCTATAGCCTTGTTTTTAAATTTCTTTGAATCTATTTAAAATTTTTTAATTCACTTTGTTTTGCTGTACAGTGCTAATCCTAGCAATTTCTTTGCCAACAAAACTGCTTTTTCTAGTCAGAGAAAGCAACTAAAACGTTTCGATTCTAGTTTTATGTGTGGCGATGCGGTTTATGAAGTTCTACTATTTCTCTACGCATCACCTTATAACGTTAATTGGAGTTGAGTTATTGATCATCCCAGCTTTGTCTTTTCGTATGCTCCAAAAAGCTTACTGCTCTCGTTGTTTCCGTGACCATATACGTGACATACCGTGAAACATCTATTTGAGCGCCACACAGCCACAGTGCCCTATTTTTTAAGCCCTTCTCTTCTCCTATTGTGGCATTCTATTAGTGGTGGTGTTCTGTTAGAGCAGAGGTGGGCAAACTTTTCACACAAAGGCCTTATTTGAAAAAAAATTGATGCCGAGAGCCGCACTGATTGAAAGAGCAAACAAAAAGGTCTACACGTCCTCAGATGTCCTGTTTTTTACTGAAAATCAGTGAAGAGCAAAAGAAAAAAGAAAAGGTTTTAATTCACGGTAGGAGTTTATATTTCTGTAAGTGCCTGCGAGTCGCATAAAATGGTTTCGCTGGCCGCATGCGGCCCGTGGGCCGTAGTTTCCCCAGCCCTGAGGTAGAGGATGGTGCTACATTTTTATAACAGAGTTCTAAACACTAAAAAACTTATAACAGAGTTAACATTTAACCTTTAAAGACAAAACAAACATCTACCGCAACACAGTTATTGATAGGTAATCAAAACTTCACTGCGAAAAATCAGGTGACACGCCCTGTGTAGCCGTCCTCGTCATTTTGAACACCTTCCCCAGTGGTGGCATTACATATGGTGTTCAATTAGAGGGTGGCGCTCTATTTTTCAATCCTTCCCTAAAGTGGCGCTTAAATAGAGGCTTTACGGACGATTATGGTATTTACAGAAGCTGTTGGGGTTGCTAAAACGATAAACTTCAGCTACACAATTACCCTGCCCACGTGTCCAATTTATGTTGACTTTAGATTCACGGTTCTTGGTTTTAGTTTCTGCATCACAATATAATTTTTGATGTCATCACAAATTTAATTGTGATGCAGGAACTAAAAGCAAAAACCGTGGGTCTGAAGCCCACATAAATTGAACATGTCACATGTGGACAAACTGAATATGGGTTGTAGGCGAAGGAAATCTGGTCATCGCTTTTTGCCCCCCCACACTTTAGAAATGCTTCCGCCATCGCTGGTTACGTATCAAAAACATATTGCAGTTCAATGTCGTTGTTGTTACAGTATTGCAGTTATGAAGTTTATTAGTAGGCCTAATAATTACAGGACGGACCCAACCAGTGCTTTTATAGGTAAAGGCAAAAGAAAAGCATTTCAGCTTTTTATCTCCAAGCCAGCGTATCAGCATGCCTTCCATTGTCTTGGCTCTGATTTTCTAATAGAAGATAAAGTGGAAGACTTCATAAGCAAACTTTAGGGCCAAACATGCACAAATGTGGATGAGGCCCGATACCGTTCATTTTGCACCAAACCTTTGGATGAGAAGAGACTCGTGCCTCGCCGGGATGCTTTGTTACAGCATGCTTATCGTTCAAACTGTCAGGCTGCCAATGATCGCAGAGCGCTCAATGTACTTATTGGCGGTTGGAGAGTGACATTTGACCGCATTCACATAAAGTGAATGTCTCAAGAACGAGCTCCAGCGGAATTACTGAAGTGCTTGTCATCCAAGGGCAAAAAAAACACATCGTAGTACCAACCAATGTTCTTGCCGTTCCAATGATATATCATGCACAGAGTTATGCTTGTGTACCGATTGTCAAAACGTAGCAGAAACACTTGCACAATACGAACTCGACAATGATTGCAGCGATGACGATAAAGACGACGTCGTTTAAACATGAATGCAAAATTTATCATGTGCAAGTGGCCATCGCGGTATGACTTTACTGCGGTAATTTATGCTGTTATATTACAGCAGGGGTGGGGAACCGGCAAAGCTTAGCGGGCCACATTGATCGCATATTTTCAGCGGGCCACATTTATTTTCAAGTTGTAAATTTCGCCTTAAAAATACACAATTTTACGTCACAAATTTACTAATCATTCAAGGTGAGTTATTTTTTTCCGTAAAATCAGAGACTTTTGCGGGGTTTTTATGTCACAAATACAGCATGTAATAGAATGTGAAGCAGTTTTTAGTTAATGTTCTCTATTCTACTGGTGAGTCGTACACTTAAAGTTCTGTCGCAGGCCACATTCAAAACTTAAGCGAGCCGCATGTGGCCCGCGGGCCGCAAATTCTCCACTCCTGTATTACAGTATTGTTAATTACGTTATTTCATTCAAAACAGGTACCACAACATTCATGTCACATATTTTTATCAACAAAAAGATTATATACCAATTCACAAAAATTTGAAGATACAGGTAAAAGGGCAGTAAAACTCAAGCATACTCTGAAGATTTGCAAATGTCTCGATAACCATTGTTACAGTCTAAATACCAAATTTCAGTGCCCTTAAAAACTAATATTACCAAAGTTACAAAAAACATTTTCTTTAAAAAAATTATTTGTGAGATATGACGTTATCAATCGATTGATGACGTCAATATTTGAAAAAAATTTTTTTCAGCATCCTAAGAGTATGGCATCATTGGAGCCTCTTACACCAATTAAATCTAACCTTATGTTATGAGTACGGCCTTTTTTTTGACCTAAAAAAATATATTTTTGACTTTGTTTTAGTAAAATTTTGACTTTATTATGACTTAACCGCTTCCGCGTATTATTTATGTCTTGTTGCACTTTATTAATTAAATACGTTTTATAATCTGCAGTTTCCATAAGTTTTTAAAGAAAAAAGTAGCCTACTTCGAACATTTTCTCAATTACTCAGTGTTGAAGCTAATGCAACAAAGCGACGCATGACGTTAAAACCAAGGGAAAACGAGCCATTGTGTGTACCGGTAATCAATTAGTGTGTAATACAAAAATTGCGTTGCTATCGCTACTGTACTGTACACTAACAGTATGTCTATGACTTTTTTAACGAAAGCCACGCAGTAAAATTACAAGAACGTTTTATAGTAATACAGCATCATCATATATCTTTTTACGTTCTTAACATCAAAATTTCTGTCTTTTCTCAGTAATTTATTGAGCATAGAAAACGACCTCTCAACAGCAGCAGAGGTTGGCTGGGCTTTTTGCAATAATGCGTAGCTTGTTGGGTCAATTGTCAAGTTGGTACAGTTTATTATTGTTTCTAAATCAGAGTTGGAGAGTCGTTTGTTAATGTAGTCTCTAATTGCGCAAGGATCATCATCGAATTGCATATTCTTCAGCAGTCCGTATGCTTTGGTTATTGTGCAGGCACTTCCTTTTAAGAACTCTACGTTGGCTGCTAGAGTCCGGTATTGATTTATTTTAACCAAGTCCGACACCAAACCTTCCACATTGACAGCGTCTTTTGCTCTGCTGACTAAGAGGCCTGCACTTGTCCAATTGTTGACAATGGTACGAACAGCTGGAAGATTCTCACTATAATATGAGGCAGCTCTAAGCCAAGTTGCCCATCTTGTAATTACAGGGTCAGGAGATGGCAGACCAGCATCATGAAAATCTTTCTTGCGATCTTCGTTTTTGGTTGTTGCTGCCTTGATCGTTGCTATTACTTTATCAATATTTTTAAAATGAGCACGCACACGCATAGCGCAGTTATGTAGTAAGTGCACAAAGCAGGTGACATGCATCAAAGGGTATAATTCCTTTAATGTCTTTCCAGCCGAAAACATGTACCGAGCAGCATCAGTCAAGAACAATGAAAAATTCTCGCGTTTTATTTCAAGTTGTCGCAATATGTCATTCACAGTGCGCAGAACAATACTGCTATTAACAATGCGACCGCTGTCAAGTGGTTCAGTTTACGAAGTGGGATATCTGCAGCTAAGAATGAAGAAACAACCTGTTCCTTGAAGTTTACTTGATCGAAATGTAAAAAGGTTTGCTTACTTTGAGATTTGCTCTTCGTCTCCAATTTTTTTGGTGTTGCTTACTTTTTCGGTGGCTTTTAACAAAAAACTTTTTGTCGCATTTGACTAACACGTCGCAAAGGTTGCATCGCAAGTCGCCTGCAGGAGTTGCCGAAAACTCATCCGGATATTCCTGGCAAGTTTACCTAACTTTCGCTATAGAAGATTTGGCTTGTTTTGGCATTCTTTGCTTTGCAAGCTACAACTTAAAAGACCTCGTGTAGAGAGCGCAAGGCTTTTATAGGATTAGATTAATTGTCTAACAATTATGTATTTATGCATCAACAATGACGTTTTATGCATAGTAAGTGCTATTTCCTTCTCAATTACCGCACGCATTATTGTGACGATAGTGCAAATATTGCAACTATTTTAAAAGTTTAAAATCAAATAAAACTGCGCATAAAATTTTAATAGCAGCTCAAAAATTCAAAAAAATATTTAAAAAATATAAATTTGTTCGTTTTTGTAAGGAAATTTTTGATAACGACAATTTTGACGTTATGCAAAATTTTGACTTTATTTGACTTATAAAATCGACCAAAACAGACTCCTGAACACCTGAATTGAACGTTAGTACACATTTGATCATGTAACAAGGTCCTGAAAAAATTTTGACTTTATTGACTTTAGCGAGCCCTAGTTATGACTTATGAGCGATTATATTGAGAAAATAGAGCTTTACGAATGACTATGCATACAAGAGTTGTTCGTTTGCACCACCAAATATCTACACTTGTGTTATTTCAAACTAAACGAAAATTTGCAAATTCGTAGATGCTAGTACTTCGACTCTACATACGAAATTTCAGCTTTCTATGTTGACTATCAATGAAGCAACAAAAAACGTAACACTTCCCTAATGAAAATTCAAAATTACAATTTTTTTCACTTGTGGGTTATGACAAACCGATGACGTCAATATTATCTAGAGATGATCTTTGAGTATATTATGAGTTTAAAACTTATGGTAAGCATTTAAATCAACTGTATCAAAACTTAAGGGTTATTAAACTGGCAAAATACTGCTTTCTACATGACTACGCAAAAACGAGCTATTCGTTTGTACCACCAAATGCCTACACTTGCGTTATTTCAAACTCAACAAAAATTTGTAGATTCGTAGATACTTGTACTTAGACTCTACATCCGAAATTTCAGCTTTCCATGCTGACTATCAGTGAAGTAATAAAAAAGGAAACACCTCAAGTAATTTTTTTTTTTTAAGATTTTTTTTTGTGGGTTATGGCGTCATCAACCGATGACGTCAATATTTGTCAGAGCGATGGCCTGTTGCATGGAGGTCATTTTAAGACCGGTTTGAAGCATGTGCATAAACCATTGCAGAAGCTACAACGCATTACGTGCACTGTGTTTCTGCAAACATTTTTCGATGTTTCTTTCTTGATGACGTCATAACGCCTCAATGTGCCCTGCTTGGAAAGTTAAGAACAAAAAATTCGGATTCGGCGTTTCAAAATCTGCAATCCTGCCAATTTTCACGCAGTTCCAAGATGGGTATCACGAAACGACACATTTTTGACCAGTGTAACAAGGCCTATAATGACTGATTTTGGGCCGCCAAGAGGCTCGGAGAAAAGTTTATTTAAAACGCAAGTCTTGACCAAACAAACAGATACAGACCTAGCTCATTCCGCTCTGCGTCAGCCCACTTTTTCCGCCATGAAGAAGACTTTACACAGTAATCTTCTTTGTTCATGTGGTACATCATACCAGCCAGTGAAAAGTTATCAGAGCACGAGGAAACTGAAAAAATGGAAACTTCATACATTGGTCTCACCATTTTCTTACACAGTCACGTCACTGCAACACCGGTCGTCTAAGTTCATATTAATCTTGCTTACCATCTCGTGGCACCTATATTATAATTGGACATAATCACATAGCACTCACCCGGACTTTCAGTGGATCGTTCACTCATTCCTTCATTTTCTTCATGTGCACTTCAAATAAACACAATAAAGATGGAAACCAATATCACAAATTAATGTTTTAACCACAATACGCACTATTGAAGATCAAAGCATTTATTTTTTTTCGGGAATACTTACGTTAAATACATTAATAAAGAGGCCAAGTTTATGATTGAAATTTTGAAATGCAGCGCATTAAATTTTGAAATAAACAGGACTTCAGTATAAACATGTTTCACACACTGAACCTACAACTTGGCTAGTGGTTAAAAACTTTCCACGCATAGTTAGCAAAACGACTTTCGCGTCACCCAAACCGTTACAAAATGCTGTCATATTACTATGAGCCATTGACCGCCGATGATAACAATGATGAGCAATTGGGGAAGAGCGTACTTGTGGAACGAAGCGACATTTTAAGTGAATAACCTGTTGCTTATTTGGAAAAGTTGCAAGGGACAATTTAATGTTTCGAAAATAAGAAGTCTTGTCAGCACTGCTATGCACACTGCAAAGCCAATCCAGGCAAAACTCATTCCACACTGTAAAGACTCTTTATTACATTACTCATCCTATACCTCTCAACTTCATTTCTTTTCTAGGCTGTTTCCTTTTGTCATCAGGCGGCCAGTCATGAACAACAAAGCCCAGCGAAAAAGCCTTAGATCTAACCCACAAATAAGTAAGCCTACCTATTACCACAAGCCCCCAAGATAACTCTCTCATTTGTAGCTGGAGTTACATAATAATCTACAAATGAGAGGGTTGTCCTGGGGGCCTGTAGTAATAGTTAGGCTTACTTATTTTTGGGTTAGATTCAAGGCTTTTTCGCTGGGCTTTGTTGTTTACGGCTGGCCGCCTGATGACAAAAGGAAACAACCTAGAAAAGAAATGAAGTTGAGAGGTATAAAATAAGTAATGTAACAAAGAGTCTTTACATTGAAGAATGAGTTTAGCCTGGATTGGCTACGCATCGCAACGCTGAGACTTTTCCAGTCGTTTTATTCCAAATTTTCTGCCACCTATATTGAGCCGGTCCACTACGAGCCAGGGATGAATCAGCTTGATGATCAGTGGATGGTGGTGGGATCATCGTTGGACTGTTCATCCGAAGAGATGTCAAGTCGTCAACTAGTCTGAAAGAAACAGGGATATTCATTTCGTATTTCTTTTTAATGACGAGTTGTTTTAAAATGTAGTAGCACTACGAACAATATTAGAACAGCAGACAGTAAACACTGAGTCGACCTTTCTGGTCTCAACAGTGCAGTTGGTGTAAACGACATTTACTTAAGGCTTTATATACCTGAGAACGATTTATGTGCTTGTGGTTTGCAACCATACCAGTTACAAGAACCTGTAAAAAAAACTCTGCCCAACCCGTTCGCCCTTTGCGGTGTTTCAATCCTTTGCGGTGTTTAGTAGGACCGGTTAAATTGCATGCCATTGCGTGGGTGTAAGCGACTTGACGAGCATAGGCTCTTTCACTTTCTCCTGTGTATGTGCTGTGCATGTATACAAATAAATGTTGGAGTTAAAGTAAAGTAGTGTCACATGTCTATAAGCGCAGTTGCGATCTTTCTAGTCGAAAAAGCAGCGATTCGATGTTTAGAAAGATTTACAAATATATTGCACCTAATCCAACAAGGTCAAACCGCCAATTCTTCGCAAGAATCCCATTTCGGCTGCTTGATCTCCAGATCCACTTCATTGATCAGCATGCTTCCCATTGTATAGGCAAAATGTCGGAATCTGACTTCGGGTTCGAAAATTCGGAATCTGAGCCCATAGAAAGGAACTGCAGGTTCGACCATTTAGTCAGCTAAGCACTTCAGGTTCGAAGATTCCGCACTTGAGCCCATACAAAGGAGTGTTTTTGCTACGCCATTTCGCCCTTACAAAGGGAAAGAATCTGATCAGTAGGGTGCCAGATCTCACTTTCTTATTCATGATCCAACATTCAAGGCCATAAATCAGAATGATCTGAAGATGGATAGCTTTGTCCACTAGATGCAAAGCTCTCGTTTTAGTATCACAGATTGGTGGAGCTGGCGCATTACTGCACTTGCTTTTCCGAAGCTGATATCCAATTCGCTACTTTGTCTGCCATCATTTGTGAATGAGACCCACTATTACGTGAATTTCTTCGACTGTTTTAGTGGTGCTCCACCACCTTAGAGAGAGCACTGCTTAGGTTGTCTGGACAGGCACATGCTTTCTGTTTTTGTTGTACTGATTTTTATTCCGGCAACAGAGCATGAATCCGAAAACCTGTCAAGAGCTTGCTGGAGACCATTTTGGGTAGAGTCAAGTAGCACAAGATCATGTGCACATAACAGACGTTGTACACTAGTGCAAACACTTCTCCACCACAAAACTCACTTGAACTATTCCATCTTTTGCTTATTCCCACGATTTCTCAAAAATTTTTGGCCAAAACGAAAGCCACACCCACTGAGCATCTGTTAGTTTAGACTCTTCTATTTCACGGCATTTCTTTTCAAGACACTTATCACAGACCTCAACCGGGACACTGATGAGAAAGATGCCCCTATAATTGATGCATTTTCTCTTGTCTCCTTGCTAGTGGATAAGCATAACCACACTGGTTTGCCATTGCTTTGGTGTTTGCCCAGTCCCACATGCTAACTGGCATACACCAGTCAGCCAATGCACGCTTCCACCAACCATTCAGCTCGACAGTTCCAGAACCTTGGCGCTTCGTTGACGAAATTCCCACAATATGAAGGCGATACTGCTGGGCATCGCAAACAAGCTCCAGCTCTTTTCTTGTCAAAGACAAAACGTTCCACTTCCCGATAGCTAGATCCTTGTAATTTGTTCCAACTTGACTACATTGCCTGTGCGCTGCCCCCATTTGCCTCCCCAAATGCTTAGTAACTCCGTTGGTGGGTTTCCGGTAACGGTAAGCTTGTGGGATTTTTGAACGAGCTTTTTGAACTAGTCCCTTTACCTAAAACTCGATTGCAGACCTTTTTGTCCTGCGCGTCATCCCATGCAGTATGAATATTGTTATTACAACTTTCCATTTAGCTACAGCATTGGATTGCTACTTAGTTTGTTTCTCTCCTTCGACCTTAGCGCCATGGGTGACCCTGATGGAAGTGATTAAACACTACAGAAGGCATTGCTCCAAGGATCATCAAAGAAAATACTCAAGCCTTCCCACCACGTTAAGGTGGCAATTTGGTAGGTAAAACATGCATACTCCTACATGCACACTTTTTGCAACTTGATTACAGCACATTCTGCTGACTTGGTGGTTCTTACTTATTTCTTTCAACACTTTGTGGCACCAGTACATTGGCACCAGCCACGCGCTGAACATCAATTGAAGTTTCTAGAAGACGATTCGATTCTTCTTCGATTCGTTCCTGCAATATCATCATCAACATCAAGTACACATAATTAATGAAAGTGATTGCACGATTTATATAACACATGGGGAGGCGATATAGTACACAAAGCCTGTAACATTCTAGTAGGAATTTAACAAGTTAAAAAAGTAGAAGTAAGCACTGCTGAAACAGCAATGTCAAGCTCAAATCGTAATACATCACTGATATGCTTGGTGGATCGACATACCCTAGTTACATCTGCGAATAAGAATCTAACTTCAGTTTACCTGTAATGACACTGATTTGGCCCTCAACGCAGCAATACGATCATATTTGGATGGACAATTAGGTTCGAAGCTCACTTCACTGGCCACTTCCACCGGACAATCTCGTTCTTCAATGGGGGATGGTGATTTCCCCCTGTACTGCATGCATTCGCCCAGCTTGATCAGAAATTTCGACACTGGTGCTTCGCTCGCGGTGGATGAAGCAGTGTCCGGTATCTCATTCGAATTCATCTTGCTAATCTCATCCAGTTTATGCATGAACATGGCGAGCCGCTTCTCATACCTGAAGCAGACAAATTCGTCACTCACACATGGTTCGTTTTGACTTGGAGTTAAACGAAGCTCGAAAAGAGTCGATAATAAGAGTAAAAATAGCAACCTTAAACATTTTGCTTCTACATGATCAACAAGTAACTTGAATAGCCCTATCCAAGTATGACCGATCATAACAACAGAATAACTAACCAGGGATACCCGGTATTTTCAAAATAATGAACAGAAAACTGAGTAAGAATTTCGGAAAGCTACAAAGCGAATTCGTACTTTGTGAGTAAGCAGTCATGGAGTCAAAAGCGATCGATTTCAGCAGTGAACCGCTACTACAGACGTGCAACCTGTGTGCAGTACCGCTAAGCCACATTGCTGACAAATGTCTGCAACACAACAAAACCAGTGCGCTTTCTATTACTGGTATGCAATTTACTTGAACCACATACCCGATTCGAGGTTTGGTCACCACATTTGGACTCGGCTTCGTGTAGGTCTCTTGCAAAAATTTCTTCTCTTTGGTAACTACTCCTGAAAGTACAATCTTGTTGATATATTGTGCATACGTGAAAGTAGTCCAGCTGTCAAACAGAAGAAGTGAAGTGCGTTATATGCATGTAACTTTACGTAAACTGGAAATAAGTTGACCGTTTGACAAACCTTTTGTTTTCCGCGTTTTTTCTTCAAACCTTGCTCTCCAGTCTCCATTCAAGTTGAAGCGGCGCACGTTTTTGTTTCAACTCTTTGCACGCTATTAGCAGCTTCATGAGTTTTGTGTTATTAGATTGTGTCAAGTTTAAACTGAATAACCTGAGTCTAATAGTAGAAGTTTCCGCATTGAATTAGTTATTTATTACTTATGTTTTAGTTTAATAAAACCTACTTATGGTTACATTATAACTGAAACAAAATGTATTGTTTGCTTAATCTGGAGTTAGATGATTCACACTCGCCTAGCTGTTACATGATTTTAAGATCGTCAAATCATAAATGCCAATCTTGCCAACCCGCAAGGGTAATCACCAATACCAACGTACGTGGGTCCTGGAAAACGTCCTTTCAGGACGGGGTGATGCTTCTGGTATTGTCAGAAAGTTTCGAAGATCCAATATTTCACTGCTGAACATCGAAGGCCTGATAGTGAGCAAGATCAATGTCTTGAATCCTCTTGCTGTACAACGTCATTGCACGAGCACAGACATACAAGTCCATCCAAAATTCGTACTGGCTGAGTTTTGATTTTGAGCAAAAAGCATGGTTTTGCCACGTTTGTTTATGAACAAACAAACCGGAACCTTGTCGAAGAGTTTCAACCTGCACCTGAGACAAAGTATTTGTGCATAGGACATTGGTGGATAGAAAAATGTCAACGTCTACAAACACGAGCGCATACTTTAGACCAAGGGTGGAAACCTGGCTACTTGGCGTTAGGGTATCAGTTTCAGTTTCGGTGTGTTGAAACCTATATGTCAGGTTTCGATTTTGGTTTGGTTTCACGGCTGTTGAAAAATCGGTTCCAGTTTCGGTTTCAGTTTTGCTTACGCGTAGCTTCGGTTTCTGGGTTTCAGTTTCTGTTAAGTTTCATCCAAGAAAGTTATTTTACTGTGAACACGAATAATTTAAATCCTCTACTTCTTGGCCTTTTTGCTTTATTACGATAAGTAGCAGCTCAGATGGGCGAGTGAGGCGAGCAATTGCTTCAGAAGTTGTCGACTCGGGTATGATTCCGAGTCTAGTGAAACCGAAGACTCAAACATTAGTATTCACAGCTTCTCTATTCGATGCTCAGCGTTAAAAGGAACTGCGCAGGAAGGATGGTGATGACAATTTTTAAAATCTAAAACCTTAGAAAATTTTGAACAGGTTTTAGTTTCAGTTTCGGTTTTGACGTTTCAAGAAAAAACGGTTTTGGTCCAAGTTTAGGTTTTCAAAATTTTGGTCAAGTAGATGTCAGTTTTAGTTTGGGTTTCCAAAATTTCCTTTAAAACCGGGTTTTCAGGTTTCGGTTTAGGTTTGAGTTTCCACCCTTGCTTCAGACATTCCATGTTTTTGCTCTGCCTGTGCCGAGTTAAGTTAAATAGCGATCGAACTTCCAAAGCCAAATGCAGTCACTGCATTCCCTGATAAACAAACTGACTAAAAGATTGCTGACCGTCAGTACACGAGAAGTGGTTTGAGCATAACAAGACTTCAGCAATGCCATCATGACAGCAGCCAAGTTGTCCATCCAAAGTATCCAACATCCACCATGTGGAGATGAGAAGTGTTTATCATGCCTATATTCAACAATCTCACCAGTCAATTACGTCAACCACTTAACAATGTCCCGTTTCAGCAAATGGTTTTGCATCGCAGCAAATCAAAAAACAGGACATACACAAGAGCACTAATAATAAGTCATTCCGACTCGTGAAATGCCTTATTCAGAGTGATCCAACAAAGTGAGAGATTTTCAATGAGCATCCACTTCAACAAATCTTTCTTCTGCATTAACTTCTCCCGAAAGTTTGCTATTGACCTCCATCATCTCCGAACAGAAACACTTGAGGATTAGATTCTATACGCCCGGAGCTTATACTTCATGCAAATGCTACTACAAACTCCAGGTCACATGACTTGCTTTTTTTCGGCCCGCGCCAACTCAATCTGTAGACTGGTAGTTGCGACGTCAAGCTCAATAAACCTGTTGTATTGTAGAGCCAAAAAGCTATCGTTTTATCTCTTTGCTGTGTGTCCTGTTAAAAGATCCTCGAACAACTTTTCTATGTCAGTGTAAAAACAGTGGTTTACTCTAACAGTATACTACTTCAGGAACAGCTGGATTTTGACACAAGATATCGGCTCAGTATCAAGTTACCACGCCACATCAATATGTCCGAGACGGTTTCTTGAAAAAACAGAAGGCCGCTGCTGTTATTGTAGATCTGGCGACAGCCTACAATGCAGCCTAGCACCGGGCTTGCCTGCAAACTGCTCTGACTTCTGCCGGGCAATTACAAAGTGCAAATGATCATGGAACTTGCATGCAACAGCTTTATCCTTACAGTCGATAACAGAAAGCAGAGCAGGTTACGATGCATAAGAAATGGCGTTCATAAGGAATCGGTGCCTTCCTTTTTTAATATCTACCCTTACGATTTACCACCCACAGTTTGCAAAAAAATGCGTATGCCCACGACTTGGTATAAATGCATACTGCAGGTGGCTGGAGGGCAATGAAACCAAAACATGATCAACTCATTGCCATATCTCGAGACTCGAAGGCTGAAGCTCAGCGACTAAAACAGTGACAGCAGCCTTTACTTTTACAATGGAGAGGCCAAACGTGAGCTCAAAATTAACTACAGAGACAAGATTTCGCTTTGTTTCGACCTATTTTGGTGTGAAACTGGACAAGACGCTCACGTACAGTGAGCGAGACCCTGCGCAAGAAACTTTCTGCACGTATGATGAAGCAACTTGCAGGCTCTGCTGATGACGCTGATGCTAAAACACTATGTACAGCAGCCTTAATTTATTCCACCATTGAGAACTGCGTAATAGTTTAGCGTCAAAGTGTGCATTCTTGTTTCATTGACAGAGTCCTACAATATGTTCAGCGCATTGTCAACAGATGCCTGCATCCAACTCCAACGGGCGATCTACCCATGCTTGCGAGAATCAACTTAGCCAGCCGGACTTCACTGCATAGTAGCAATACTCTCCTTACCAATCCTTGCATCAGGTAAGATGATCATCATATTTTCCATGATCACTTGGTTAAACCACCGTAAGCATACAAGGAGAGATTGAAATCCAGACTCCCATTTATGTCACTACTAGACCACAGTGAATATTTACGAAACACAACGGACAGACTGCGGAGTACCTGAAAAACTCATTCATTCATGCTTCGTGATTTCATACCACGAGCCCGCCTCCAACCAGCTGGAGGAAGTTTGCCCAGGAATGCGTGGGTATGGATGAATCGCCTCAAAACTGGGCTTTTATTCCTTCACCACATTACAAGTGTGATGCAGTTGAGCAAACAGCAGATCAATGAGATCATGTTATTTGCCCATGCACCAAAGAATACGTGGTCTGTGGTTATTAAATGAGACAAGTTGGTTCACACTGCTAGCTTCCGATTTGAACAACAACCTGGGGTGGAAAAAAATATGAGCCTCGACCTCATCGACCGAATGTTGACCATCACAAACCAGTGCAAGACTTACCCTCTCCACCTGTTTTTTTTCTTGCTTCCATCTGACGTTTATTCAAATCATTAAGGAGTCGAATCCTCTTTTCACTCGCCTCCTTTTCCTTCCGCTTCATCTCCACCTGCCTCCTCTTCCGATCCGCACGCTGCTTCGCCATGTACAACTGAACTTGTGCCGGGTCATAATGACGAGTTTTTGGGACTTCCGGTGAATCTGTTCAAAACACAGGCTGTCTATCACTGATCCAGAAATTAAATAAAAAGTCATGGAGATGTGGTTTATGCAACATTCATCAAAACATCAAAAAAAAACTATCCTTTCAACAATTCTAAAGAAATACATAAAGTGCAGGAATGCCGAAGTTTCATGATTAATGACATTGGCAAAAGATACTTTTTTTTTTAATTTATGCATTCACACAATTGCCACTTACAAACACGCATGAAGCATTTCTGGTTTTGTCCACAACTTACCCTTCTTAACGCTGACAACAGGTTTTCGTTTAGGATTTTTTTTTTGAGGTGTTCTACTGACAGAAGTCTTCGATTCTTGTTTTTCTGCATTATCTGCCGTTGATGGAAAATTCAAGTCGTTTAAGACTGTTTTGACTTCAGCAGAAAGAACAGAAGCATCTACACAATTAGATCGTAGAACATCATGGACAAATTTGAATCATGTGACTTACCCAAGTTAATGGTTGAGGGTGTGTCAGCTCGTTCAGGGACATCTTCGGGCCGACCAGTATCAACAGAGTTGGTTGAACTTGCTATTGAAGCAGACATCATCTCTGTCGAAGACAAGATAGTATTCGCACACAATTTGTAATTATTGTGCATAACCTAACTGCAACATCATGTTTGACTCACACAAAACGAATTCACAACAAAACATTACGGTCGTTATCATAAGTGCATGACTACCACGACAACAACACCAGTGACTTTCACTATTCCATTCACCTTTTGCTATATGCTGTGAGCTGATTGGTTTAGTCATCGATCTGAGAATAGCCTGCGCATTTTTCTGGCCCTCTCGCCATGATGAAGGAGTAATCACCGATTTCTTATGAACCGGATCATTTAACAGGATTTTTCCTAAAACAATAACCGTGAGGAAGATGTTACTTTACTGAGCAAAGAACCGACTTCAAATTTGGTGTAACCAAATTTAAAGAAGATGCTCGTCTTCGTAGGAAGGAATCACTTAGACGCAGTAGCATGTTGATATTGCCAGCAAAACAATTTAAACGCACAAAAGTTGAGAGGTAAATTTCTACTTCAAAAGCGAGAAGACAATATCGTAGCAAGAAATATGAGCTGCCCGCAGTCTCTACCACTAGCATCAACACGAACATAGTTATTTGGATTAAGTCTGGGTAAGTTTAGAAATGCTACGATAGGTTACACAAAATCAAATTAAATTTATGGCAGCACCTATTGACCAAAAAGTTTAGAATCATCACTGTTTTTTAAAGATTTATTTGATGCAAACACAGTTGCAATTGAACACAGTTAGTCATACAAAGTCACATTTACCAAGTTTTCTGACTGGTTTCCGTTTAGATTGTGTTTTGTTTAAGGTCGAATTATTTCGTGATGTAGCAGTAGTAGAAAGTTTGGAGGTACATGACGTTGGCTCTGCATAGAAACAAGCACTTAACATTTATTTCCTTTCAAATGGACTTTCTTCCAAAACCATTTCCAAATTATCTGCAAAATTCCTCCTGCATCCTTAAAGTGTGGCAGATGATGAGTGATGAGTAGTACTTTTGTATTCTTAAGTGGTCGCCCAAGCATGTACATGCTTGGGGCTTAGATACACTAGTCTCATCACCTTGATCAAGCTGAGTAATGCCTCCAAGCGGCGTCACATGGGCAGCAGTTTTGACTGACTGGCCAAACTATCTCAGCAACCCTGCTGCCTTGGAGGGGATGCCTATAATAAGGCAAAAGCTAGGCCCACTGCCGAAAACTGTGGTTGGTGTCAGCAAGGGCATGCGAATGTAAAACTTTGCTCCAAAAAAACCTTATGGAAGTTGATTTAAAAATGGCCTCTAGTTTCCAGAGCACTAAGATGGGCAAGGGGTGCGAAGAATCCCCGAGATGAACAGGCCCTTAAGTCTCGGCAGTCATTAAATGGACAAGGGGTGCATAAAATTACCAAGAAATTAAAATCAAAAAAGCCCAACATAGGGCTCAATGTTCGAGTGGGAAGTTGGAATCTGGGCAGTATTAGAGGAAAAGGAGTGGAAGTGTGATATGTGTTGTGACTGAGAAGGTGGATATGTGTTGTCCACAAGAAGTGAGGTGGAGAGGCCAGGGAACTCGTTTTATGGGAGTAAAGAAAAGAAGCTTCTCATGTTACTTTTCTTGACCTTTCACTCTCATCCTGCATGTTACAACGTTTATCGTTTTGTTGCTCCTTCCCTTTTCTCGTGATGTCCAATTATGCTGTATGTTACTCTTGTATATCATTCTTGTGTTGGCGGTACGAAAATAAAAGACACTAACTATGTACAAGTTTTGGTGGTGAGGAAATAATGAGGGGACTGGAGGAGTTGAATTTATAGTAAAAGAGAAATTGTGCGAGAAAGTTGTGGAAGTTCGAAGAAAAAGTGACAGAGTTAAGGTGTAGGTATTAGCTTTTGAAGGTGAGCTAGTAAGATTGATCTGTGCATATGGACCTCAAAGTAGTAGAGCTTTGGTGGAGAAACATTAATTCTACGCTGAAATGAAAGATGAATGGAGTGTAAAAAGTACTGTAATGATGAATGTGTCTTGGGTTTAGAGAATTTTAACGGACATGTTGGGGAAGAAATAGAGGGGTTTGAAGGTGTTCATGGAAGATATGGAATAGATGAGCGAAATGCAGAAGAATGCTGCTGAGTTCTGTAAAAAAAAGAATTGTGCGTAGCCAACACCTGGTTTCAGAAGAAACACAACAGGAAAGTCTTGTTTAAAGCACGGGAATTTGCCACTGAAATTGATTTTGTCCTGATTGGGAAAGAACAAATAAAGTATCTAGTCATCAAAACCATTCCTTGGGAATTGCAGCATAGATTGGTTGTTGATGATGTCCACAAGAAAAAACTGAAAAAAGTTGTGAAAATGAAACGAGTTGTCAAAAGAAGGCTGTGAAAGATGAAAAAAGATGTAATAAGAGAAAGGTACAAAAGGAGGGTTGAAGAGTTGTTTGATGCAAATGCAAAGGACTTAGAAATTTTTAAGGACGTACTTTTCAAAGCATGTGATGAACTGTGTGGGAAAAATTTGGTCAGACAGAATGGAGGTAGTACGTGGTGGTGGAATAAAGATCTATGTAAAGATGGATGTGAAGCTAGCAAGTGCTACACAAGAAAATTAGAAACAGAACTAATAAGGTGGTGGCAAGTGCAATGAGAAAAGAAGCTGAGAAAGAAACAAAGGATTTGCGAGAAAAGCCGAGCCATGTTTTCAAGTTGGTAAAGTTGATGAAAAGAGATGGGAATTTGGCTTTTACGGAACAAGATAGGGAAATCAGATGGAAGGAACACATGCAGAGGGTTATGAACGAAGAAAATGAATGGAACCTAATAACAGACGTGGATGTAGTAAAGGGATTTATAGAAAAAGTTACTGCTGAGGAAATGATGACTGCACTGGCGCAGCCAGGGGGGGGATTAAGGGGACCAGTCCCCTTTATGCATTGCTGTGTCGATAACCTGCCCTTTATGTATTGCGAATGAGTTGAATTGACTGCCCTCAACACTTAAGGGTCATTCCATGAAAAAGTGGAATTCTTTAAAAATTTTTATTATGAAATTTGTGGTAAAGTTTATTAGCTCAATGCGTAATCTGGTTTAATTTGTCAGTGTTCTTTTCTCTTTAAATTGCTCCAACTCGCGTCTTGCTTAAAATCACAATGACGTCAGCATGCTTTTTACAATCTCTCTGCTTTATCGAGATGCAACTGCTTATATCTCTTTTCTAGCAGAGTATAATCTGTAGCGCAGAGGTAGAAGGTGTTTCACTTGTGCTGAGTGTTAAGTATTTTGCATGTGCCAAGTTTAATCTTGTGGCTTAGATCTTTAGTTGATTAATATTGTGTTATATTATAGAGCATGTTAAGTTTTCAGTAAATTAAAACCTAGAGTCAATGAAATTGTTTACCGTTATTCTGTCAAAGGTTACGACAAAATTGAAATGTTTTAAAAAGCTAAAGCGAAAGTTGAAGGGGTGTAGTTATCAAAAACAGTAGTTTCTTCCACTTTTGCAGCTATCTGATGGAAAAAACTTAATTACTAGAAGTTGTTGAAAATTTTTTATTATTTGTCATTTTGACGCGTACAACTAACAATTGATAATTTACTTACCAGTTATGTTTTTGTAACTTTTTTTTTGGGAGAGGAGATTAGCAATGACCCTAGTTGTAGAAAACTAAAAGTGAATACTCTGCATTGCAATGATCATGTAGATGTTTCATTTGAAAAGGTCTCCTTTAGTCCTGTCCTGTAGTGTGACATTAAATACTATTTTTTTATTTTTTACTTCTACCTCTGAGTTTCTCGCCAAAAAAAAAAAGGAATCTCCTAAGGTATTTTGTTAAGATAATAGTTTCATCAACAATGTTGATGAATATTGATTACAAAAGGTTTTAATGACTTAGGAAAATTGTCCCGTGGAGTTACAATTGTCCTGTAGTGTCACATTTCCCTGGCTAGAGTTTTTTAAGTTAAAATATTTCTGCCGTTTTCATCGACGGATTAATAACACGTCCTGCAGTGAGAAAGTGGGAGTAAGCACAAGTGCAATTTATTGACCAAATTTTTGTGTAGCTTAATTTTAGAAGACCTTCTAGGTGGTTTTCTACCAAGTAGTAATAGTGCAGATGTAGAAGTATTAAAGAAAAGCAAAGATAAGCCAGCTTTTAAAAGCGAGTTGAATTTATGTTGTAATGCAATGCTAAGCTATGAGAAGTAAAACATATCAAAAACTACTTTAACATTTAATTTTTGGAAATAGTTTTGTTTTATTAGCAGTAAAATCGGATATTATTATTAAAAATGCCCAAGTCTGCAGCAGAAAGAAAAAGAAAATCGTGACAAAAATTAAAAGCAGAAAATATAATTTTGTATAAAAAAAAAACAAAAAAACGTGAAGAAATGATAAACTACAGGGAGTACAAAAAGTTTAACGAAAGCTTATTGGCACTGCACAAAAGAAAAAAAAAATCGTGGAAGAAAGAAGAGCGAGACCGCAAACGAAAGCAAAGAGCTGTAATTAAATCACCAAGAAATTGCAATTAATCTTGCTATCTGAAGTGGCACTAACGCATAAAGCTGTCAAAAAAGCAAAAACGGCGCTGCCAAAAAGTCCAGGAAAACAGAAAGAAGTTGTGAGAAAGTTTAGCAAGAGAATACAACAGAATCGTTGACATCTTTGTCAAGAACTTCATGTGGTAACATCGATCAGATCCAACCCCTTAGTCAGATTCATCGAATTATTGATGAAATCTTAAGGGAGATACAAATTCACATTATTATTATTAGTAACAGTACCTTTGATTTACACATGGGACATTTCATAATTTTTGCCTTTTTTACATTGTTCATTGCTTGTTTAGTTTTCTTGTTTGTTAATGATATTTGTTGCGAATTTGTCAATATTTGTCTTGAAAAGGGTCATCCTATTTTTAGGATTTTGCAGCTGCAACCGCATTTTTAGGATCCTTTAAACGGCTTGCTTTTTTCAACATTTTTTGGCATTAGTAACTCTGTTATAACGAGTAATTGTCAATTAACACCAGAAATGATAAGTTTTTAAACCCTAATGTAACGAAATATTAATGTTAAATACGAAAAATGAAGTATGTCCTAAAAAAAGAACTACCAGGAGGGGTAATCCTGTTTTTAGGATCCTGTAAATGGTTTGCTTTTTCGCACATTTTCAAGCATTGTTAACTTTATCATAGCAAATAATAGCCAATAAACACCAGAAATGATAATTTTTTTAGCCCTAATGTAACAAAATATCAATTTTTTAAAACGAAATGCGTCCTACAAAAAGAACTACCAGATTTAGAACGCATTTTGTTTAACGTAATCAAAATTAATTTTCGTTACATAGCAGTTTGATAATGTAACCTTTCTGGTGTTTATTGGCTATTACTTGTTACAATAGGGTTAATAATGTTTAAAAATGTTTAAAAAAGCAAACCGTTTCGAGGATCCTAAAAATAGGATTACCCTTACCCCTGCTGTTAGTTCTTTTTTTAGGATGTACTTCGCTTTACGCATTTAAAATTAATTTTTGTCACGTTGGGTTTGTAACATTTCTGGCATTTATTGGCAATTACTTGTCATAATGGAGTTAACAATGTTTAAAAATGTTTGAAAAAGCAAACCGTTTACAGGGTCCTAAAAATAGGATTACCCCTCTTAAAAGTCATTTTTTTACGACACTATAAAGATTTTGCGGCTACATCCGCAAAATCTACATCTACATCTAGATTTCGCGGCTACATCCGCAAAATCTACATCTAGATTTTGCGGCTGCATTCGCAAAATCCTAAAAAAAGGATTACCAGATTCGAAAAGAGAAATTGCTTACTTTTTACAGAATAAATATCATTCTACTATAGCTTGCTTGCTGATTAAAATGTGAATAAAAGTTTGTCCTGTAGGGTCACGTCCCGTAGTGTCACATCATTCCAATGACTTAAAATGTGACATTTATTAGAGAAATTAAAAATCTTTTTGCTAATATGCAGAAAAACATATCAATTATCAACATATTGAAAAAAATTGCTTACTTGGAGTCTAATTTAGCTGAATTTAGAAATAACAGGTTCACATTAAAAGGTAACTTCCAAAATGTGTCCCATAGTATCACATTTTTAAAAAGCTGTTTTTCTCCCTACTAAATCAGAAAATGAATGAGAATAAGTTCATTTTATATACAATTTGACTGATGGTGGTGATCAAACATCTTACTGGGCACCATTTTGACTAAATGTCTAAAATACATGATCAAACCCTTTCTAATTCACAAAAAGTTGTTACGTAGTGTCACATGGAACGACCCTTAACAGTTACACAACCAAATGCAACAAATGATCAATTGCTGTCACATTCTTTCTGCTCAAATGCGTAATTAGCGTAGTAATAAACAGCTAGCAATCAACAAAAAATTTTATTAACCAAAAACAAAAGGAAGCAAATCATTTGTTTTTCTATTTCGAAAAAGAAAGTGGTATGCAATAGAGTCTTTTTCTCGAAAGAATTATTCTCTGTAACTTGAAAAAGCAAAGCTCAATTAGGCCTACTCCTCGTCCTCGGGTCCTTATTCAATAATTCTATTTGAACAAGGAGCTGAAGATGATATATTTTCCCTATAAGCTAGGAGATCGCTTTGTTCTTAAAAAAGGTTTAATGCATAGATGAAGCAAGCTATGCTCACTGCTGCAGTCTAGATCTTAACTCAAGACTTCAAAACTAAGCCAGAATCCGTTTCACCGGGTGCAATTAATAGCTACAGTCTGAGAGCACTGCCAGAGTAACCTATGTTGACGCCAGCGATTAAAGCCAGGTTTACATTAAACATTACATCAGCAACTGCGATAAACGCAGCGTGGAACAGTCAGTGGTATCAGTGCAGTTGCATTTGCGCAGAAAAGCGACAAAGAAAAAGCAGGCAATTTTTGGCTACTTTCCGGAGAAATCAGAGCACAGTTATTAGAAAAATCATACCTTAATTAACACTTGAGCATTAACAGTTCCATTGTTGCAGAGTCATAAAAAACTTTTGAATTACTTATAGCGCCACAATGGACTCAAATCACTTATTCTTCAATACAAACTGATAGGCCTGACTGAAACCTCAGTACCAGTAAATCAATGGAAAAAATTGTCCCCCCTGTTTTTTTCATGCCTGGCTGCACCGGTGGATGACTGCGTTGAGAAAAATGAAGTCAGGGAAAGCAACACGACCATTGGAGGTACATTCCAAAATAATAATTGCATCTGATGATACAGGGATTAAAGTGATGGTGGAACTTTGTCAACGTGTGTTAGATGGAAGAGGCATGCCAGAAGAATGGAGGACAAAAATGGGAAAAAATTTTTTTTTGAAGTTTTATGGGCTACTCTTCCAAAACATTCCATTCACTATTAAAACACCATGTGTAAAATAATTTTGAAAAATATTGATTATTGGGGGTTTCCAAGCCCCCTAAAATGTTGATGTTTTTGATGAAAACCTAAAAACTTGAATTAGCTGCAATTCCAAGGTTTTTTATGCAAACTTGTGGTTGTTTAGGTTCATTTTTATGAGCATATTGAGCACCATCATTTGAAGAGGTTAAAAAACTTGGATCAAGATTTTTTTTCATTTTCACATTTTTCAAAATTCAAATTACATGCTAAAGATACACTGAAATATTCATATTTTGCAAAAGTTATTTGCTTGAAGTTATGCAAAGGTTTTGTAATCAGAACACTGGTTTTGTTCTGTTGCTATGAATCAAGTCGTAATTATACAGTTAAACACAGTTCACACTTAAGGCTTTATTGAGACTCCCACCACGAGAAGGAAGATACTTTCTGTTTATAATAATAGTTTCATGGGAACAAGCCATTCATTGTTGCACACTTCATGTGATCCTTAGCGGTTTGCGAAATTATTTACGATGCGGAGAAGTGATTTGTAGAAGATATAGCAGTTGGTCTTCTTCTTTAGTCAAACGTCCAGAAAAGTTTTACACTAGCGTAAATGTGTGAGCTACGCTAAGAGTAAAGATCTGGTTTGCAGTGAGGGTACCTTAATTCACTATGCACTACAGCTGTAGGCCTACTTGTATGCATGGTTGTTACTTGTTATAGCATTAGGGCTGTAAACTCAAGCAAAATCTCAGCCCGGATCCGAACTCAAAATTTTGTGAGTTTCCGAACCTTCAGGCGCAAATTTTATCAAAATTACATATATTTCTTGCAAAACTATTTTCCTCTGACCAAAACTTCTCGAGTACAATGCAAATACAACTGCATACATTGCCTTGATGCTTACAGAGGGCGAATATACAGCTTCTGTGAAGCATAATTAGAGATACTGTGCAGGAAGTGACAGACATTTACTAAGTTGACAATCAAATTTTCACATACCAGTAGACTAAAATCAAATTGGAACAGACCTTCAGCTTGTTGCATTCATGCAGGGTGCAGGGCAGCAACCTTAGGTTGAAGATTAATGTATTGGTATCTAAACTAATTCTTACTGCAAAGGATTTGCTGCAGCTGTAACGAGTTTCGAAAAAAAGTATAAGAGGGAGATTATATCACTTTATTTGCATTCGTGTAAACTCATATTCTGTTCTGTGAGCAAACATTGATTTTATGTAATACAATAAATTCCTTAGAAAATAAAAAAGCAAATTATTTGTAACGTTTGCACCTTTAATGCGTTTCTAAATTCGCACTAGCCCACTAAAATAATTGTAAATATCAAGCTTTGTTCAGCATAATTATGCAGAATGCGACTTTTTTTCAAGCAAGCAGTACCATCCAACATACAATCAAAGTTATCTGTTAGTTGAACATGACATTACTGTAAAATTTGCAGTAAACTGGTAGTGCACATACGGCGACAGTTTTACAAGCCAGGCGCCTGCTCCTTTTACGCCACTTACGAGCGACCACTAATAATAGCAATCAATGTAACAAACAACAGTTCATCTTTAAATCAATCTCCATGCTTTATTGTATGAGTAGTACACAAAGGCTTCAGCTTTTTTATGGGTATGCGTCGTATATACTCCAATGTGGTTCTAGTTGGATTAATTATACGGCAAATGTACGAAATGTTGCGACACGGGCATCCTGTGCCTAAGCGCTAAGCATTATTATAAGGAAACGCACTACTGCAACGATGACTAGGGGGACAAAATGTTACATTCTACTAGAGTACTTGCATACCAGATTTTTGATGATTACTGGACTTGTAGTGTCTTCGTTAAAATTTGCAAAAATATTTTGGGGGTTTAATCCCCCCATATCACTCCTACACACAGCCTTGATTATCCATATGGCAGATGCACCAAACGCTACGACACCCCGCGCTGGGAGCGCTGACCTTTATGATTTATCAAGAAACACACACTGCAACAATCACTTGTGGGTCAAAATGCTACATCCTACTACTGCGTACTATGCTGTTTTGACAACTGCAGTGCTTGGACTGCTGTCTTAGTTCAAACTTATAAGAGTATTTCGGGGGGGGGGGTGGTTAAACCCCTCTCATTCCCCCCTAAAGACGGCCTTGGACGTGAGATTTAAACTTTTTTCAATACTTATAAGGATCTTAGTGTTGCAGTGTTTTGATTATATAACATCTGCATAACTTCGAGTTAAAAGCATGCAAGCAAACAACTTTAGCAAATATGTATATTTCAGCATGTAATTTGGAATTTAAAAAATAATTGAAAATGAAAAAAACCTTGATCCAAGTTTTTTAACTTCTTTATATGATGGTGCTCATTATGCTGATAAAAATGAACTTAAAGAACCACAAGTTTGCACACAAAACCTTGGAATACAGCTGATTCAAGTTTTTAGGTTTTCGTCGAAAAACATCAAAATTCTAGGGGGCTTGGTAGCCCCCGAATAACACTATTTTTCAAAACTATTTTACACATGGTGTTTTAATAGTGAATGGAATGTTTTGGAAAAATAGCCCTTGAAAATGTCAAAACTTGATTTTTTTGAGGCACCTCATAGAGGACTAGTACTCAGTGCTGGGCAAGTTAGCAATTGCACATTAGCAAAAATTACTGCCGACTTTCGAATTTGCGGACTATCACAGTTGAAATTGTGAACATGCGATTGCAGATTAGCATTAATCAAAGTCTGCAAGTTAAAAATTTTGGCCCGTAAGTCGTATATGTAAAGTTTCTGGCAATTTCACTTTGATTTTAAAAACTACGGTGTTATGATCACTTTCTACAACAACCACTTCAATCACAAGCTCATTCCATTGGCTGCTAATAATCTCATACATTGTGCCCCTTATTAGCCCACTTCCACAACAAAAACAAAATAGAGCTGTCAATCGCAAATGAAATGTTCTTAAGCTTAAGCCAACTGTAACTTTTGACAAAAGGATTATAATTTGCACGCTTGGTATTGCCCTACTTTCGTTTTATAAGCAACGATTTAGCTCAAACCACAGTCCTTATGTCAAACCAACAAGATGTGAGTAGAATATAGAATGTGTCTTCTTTAACAATTCTCACAGGCCATCTGAAACTTTTACGAAAAAAATTTAAGCAACTGCTTTGATAAAGTCTAGCGCAGGGCCTATGGAATACAGTGTTTCTACCAATTAATTGACTATCTTCCTGAAGAATTTTAATTCATTTCTTTCTGCCAAAATATTATTCGGTGAAAGCAAATAAATTGTGGTAAACTCTACCACTATAGTCCAGGGGTAGGCAAACTTTTCACATGAAGGGCCACATTTGAAAAAATTTTAAAGCAGAGGGTCGCACTGATTGGAAGAGCAAAAGAAAAAAAAAGTTAACGCGCCTTCAGATGCCCCTACTTTCCATTAAAAATCAGTGATGACCAAAAAAAAGTCTTTGGCTTGATTCACCGTAGGAGTTTATATTTGTGTAAGTGCCTTCAAGCTGCAAAAAATGGTCTCTGCCTGCGAGCCGTAGTTTGCCCAGCCCTGGTACAGTCAGTACGCAGAGACAGGCGAAGGTAAATATTTTGAAGTCTGATAGTTATCGGTAATCATTAATTTGAACATGGTTCTGTGTTGTCATTATGATTTCATTATAACAAATGATGTTACGAAAAAGACCACCATTACCTGGAGAACCTAATGGCAATACATGAAATAGATAAAAAGTGATTGATTTTGAGTTTTTGTCGCTATACTTCGTTATGTAAAAAAGGACAGCAGCGCTAATGGGGTGGTTGAAAAAAAAAAAATTAACGATAAGAATTTGCTGCTTCCAAGCTTACAATTGACTTTCTAGTTTTAAGGTTATGTTTGTTTGCGAATGTATCTGAAGAATTCAAAGAATAGCTAATTATCGTAAGGCGGTACAATTTTTTTTCAATGCCAGATTGCCGGTGCCCACAATATTTTATTGTGTAATCTTCATTATTAATTGTAAACTTTTTGAGTGCAAAGAGATAATCCCATTGCATTAAGCAGAAAGTTTCATTTCGTGACTAGGCAATATTCTAACTTTGAGATTTATATAAAACTCAGAATGGCCGGCTGTAAAGTTATACTTCTATGCTTTAACTCTTGTACTGGCCATTGGCTCAGTTGCTAAGCGCACGCTATTGGTGCAGGAGGTCTGATTTTAATTCCCGGAGTGGTCAAATCGCCACAGTGTCACCAACGGCTCGCCACCACTGTGACGTTTCTTTGGAGCTATGTAGCCCAGGCGCTACGCTGCAGAGATGGGCCCACCATTTGTTATACGCTTCGGCATCATACTGCAAGTATAATGAAGATTTGATTTTCGCTTTAATTCCTTAGGCTAGTTTGATTTACGAGTCATATACCCCTTGCTATAATGCTTCAGGAGGGTGCAGGTACCCCTACTTTAAACGATCAATTTTACAATCGCAAAAACACTGGCTTAACTACAAGGAAACTTCGTATTTGCGTCCTGGAGTAAAACGCTTCACGATGATTATTATCTTCACACTGCTACCTCTGCTGGCTTTTTTTACCAATGGCAAATTATAAAGATGTCATAAAAAACTTGAACATAAACTGTGAAACATTGACAAGTTTCAAACGAATCAGAATTCGTTTCATGTATAACTCCTTCATTACTTTCTTGTGACTAAAAGATGAAAATGAAAAACCAGTTTATCATCAAGGATCACTTAGAATTCTGTCAACACAAAAAGCAACGAAGGCTGTTCTAGTGCAGTGTCTTACTGTAAAATGGTTGTAATACTTATTTTTCCGTTGATCTCTTTGATTTTGCTTTTAATCATAAATTTACGAATATTATTTACAAGGTCTGAAATACAATATCAGAATCAACCTAAGAATAGCATGCGATAAAAATTACTGAAGCTTCATTTTCCAAAAATAAGTTAGGATCCTTGTTAAATATGGCTTTGCTGCAATTGCTTTCCCCAAAAGCTTTCCACCTGCACTTTTCCATACGATGTATGCTGATGGGGTAATTTTTTGTGTAAGCCAATCTATTCTTTCCTTTCATTGAACCACTCACATGCTCAAAACACGAGTACGAAGTGACCTTTTGGTGTTCTCTTTGTATGCCTAGGCCTAATTAAACTGAGGGGCCTTCACCACCATGGTAGACTCTCCAAATCAGCTAAAACCAAGTGCATATATCACACGCTGAACTAACTTGTTGATCTACGTTGTACACCAACCAGCATTTGAAGGTGCAAACCTATTGATAAGATTCAGACTAAGAAAAATTTTAATGTTGCAAAATGTGGTTGCAGACTTTAAAGAATTTGTGATTGCAGACTTGCGGTAGCGGATTGAAATGTATAAAACATAGATGCAAAATTACAGTTTTAGATTACGAAAACGAAATTTAAAATCTGGTTGCAGAATTGCAAAAACTTGCGCTGCCCAGCACTGCTAGTGTGGTTATACCTATTTTTAAAGTGAAGGGAGATGTAATGAGTTGTGGTGCATATAGAGGAGTGAAGTTGCCAGAACATGCAATGAAGATCGCGGAAACAGTTTTGGAAAAGAGAATCCGATGCATAGTACACATGAACAAGATGCAATTTGAGTTTATGCTTGGAAGAGGGACAATAGATGCTCTGTTTATTCTTTGCAGAATGCAAGAGGAAGAGGGACAATATATGCTCTGTTTATTCTTCACAGAATTTTATTCTTCGCAGAATATCAAGATGAAGGGAAGAAGCTGTATATGTGTTTCGTAGATTTGGAGAAAGCATTTGATCGAGTTTCAATAAAAGTTATGGAATGGGCGATGAGGAAGAAGAAGTTCCAGAGGTAATGGTGAAAGCAGTGATAAGTCTGTATAACGAAGCAAAGACAAAAGTCAAGGTGGGATCAGGTTTATCTGATGAATTTTCTTTAAATGTACATCAAGGATCAGTGTTGTCACCACTACTGTTTGCGATTGTGGTTGATGCAGTGACTGAGAGAGTGAGGGATGATTCAATCAATGAAATTTTATACAGATAACTTCGTTTTGGTTGGCGAGACCATGGATTTAAAGCAGTGGTTCCCAACCAGGGGTCCGCGAAAAGCTTGCTGAAGGTTTGATTGATTGATTCCCAACCAGGGGTCCACGAACCTTCGAGGGGTCCGTGAAAAGCTTGCTGGGGGTTTGATTGATTGATTTTTTCATCTTTATCTTCCTATCATGAGAAAGCGATCGAGGCACTATGCTTAGGACAGACTAATCCAGACTCGCTTAAGAGTTGCCTTTGTTTTCGAGGTTTCCGGTTGAATTACACTTCTGACTTCTTTAATTTGCTGCTTGCTACATTCCACCAAGCAGAGATAATTATTGTGAAGCATTTTATCCAAGGACGTAACAACGAGACTAGGTTGGGAATTGAACCATTAACCTTTCAATCGTGGTCGTCGTAAAAACGACGCTCCAAACCGCTGCGCCATGCTGCCGACTAGTGCATTAAAATTAATCCGCAATGACTTACTCAATAAATGTTATGTTGATGTAGGCACAAGGCAGAAACTTGTACGTACGAAAATACTGTAATGTACTGGTAGTATATTTCAGAATGGTTGCACAGAAAATTTCCACAAATATGCATACCGGTAGTGCAGTAGGCTGAATTGTTTTTCTAATTGGCCAAATATTGTGCCATAATTGCTGATGTAATACACTTAACCACAGTTCAGTGTTTTGGTGCAAAAAAGACAACAACATACTTCTCATAAAATTGCACCAGTGCACCTGTATGATATTCTTCAAAGTTACTTTTCTGATGGTTCTTGAATGTAATGTGTCCTAAACTCATAATTAAGCAGTTCGTTGTTCAATTCGATGCACAACATCCCATTATAAGTTTGTTAGCATTTGCAAAAGTAAGCGTGGTTTACCAAACTATTTACCATTAACAAGGTTTCCTCTGGTAAACTTCTAGGTTTATACATACAAGAAAATCTGTCTAGGAGATTACACACGGTACATATTTTAAAGAAAATCCGAGTTAACTATTCCAAAGTTTAAAAAATTTAACAGTATCAGCACGAAAAATCTTAATTAATTCTATATCACAGTCTGATCAGGAGCCACATGGACTATTGCGTTGGAATATGGTGCCATGGAAACAGAATTATGGTTGATAAACTACAGAAGTCAATAAATATATTTGTTCGTATGATGTTCGGTTTAAACAAAAGAGATGATGTATCAGAAATAATGCAATCACACAATTTATTGTCCATGAAACAGTTGCAATTTAAGGAAATAGTCGTACTCATGTTCAGACTCTCCACAAATTCACTTCCTCGTCCTTTCTTAAGCATGTTTCAAAGCAAAAAGTTAAAATTTCAAAATGACTATCATATCAAAACAAGAAGTAACAGTAATAGCAATTTGGTCCCAAAATTTTGCAGGTTGTCAACCACCAAACAGTCCCTTGAATACAAAGGATCTGTTGTATGGAACAAATTACCTATATATTTAAAAAACACGCGTAGGTTAAATTTTTTTGTAAAAAACTCTCATGAGTTTATTTTAACCAAACTATAAATAAATCAGTCTTTAAAATAACAGATTTTTACCCACACAGCAAACAGTTTCACGCCAAAATTTTGGACCTTGGAGGAATTGCATGCATTGATATCAAATTGCTGTGATAAATGCGAATAGTGTTATCGATTTTATAGTGTTTTGTATCGCCATTACGGGTACTCTATTGTTTTTATTATATATCTGTGTTATTCTTAGGAGAAACGACCAGGCAATCCAAAATTATTTTTAAATTTAATTTGTCTGATTAATGGCGAAATAGCGAATTTGATATCTGCATCGCAAAAGCAAGTGCAGTAATGCGCCAGCTCCACCGATCTGTGGTACTGAAACGGGAGCTTTGCACCAAGGCAAAGCTATCCATTTCAGATCGGTCTATGTTCCTATTTTGACTTATGGCCATGAGTGCTGGATCATGAATGAGAAAGTGAGGTCTTGAGTTCAAGCAGCCGAAATGGGATTCTTGCGAAGAATTAGCGGTTTGACCTTGTTGGACAAGGTTAAAAGTGCAGACATTTGTGAATCTCTAAACATTGAATCGCTGCTTCTCCGACTAGAAAGATCGCAACTGCGTTGGTATGGACATGTGACACGAATGTCCCAGAAAAGAACAGCCGAAAAACTGCTCTGTTCAACACCGATTGGTCGAAGGCCTTGAGGCCGTCCCACAATTCGATGGCAAGATTACGTTGAAGATCTTAGTTGGTCTCGCCTTGGCATCCCAGCAGAGCATCTATCCTTTGTAGCAAAGGATCAAGATGCTTGGAGGATCCAACTCGAGCTGCTGTCCCCGCGACCCCCCAAGGATAAGTGGGTCCAGAAAATTGACTGATTGATTGATTTCTGCATGCCTCTTAACAAACATTATTTTGTCGTTTCAGCCTTTTTCTTGGCCAGATTTATAACATCTGTGTTGTTAACTTTTGTTCTCGTGGTCTTGAAATAAAACAAACCATACCATATTTGTTTAAGGTTGATCATAAAAACGTGGGGGTGTCTAAGCTTGATAATTATTGAAAAGGGGTCTGTGACTAAAGCAAGTTTGGGAACCACTAATTTAAAGGATAAATTCTGGCGATGTGAAGAAGCGTTTGAAGGAAAGGGAATGAGAATAAATCTTAGTAAGACGAATGGGTTGGAAGAGAAAGTTACAGCAAGAAAGATTGATCTGTGTGGTGTATGCGGAAGGAGGGCAAAAGTCAACGCAGTCTTTTGTACAAACTGCACGAAGTGGGCTCACGAAAGGTGTACATCCATGAAAAGGGTCACCCCTGGCCTGGCCAAGAATTTCGTTTGCACATCATATACAACTTTACATGAGGATGGCGTGAAACCACATCCTATTCCAAACAACGTCGCGTGTGTCTGTTAGGTCTGTACTAGAGTAGGCCATGCATGGAACCAATTGAGAATTTATGTGTAGGAGCAGAAACAATGAAGGAGTTTTGTTATTTGGGAGACAAATTGAAAACTAGTGGAGGATGTCAGGCTGATATTATAGCGAGAATGAGAATTGGATGGATTAAATTTAGAGAATGCAGTGAGTTATTACTTGGAAAAAGATTTTTGTTAAAGATAAAAGCAAGAGTTTATCAGAGTTATGTTCGGTCTGCGATGTTGTATGGCAGTGAATCGTGGTGTTTGAGAGAAAAAAAATGGGTATTTATGCTTGGTGCCAAACCAGCGAACAGGAAAAATACAGAAGATATGATGGATATGTTGGGTTTGAATCAAACCATAGACAAAATGGCCAAAGCAAGTTGAGTGAGATGGTTGGGGCATGTTTTGAGAAAAAAGGATGATGATGTAGTAAGGAATGCTTTAAGAATTTAATGTTGAGGAACGAGGAAAGAGAGGAAGATCGATGCAAGTAGAAGAAAGCTGGTCTGAATTTGAAAGATGCACACAATAGAACTAAATGGAGAGAGAGAACGCGTGCAATTTCCATGAGATCAATCCGGCCACTTCCATGAATTGGGGCAACACCGGATAATGGCATCATCATCATCAACCTTGCACACCATGAAAGTACAGCTTTCAGGTTTTCTGGTTAGACAGAGAGGAAAGCTAATTGTTTTCGCAAACAACATTTAGTAAGGGAAAAACAAGTAAATCTGCCAACTAAATTGTTACCAAACAATTTCTTTACCAAGATGTCCCTGAAGGTGTGTAATAACACACATTTAAAAGTTGAAGCTCAGCTCCTGTGGGCCTATGGGAAAGTTCGAAAAAAACAGCTCGAATTCGGACAACATTGCTGCCAGCTCAAAATCAGGGGGTCACATTTTCCAGGTGTTCAAGCGAAAGTATTTTGTCATAAAACCTGTTCGGAGTGTTATGGAGGTCTGAATTTTTACATGCATGTAGTCTTTCTTGTAAATTTATGAAAAACAAAAAATCAGTTTGGTGGGTGTTAAGAGTCATTCTTCCTCCGATTCGGCAGCGTAGCTGAGGTTTGTGCAGGAAATGCCGTTTCAGACGCCACAGGAAAAAATGCTAATGACTTCATTCTTCCTGCAAGTGCATCGACGGTTGCTGCAGTCTCCATGACAGTTACAGCAAATAAAATTCAGTAGTTCTTTGGGAGCTATGGAGTCTAAGGTTGGAACAGGATCATACCCCATAATTGGGCAAAATACTCTCCAAATGTATTCACAGTAAATACAAATACGAAATACAGTGGCGATAAAGTAATTAAATACAAAATACTTTAACAATGTATTTAAATACATTTGAAAATACTTGAATATTTTTCAAAAAAAATAAATCATGAGCCTACACTTGAAAAAACAACAAAATTTGGCGAATAGAGTCGAGACATTGCCAAAATGGTATTTTTTTGTAGTTTGTTGCATATTTATCCTCCTATCACGAGAAAGCGATCAATGCGCTATACGAGCTCGCTTAGGAGTTGCCAGCCATCTGTCTACCACACCAAGATGGGGGAATCCCGCTAAGTGCCTTTCCCAACGGCACAACAAGCAAACTTGCCGGCTTGTTCTCCACACTGTCCCTTCAATGCTAAGCGTCAAGCAGGGAAGCTGCGAATACCAATTTTAAAGTTATTGGTTTGAAAATCAAACCCAAGTCTACAGCTCCCGAACAGGGATTCGTCCAGAAATCCCTGCTCCCAAGGCGGACGCTGTTACCACTCGGCCATCTGAGCTGTTATGGTTTCTATCGAAACAATCATTGCATTATTGTTTTTTATCATGGAAAAAAAATGACTGTAAAATAAACAATAAAAATTGCCCAAATACACAGTGTGCACTCCCAATGATAACAAATGTACTTAAAATACAAATAGTTGTCATAAAAAGCATTTAAATACAAAACACAGTATTTTGAATTTCAAATACATCCCAAGTCTGCCCACGCACACCTAAAGTCCACACCTAAAGACCTGCTGCTGCAAATACCTGAAGCATTTCGGTAACAATACCGGATAGATGCCCGTGATGGTCTGCAAGTCACTCAGTTCTGATAAACACCTTAATCACATTAACCATGGGGTGGTACTGCGTCCAGAGTGCAGACGTTTTTCTTCTGTCAGCAAGATGTTTAAAGATTTCTGCACACTTTTGCTCAAATTTTGCGATTATTAGTTCGGTGTAACTATTTCTCACCCTCTCATTAATCAGCTTCTCAATTATTTCTCACCCCCTCATTAATCAGCTTCTCAATGAAGATTCTCATGTCATCAAGCTCCTCGTCACTAAAGGCGAATTTCATGATTTGCTGATAAATAACTGTATCGTTCAGAAGATGACAGGGTTTATACGGAATTTTTCTGACATATTCCCCTGACTTTCCTCAAAATCGCACCTGTTTTCCCTGACTTTCGTTTAAAAATCCCTATGTTTTTCCTTGACTCAATCCTGCAAAACATACTTTTTCCCTGACTTAGAGAATATAAACAAACAGTATAATATCAACCAGCAGCAAAAATAACTATGTATACCTAATGCCTACATACACAGAAACATCAATTCAGCAGCAGAAATAAGGATTTCACAGGTGACCTATCGTAATTTTATCTTAGAAAATCGCAAGAAGCTTGGCTTGAATACCAAAAATAAGAAAAGTGACATATTTCACAAGTGTCTGTTTTCGTAGTTCACAGCACTCTGCACTACTTCAAGTAAAAAATCTAAGAAAGTCACAGCAATAATAGCACTGAAATTACAAACCATTTTGATGAAGAGACTTGATCTCTCAGTAATTGTGTGAAGTAAGGTGCAATACCATAATTCACAACATATTTTAATTTGTCTTTGCCAAGTTCCAGTATACTAGCAATCTTGCCATCAGGAAACATTGATTGAAATAGGTCCACAAAACCAGTAACAGAATTATCACTATATCCACCAACAACATACTTCAGAACCCACAGTATTTCGGCATTTAATTTACCTCCATCTTGAAAGCAGTGTTGCCAACTTAGCTACTTAGTAACTAGATCTAGATACTTTATTAGTTCCCTTAAATACCAATTTTTTCGTCTAGATTCTAGCTACTAATCTATAGCTATCCAGTTTGTTTATTGTTTTATCCCTTCGCGGAAGAATGCCAGAATTATTGCTTTAATTTTGTGAGCTCTTCTTCCGCGTGTGCAGCTCAGTACCGGTAGGCCTGCTAGCCTACTGGTATAGTAGGAATAGGATTTCAAATATTGGTCTCGTCTAAAGCAAGTTGCAGCAAAATGACAATTTGTGTTATGCGGAGATGAACATGGCCGAATTCTCTGATACAATGGAGCTTCAACTTTTATGGTTTTAAATCATTAGAATGATAAGAAAGTAAAGTTAATCACGAGTGCCAGTAGGCTGCTAAGACTGTAAGACTACTAAATATAGACTAATCTGCTAATGATATGGTAAGGGCAGTTTGAGTAGCGAAGCAGGCTACTACTATACAGCTTAGGTCTAGCTGCCTAGTGCTAATGTTAGCCTAAACATTTGACCAATTCAATACCAGTACATTATTTTGTCTGTTTGTACTTTGCAGACCTGTAGACATATACGCAGTACAGAATAGTCGCCTAGCTTGGAATAATTTTGAGTACGGTATGCATAATTCACGTCTATGCATAATTCAACTCACGTATGATGTGTTTAAAGGTGTTTCAATGTCATTTGCGACTAAAATGTGTCTTCATTAGGCACAATATTTTTCGAAAAACTGAATGTGTGCTATTATTAGATGCTGTATATAAGTTACTTCATGTCAGACTCCGCAATATCGCTTGTTTTTTGTTGTATTAACCCACTTTTGTAGTTAGATGCTGATCTAGATACTTTTGTTGTTTAGGCGTGGTTTAATCAAAAATCTAGCTACTCTCAGGATTACTTGAGTAAATTGAGATCTGGCAACACTGCTTGAAGGACCAGTAGAATCGTACTTTGATTATTTGCACTGCAGGATGATTGAATTTCAACCAAATTTTCTGTATGTAAGAAAGATTGCAGCTGCTTTTTTTCAGAAGATAAGTTAGCAGGCCTAATATCACTTCTGTTAGAAAAATTTTTAATTTCGGCCAGTTCCTTGACTTTTTTCACATGGGATTTGTTGCCAGCATGACTCCTCAATGCCCCGATTCCCATGTTGCTCAATGCTATATTTGTCTGACACAGTCGACATCTTGCTCCACCTTTGGTAGAAGCTTTGCAAAGCCATGCCTTGAATTCTTTAGACAATAACCAACCATCTTGGAAATATGTTTGTTTCGATTTTTTAGACATTCCTGACTACTTTTAGAGTAGGAAAATATCTAAATAAAGAGAAAAGTATGAAGTCAAGCTTGTTTGACATACAACACCTAAAATAAACAATGGATCTTGATTCATAGGAGGTAAGAACTTTCCAAAAAAATTTCCCTGACTTTTTCCAAGTTTTCCCTGACTTTTTCGTTGAATTCCCTGACTTTCCCTGACCATCTCGAAAAAGATATGTTTTCCCTTGATTTTCCCTGACCGTATAAACCCTGGATGAGCATGAATTGCCTTATCAAAACTCCCTCCGTCCATGATGAGGTAAGCTGTTGCATTTCCAGGGTAGATTAACTGAATCACGTCTAACAGTCCAGAATCTTGCATAATGTTACCTATTTACCCAAGGTGCAACTTGAGCAGATGAAACTCACCCAATCTTGTGATGATGGGTAGATGTGCTTGCTTTATAATATCGATCGCCTTCAGCCAAATCGGAAGATCAAAAGTTACAACAGCGATATTGTTACTAGAAAGACGTATGCACTCTTTAAGTGTAGCAAAGATGGTGTTGAGATTATTAGGGTCACCTTGAATGACTGGAAGCAAGTGGACATACGAAATCAGATTTGCATCACTTTAATGTATTCTCTTCGTCCAGCTATTCCACTTGGAATGGGAAAGTCAGGATTAAGAGCTTTGATCACTCATCCTGCAGCCCAGACTGTGTCACCCAGAGTGAGAAGCTGCTTGCTTTCTGCGAAGGAGGAGGAAAGCTCATCCATTGAAAGAAAAGTAAGAGTACTTATTCCAATTTGTTTTCTGTTCTTAAATGAAAGATTATTTACTTTAATTTCTTTCAAGATCTTGACTTTGTCATTTGCCTTCAAGTTCGATCTGCAGACAGCTGCTGTTATTGGTGGATCTTGCAAAGAAGATGATGGAGAAGTAACTGAACCCAATGTATCAAAAGGAGTGTTTCCATGGTTAAAAAGGATAATTACGTAGATCTATGCTGTCTCCAACATATTGAGTAACTGCATTATTTGTGGCTTCAACCTCTGTGTATATCACATGATTGTCAGCTGACTTTCCACTTACGTTGATTTCCGCCAATAACTTATCCTCCAAAGCAGCATCAAACTCTGTCTCAACAGCATCTTGATCAGGAATTCCTTCCACAGTGGTTTTCAGAACGTCATTAGCAGTACCAGGGACATCATTTTCATCTCTGCTACTAAGATAACATTCTTTCTCTCTGCTTTTATAAATACCCACCACAAAACAATTTACATTGCTGTTTGTAAATTTCCCGTTTCTGGGAAAAATGGAAATTTTTGAGCTGAGCAAATTGAATAGGCAAGAAAACAGAGTGTTTTCAAGTTAATTTGCCCTATTTCAGAGCTACGTTTAGATGTTTGATCTCAGCTGAGAAATAACAGTGGCCTACATCCTAGATCTAACAATAATGGGGTCATTTCATCTCAAATCACCCAATGAGTGAAACCCCACCCACTCCGATTTCAATGAAATTTGGTGCATAGGTATTTTATGGCCAGAAAAACCAGAATTTCAAATTTCGTCTTCGTTGGACCAACGGTTTCCGAGATATCGCCACGACAATTTTTCGCTTTTTTGCAAAAATGGGCATGGCCGCCAAACTGCAATTGACTGTGTCTTTGCAACCGTAGGTCGGATTTTCAAAATTCAAGTATTTCTGGAAAGCTGAGGACACAAGGAATCTAAATATGGGATTTTTTTGGTGAATTTGGGTACTTTCAAGAAGGATGACCTTTATTTTGACCTTGAAATTGACCCTGTGGAACATGCCCCACAACGCTGACCCAATTATGAAAAATGCAGCCCCATATGTTAACTACAATATATAAAAAAAGTGGACGGGTTTTCGTTCTTATAGCTGAGGAAATTGGGATTGAATAGAGCCAACCATGCCATGAAATACACTTAATGACATCGTTTGGTTGTTAAAACTTGTCATGCAGTAAGTAGCTAAGGAGTATACAGTAGCTGTGGTCAGGTTTTTGATATTTTAATCCTTCAGTTTAAAATCATTTTTGTAATTTATCTTATAAAAAACCTCCACCTTGGTATATATCACAAGACTGCCTTGGCTTTATCAAACTCTAATTAAAGACCTGAGACTAACAACAATAATCAGTAGGCTAAAACGAAATATCGCAGGCTGTGTCGTCATATGGCTTATAACCCAAGTTTCCGGTGAACTGAATGATAACTTGATAATAATGTTTTTGTTTTCCAGTGAAGTATCACACAAGATATTTTTAATCAGGTCAGCTTATTTCAACCTATACTGATTAGTGTTTTCTATCGGGAAGTCGGGGCAGGAAATTTCACGAGAAATCTGGGGTTTTGAAATTTTCCGTTTCCCAGGAAATTCATGTCGAGATCCCAGGAAATTTTTTCACATTAATAAGATTTCAGTGGTGCTGATATCTATCATTCCGACATAAAAAATGCGTTACTGCAAATTTAAAATTTTTTCTTTGCTTACTAAAAATTTTTTTTTAAATTTGCAAAATTTTTTACGACGAAATGCTTGTAAGATCAAAATTTTTTTTCAATTTGTCGAAAAAATTTAAAAAACTCGAACTAACTTTGTCAAAACAACACAACAAAATGCTAAAAATTAGATCCAAAATGCTGAAAACCGTAAAAAATGTCAAAATGATCAAGCTCGGGAAAATTTCCCAGAAATTTTTCCCCAGAGTTTTCCGAATCCCAGGAATCCTGAGGATCTTCGGGATATCGGGAGCATTTCTACGTAATGTACCCAGCACCAGCAGAACCTTGCTTTTTTCTGACAAAGCGTGGGTTTATAAACGTCATTTTGTGCTAGACTGCAATGACTGTTCTATGGCGCAGTGGCTTGGAGCTCAGCGAAGAGAGGCAAGCGCTGCACTAGTTTTGGGTCCAATTCTCGTCGTGACTTCACTTATAACATGTTTTCAAGAATCGGGTTCGTCAAGATAATAGAATAAAATAAGAATGTTGATTCGGCTGGTGTTAGGTACATTACATAAATATGCATCCTGGGATTACGGAGATATTTTTAAAAAATTTTCCGTTTCCCAGGAAGTTGAAAATCCTGAAAAAAGGGAAACCCTAGTCGGCACGCCTTCATGAATTTTTGTCCCCAAACAGCAACTCTTTCGTCTGTCTTCAAAATCGGTCTCAGGAACATTTGAAGATTTGCAGGAACAATTTCCAGCTGTTTCGCGATGTCAGTCGTGCTTTTTGGGGTGGGATATGATTTTGGATCTAGAACAATTATGGCAATGTCATTGCATATAAACTTAAGTGCTGTCTTAATGATTTGAGCTTTTTCTTCACCATGTTGAAGATTAGCGTGATGCTCTCTCAGAATTCTGTTGGTGCCATCTTTGAGATAGAGCATATCTTCCCTTCTTTCCTGCTTTGTGAAATACAGGGTATTAGGGTATTTCGTTTGGAGTTTCAATTTAAGCCAGTGCTTAGAATAAGAAAAGCTCTTATCCAAAGACTGATCAAACTCTTGCAGTTTTTTATGGACTTGACTAAGCGTCATTACTCCATGCTCTAATTCTGCTTCAAGCCATTCACACAAAAAAAAACTGCTTCTCGCTCTTCATCTGTTTTTCTCTGTTCTCCTTTCCTTTTTTGTTCCTATTCAGGATTGGAATGAAGGTCACCTTTCTGAAAAAGAAAGTTACAGCGCAAATGGTACAGCGCTTCTTCTGGTACCAAATCGTTCATTCCTACAAGGCGACCAATTCCTTCAGTGCCCAAGTTGTCTCTGCAATTCTAAGCTGTTTTCAGCGAACTGGCTTTCAGCCTATCCGCCGTCAAGTTATCTGGCACTCTGTACTTCCTTCTGGCTTTTGCTGAGCTATTTTTATATAGCAGAACTTGTTCATTGAAAAGAACAAACACATTCTTACATCGAAGATGAACTGGCAGTGAGGTTCTAGAAATGCAGCTGGAAGAGGAATTTATATCAGAACAATGACGTTTTTTCTTCAACTTGTATGATTCTCTCTCTGCTTTGCAAGTTTAAGCTAAGCTGACTTCTTTGCCATAGCAACGAAGCCATTATGTAAGTCATGTCTTCACTGCATAACTCAGCTCCCTTATAGCATAATTCTCTTTTATTTGTTTCACCATCACAAGGTTTTTGATAGCTTCTGATTGTTGTAAATAGGTCGAGCACTCCTTCGAAGTAGTTCGTCGGAGCCTCTGAGCGAGTGTGTCCAGGCCAGCACAAATGAAACAATTCAATGCTGGCGGAGAATTGTCCTGATCCATATCGTTAGAAGCCTACTTTTTATTGCAATTAACAATACAGTATGTATCGACTACCGAATTTTTTGGAGTTTTCCTTATATCAGATTTAATCAACCTACACACATGAAAAACATAAAGTAAGGTGCAGAATAGCTCGAATATACTGCACATATTGCATTTGTTGATATTCTTTTTCACTGTGTTCAGGCATTTTTGTATGGCTAGTAGGCCTTCAATATCATGCGTGAGTAATGAAATCTGTGAGACCGCCTTTTAATGGCGTCATGATTTTTATGACGTCATCGTTATTTCATTATTGACAGAACTGGCAACTCAGCTCAGCAAATCCATATTACAGTAAATGCAAAAAGTGATATTTTAAAAAATGCGCAAAATATTCAAAAATTTAATCAAAGGTGACGACATCGCTTTCAAGTGACGTCATCAAACTGATTTTCTATTTCTTAAAAATTTATAAAAAGACTACATGTATGCAAAAATTCAGACCTCCATAACACTCCGAACAGGTTTTATGACAAAATACTTTTGCTTGAACACCCAGAAAATGTGACCCCCTGATTTTGAGCTGGCAACGATGTCGTCCAAATTCGAGTTAATTTTTTCGAACTTTCCCACAGGCCCACAGGACTTGAGCTTCAACTTTTAAATGTGTGTTATTACACACCTTCAGGGACATCTTGACAAGGAAATCGTTTGGTAACAATTCAGTTAGCAGATTTCCAAAATATCTCATAAAATGCCCTCTTACTAAATGCATCTTTGTTAAAAGAACTTACCAGCTAGTAAACTCTTGACGTTCGTAGTTTCTCCTTAAATGCATTAAATATTATACGCAAGCCATTAATAAATTCACTGGAGATTCATAAATTTTTGAATTAAATATTTAGCCAAGCAAGATTTTTCATTACACATTCGGCAACTATGTGAACGCAAAATCCATTGATTGATTCCTAGAAAAAGGTTGAAGAAGGTTTGATATTTTTGCATCCACAAAATCAGGTGCGAGTTATCTTCACAAAAATATGAGCAAGGCTAGCAACATAACAAGATGAATTGCCACCTACTTGGCATCTTTCTTTTCAACTGATATGCTGCTTGCTGCTTGGGGAGTTCGTCTTCTTTCCATATTTTTCCATCAGGTGTTTGCAAGCGGGTATTTGCAGTGTTAAATCCCTGCACCAAATATATATGAAGCTAGAGATGAACTTGTTTCCACAAAACTTCAATGCAGAGCCGCGCACTTTACCACTCGAGCCCAATTTTACTCAAAGTAATGACTACATCATAGGAGAGTTCGACAACAAGTAATTTAAAACACCAGCATATTAAGAATGGCACTTCATTTTGCATTCTTGAATTTTTGTGAAACGGATCGTTTTTTATGAAAAGAAACTACGTTTTTCAAAAATGGCAAATAGCCCAAGTAAATACCAACCATTTGATTCTATTGTTTCAACTCGTAGCCAAACATATCTGACTGATTCAATATTTTGCAAAATTCGCAGCGATTTTGCAGTCGTAAAAGCGTTTAGTTATGGGACATTTAGAACGTAATGATTATTTGATTATGTGAGTCCGCACAAGGCAAGTAGCACCTTTTGAGATTTAAGTTGGTCAAGGCAGACAGCTGTGCACTGCTTCTTTATTTTCGTGCAGTAAACTATCGCAATGAACTTAGTGAAGGGATGTAGTCATTTACTCAGTATCTCTAAATGTTCTTGTTGATTTCAAGCGGGTATTTGGAGTTCAATGGTGTTGTGTTCTTTGAGAAATGCACTATTCCTGCATCGTAAGAAAGAAATCGATTCATTTCCAACATGAAACTGTTGATGAAAGTTTGTTCAACTACTTGACCTTGCCATACAACGACAAACCAACCTTGTATGCAGGTGCAGCAGGCCCGGCTGCTATCTTTCTGATCGGAGTTACTTGCACAGGAAGATGAAACGACATTGGAACTTGTTTGTCATCATAATGAACCTTGCTATGGGACGGCGAGTAACTGACATTTGGAGATCTAAAAAATAAAATCAAAAACACCGCATAGAATAAAATCCATGACAAAACTTATAACCAAGGGATGGCAATCGCATCGCATCAAAGAGGGTCTGCGATATTTGAAACAATCGTCTAATTGCCATGCGATATCTAAGCATAGTGTGGATGCCATTGTTGTTGCGATTATCTAATTTTATCTGATGCGATTTTCGTGAGTACTTTTGCGATTATTTGTATGATTTCTATTTTTGAGCAATTCTGAACACTAAGATTTCACAAAATTATTTACAGATGGTCATTACCATCCAGCAATTTTCATTTAACAATGCAAAGATAAAATTCCAGTGCGAGAATATGGTTGCTCCACCCTTCAAAACAGTGTAACTGGGAAGCATTTTTACTTTATTTTCTCGATCTACAAAAATCACAGATTTTTTCATCATACACGATGCAATTTTTGATGTGATTCTTTTCATGTGTTTCAATGCAATATTTTTGGGAAAAAAGTATTCGATTTGATGCACTTTCAATTACGATTGCCATCCTTGCTTATAACAAACTACACTTTTCTGACACAGACAAAATATGAGAAAAATATGCAGTGTTATTCACTCTATTGTCGTTAACAAAGGAGATGATGAAACATGGAAGATAGGATTGAGGATGAGGTTTGTTTCCAGTAAATCGAGGCAACAACAACACAGGTCGTAACATATCACCATTTGCATTGAAACAGGATAAAAACAAGATGATAGAGATTTCATAACTTGCATTTACCACGATGATAGAGTAAAAGCTGAGTTAGTGAATATTACTGCACATGGAATAGATCCACTATACAAATTGTTGCACGCTTATAAAGCATAACAAATATCACTTATAGATATCGACATGTCAGATACAATGATTTGTTAGCCTAGAATATGGTCTCTGGATGGTTAACAATTGCATGTGCACCAAAAACTTTTTTCAGGTCAAAAAGTTTTTTGGCAGTTATCAACGCCACAACCTTTTCTACACATGGTTTGCCAACATGATGATTGGCTAGGCATAAGTCAAGCCTTCAAAAGTTTACTGTTTTCGTAGCTATTAAAATTACGGTGACCTGTAGGGTGCACGGAATAAAAAAATACCAGCCCTCCACCAACACATAACATTTGGTATTGCTCATTTTCACCGCAATTTTGTATAGCTTATGGTATTGCAAATACGTTTAACCAACCTTTCTTCACTTGACACAAACCAGCTGGTTCTCCCAACATGAACAAAATTTCAATGGTAAGTGCAGCATGGATGGTAACTTAGTCTTGAGTAGGCAAGGTCAAACCAGCTGGTTGGCATAGTAGTTAAGGACATCGTGATCGGCGCGGAAGGTTTGAGGTTCAATTCCCAGAATGGTCAAATCAGAGAAAGTATTGCCGCGCCAGTAACTGCCAAAATTCTTTGAAGCTATGATGCCCCAAAAATAGGCTTTGCCACTCGTTACATGGTTTGGCGTGATATCTCCAGTATAACAAAGATTTGATTTTTTTCTTTAGGGAAGGTCATCACTTTTTTCTACCTGCTTCATGTACCAACACATTTTTAGTTATGGCCATCATCCGACAATGTATCTCGAAAAGGGTTAAATGAAAGACTTTGAGAAACCTGAAAAATACCATACCTTGTCATATTTAAGTTTTGTACCACCAATGACCTTTCTAAATTAAGTTAAAGCATGGTGAAAAGAAATAAATAAAACTGAATATATGCAAACCTGTTCTCTTTTTGCTTCAATATAGTCTCTTTTAACTTGGCTAATGATTCGGGAACTTGCTCAAATTTTTCACTTTTTTTCAATATTTCAGCACCACAACGAAGTTTGGATGATGGAAGATTGGAGATGAGCAAAGGTCGATGCCCGGTATGGTTTGTTTCTGCAGGATGTGTGATGGTCTTGGCAATTCCAGTCACATTCATGCCGTGTTTGTTGTCATGAGACGAGAGTTTCACTGGTTCAATGTCATCACTTATATTGAGAAAACGAGTAAAAGCTGGCTGATCCTTAGGGGAGATATTTTTGTCTAAAGCAAAGATACTATAGTAAAAAGATCTACAACATTAAAAAATTAAACAGAGTTGTTGAGCAGGAAACAAAGTGTGAAATTGTACCGACATCCACATTGACACTTGACAGTTCTTTGGATTAATGTTTGTTTTACAGATTTACAATGTTGTGATTCAACGGTTATATTAAGACCACAGCATTTGATCAAGGATCAAATGGGGTTGTTTGATCAAAGATTTTAATTAAATTTGAGCCAGATTGCTTGAGCAACAAACTAGAGATAGCAAAAGATCCAACACTCTACTAACACGCCACACTCAAGCTGCCAAAATTTATCCGCTACAACTGGCAGCACAATCATCTCGCCCGGCCTCATGACTTGATTTAACCTGCTAAAAATTCGTTGTGACTGTTCCTTGAGAAAATCAATTGCAAACTATTCGTTGTGCACTTGATACTAAGAATTGAAAGATTATTTGACACGGAACAACTTGGTGTTGAGACAACTAACCTGAACTTTAATCCAAACCCAAAGCTAAAACCCAAACCCTTAAACTTGTCTTTACTGCCGAGACAATTATGTTAAAAAATTCCGTCTCCTACATTTTATATTTATAACTGATTAAACTACACCACTGGAGCTCGACCGATACAACTTTTTCAGGCCGATACCGATATTTTCAAAATATTTATGCCGATACCGATAACCGATATTTTACCTATGATATTTTGTCACTAATTTGAGTAATTTCAATTAACTCGATACTGAAAAAATTCACTCATCCCTCTCCAAAGAAACACTATTAGGGTACAAAAGTCACAGTACAGGATTATTCACAAAAAATTCACAGCAGTTTGGCAATTTCGTCACTAATTTCAATTAAATAAGTTTCAACAGCTTAACCCAGCTCCAAAGAACCACTCACAAACACAAATCACAGTACAGAATTGATTCAATTGCAGTTTACAAAAAACTCCTAATAGTTTGCCTTAATTTCAACTAACTTAAGCTTTATATTGTAAGCCGATATTTATCGGTGGCAGATAACCGATACGATATATATTGGCTGACCGATATATCGGTCAAGCTCTATACACCACCATAATATTGTGCTAAGCATCTCAATACCATCACGGTAGAGCTGACATCAAGGTTTCCACTACGATTAAATGCCTGACATCACTTTAGAGCGAGTTGCTAGCTTACTATGATAAGAAATTATTGATTCTTTCCCATCTCTGCATAAACGTTGCTGCAATGAGTGTGCCAGTGCCAGATGCAATGAGTGCACTAGTGCCAGATGCAATCAATAATTGCAGTCTAACTTAAAATGACCATAATCTGTAAACACAGGGAAATAGGTCAACTGCATGCTGTTTAAATTTATACTTCATTTTATTGCACTGCTATCTAAAATCCAGAACCAAATCTTGCTTAACATTAAGAAAATTGATTGACAGCATATATTATATTGCTTAACAATATCACTAATGAATGGTATAGCAATGATCACTCATTGGTGGTAGGGCTGGTTTATCTTCATGTCATGTTCTCCCATTTCACTATCTGTCATATTTCTCTTAGTATAGTCAATTAGAGCAATGAGCGCAGTTTTTCTGGAAAAAAAAAACAATGTAGCGTCGCTTCGACCAGAGAAAAGTAAACAAGAACGCACCTACAAATAAATCATTGCTTAAACCTCCTTTTCCCAAAAAATTGGATCGTTAACTCCCTACAGTTACTTATGTGGCAGTTATCGACAAAATCTGCGCATTTGACATTTTTTAGCTAAACTGCAGCAAGCACATTGCAATAATGGTGCGCATTCCAAGGAGTGTTATGCGTTAATGCATCAGGCGAACATATTCAAGTTTCATGATGAATTTCTGTGTGAAGTATTATATATATACATTGAAGTGTCTACTTTCCTGAAATTTGGCTCCCCTGCTTTGATTTTCAAACTTAAGGAACCATTCTCCAGCTACCAAACCATGCCTTTTGTGCTAAAGGAACCTGAAACAGTTTCTCTACTTAAAATCAAAGCAGGGGAACTGGATACAGTTCCTGTAATGCCATTCTCACAGTAGGAAAACCGAAAGTGTAGTAATGGTAGTTTGATGATGGAAGTAGGGGAACCATTCAGTAGCCAGTAGTTTGGTACAGTTAGAAAACAGTGGAGGTCAGGGTCAGAGGAGTTGGGGTCGGTTCCTTTCGGTAACCATGATTTTGGTTCCCCTACTCTGAGAATGGCATTACAGGAACCGTATCCAGTTCCCGTGCTTTGATTTTTGAGATACTGGTAGAAGAACCGTTTTTCAGTTCCTCTAGTGCAAAAGGCATGGTTCAGTAGCAGGAGAACAGCTTCCGAACTTTGAAAATCCAAGCAGGGTAGCCGAATTCCAGTAAAATAGACACTTCAAAAATCCAAACCTTAACCCCTAATTTTAACACTAACCTAACCCTAGGTTTAACCCTAATGCTGACCGAAATCCTAATCTAAAATGTTTCCTCTTACTTCAACTCGATCTCCACATGCGTTCGCAGTATTTATTAACATATAACGCAACTATTATAGCTTAAATTCTTACCACTTCTTGTCTCGTGACAAATCGTAATATCCTCACAGAATAGCCACAACGCAGACTAGAAATCACACAAGCCTAGGCAACAGGGCAGAACCAGTTAAGCAGGCTAATTCACAAAATTAAGAAGTTAAAGAGAAAGCAACTTCCGTTTACTGGCCGCAACGCAATTTTCACTTTTTTTTAAATTGCGAGTTGAATGCGCACTTTGTAGGATATCAGGAAGAAGCTAAATTGGAATTTTTCCAAACTTGATCGCAATTTAATGTGCCTTAAACTACACCTACTGCACAAAATATGTTTGGTTTTAGTCTTCTGTGGCAAAACAATAGCAAAGTTACGAAATTTCTGGAAAACTTTTTTTGTCGCATTTTAGGTGTTTCACCCTAAACTAATGGCACTGCCAAACGCCCTCATAAGTTGGTGAGAAATAAGTGAGCAAAAAGACAAAAAAGGAAAGAGGATTGAAAGTAATGCAATTTAAAAGTTATATATGTAATGAAACGCACAATACAATCATTTCAAGTTTTGCAAGCATTACCCCATTTGACTATACAATGCTCTATCTTGCTGTACTGCTCAACTCCTAAGTTCAAGCACACTGCACAGGAGGCATACACTTTTGATTGTTTACGACTGCTGCATGTGGTTGTGATATCACATTTCACTCCGTCAATTTTCGTGGAAAAACAAGCTCAACACCAGTATTTTCATGTAATTCAATGGTGTGAAAAAGTTGGTAAATTGATGTAATTTGTGTAATAACAAAATATAATAACAAATACCAGCACATGAATAATATTAAATTATGATTATACGTTAATCCATTTATTCATGATAAACCTCTTTTTGAAGCAAATCGCTTGAATGCACAGACTTATACCTGATTACTTAATCATATATATAAAACGTAAAATGTCTAGCAAATACGACATCCAATTAACCAATCTTGTCAGTCGATATAGGCAAAACAAAAGCAAATACAATAACTGCAAGTTCGCAACTAATTCAAAGACAAGTGAAAGGTATTTAAAACATCCTTACACAACCACGTTTAAAGTTGCATAACAAATATTCAACATAACCATTTATATACAGGAGTACTATGCAGGAAACAAAATAATGTATATACCTTTGACAGGTGGAGTAAAAGGATCATTCTCTTTATGATAAGCCACTAAAGGTTCTTTAAATCCAACACTTCTAATCGAGGAAGATAATGGGTTTGGCACAACTTCCGCCATCTTAAACAGAAACAACAAATCAAATATCAAGCAAACTATGCTATACTAGCAAACATAAAGCTCTAATTCCATTACAATAAAACACGCAGCACTTCTCACCATGATACAGAATACAATCGTATAGGGCAACTTTTGTAAATTACTTGTTAGCAGTATCACTCAGATCGCAAGGGCTCACTGGCCTTGAAAGTTTGAAAACAACTAGGTCTACAGTGCGGGCACTTATTAGTATGCCATACAACACAATGGTCTCAAGCTCACTGCAATTAACAAAATCAGCCGACTTTACATGAAATTTCACGGTATGTTGAGCTTAAAGAATTAAATGCCTTCTCTGACTGATCCAAGGTTGCAGCAGAGAGTCCTATTTGCAATCCTACTTGAAACAACAGCTACCAGTATTTAACTGATATGACTCTTACAGGTACTGAAACTTTTAATAACAGTGTAGCCAGTTCAATATTCAGTTGAATTGAAATATAGCTATAATATCCGTAAAAATTTTAACAATTCTCATGCACTTGTAACACTGCTTCAGCATCCTTAGAATCTCTTCAAAATGGCAGCAATGCATTCAAAATCACGTTATAAAGCAGACAGAAAAAACATCTATCTTACCATTGGACTATGAATAAGATGATCAACTGATTTATGTTTCTTCTCCATAGTTGCAAATTTATCAGTTGATGTGAATTCATGCAGTTTTGGATCAACAACTTTTCTTGACCTAACACTCCCCACCATTGCTTAACGATAATTATTTACATCAAAACGTAAAAAAATCACAGCATATTTGAAACAAACAAACAAGCTCCAAAAAAACGCTTGCTGTAATACACATTGTAAAAATTATTAGTCAGTGTTGGCAGGATACACTGGTACAGATATTTACAAGTTGTTTCTGGAAGATTCAGGAATGTTGCATAACAATTGGGATTGTTCTCGATGAAAAGTTGGCTACACTCGATCTCTGCCAGAACTTTAGTGACTTGGACTTTTTGTCACACTTCACTTGGCCAGGATTAGAAAAAATGTTAAACCTTATCCAAAGTTTTAATGCAAATTTACTGATAAAAAAGTTACACGCTCTCCAAGTTCTTAAAATTTTTAATCCATGCCATTCTTGATTTTATTGTCCATTTTAAAATATTCACCATAGAGGATTTGGCTAGGCATGGCAAGTCAAAGTTCTCAATTCAGATCGTTTGGTTAAAATCTGAACCTGAAGCATACTATTCAGGCCTGTTCTTGAAAATCATAAGCTTGGGTAGTTGGTCAGGTGAAACCTTCAAGTTTTTAATGCGCTCAACTAGTGAAAATTTTCCGCAACATAAATTGCTGAAGCACAGTGGGTCAAAAAATCTGTGATGCCAGGCAAGAGACTACTCATAACCAGCCACATAATCCGATCCCACATATTAGTCCGGCAAAAATTGGCAAAATTAACTTACAAAGCAACAGTAAGTTTTCGGTCCTACTAAACACTGCAAAGGACGACAAAGGACTTACTAAACACAGCAAAAGAACGACAAAGGCCTTCAAATTGATTTATTAAACATCACAAAGAACAACAAAGGAGTTGGAACGATACCATAACAAAGAATGACAAACGACTTTAAATTATGGTTAGGTTAGGGTTATCACGTTCTTTGTCGCTGCTGACTCGAAGAGCGCAAGCTCACTTCGCAGTCTCCCTCAATTACCGTTGAATTTTCTGTTCAACATAATTTGAAAATAACCTCAGTTATTATTTATTTATTTATGTCGTTCTTTGCAGTGTTTCGTACATCAATTTGAAGTTGTCGTCCTTCGCGGTGTTTAGTAGGACCCATAAGTTTTTGCTGTGATGAGTAGGTGCTAGTTCATGGAACTAAAAAAATAACCTTCAAACAGCAACAATTTTTTTGATTTGTTGAAAAAAGCTTTTTTAAGTTTTTGGGCTATTGGACCCACATATCTTTTTCAGTTTTGCATTTTTCCCCCTTAACCAACAAAACAAGATATAATACCAGCCAAACATATGATATCTACGGTCATATTTAAGAACACAAACAACTGACTGCCGCTAAGTGGTCGCCATGCTAACTGACCGCGAAGCAAACTCACCACCACAACAACTGACCACAAAAGCACATGGCTTGAAAAACCACTTCACACCATACCGCTTCGCGACAATTGTTTACTTAATATACAAGTTAATTTGATAGTAACTTCGCACCTTGCTGCTTCTTGAATAGTTGTTCACTTACTGACCGAGTTAATTTCATAATAACTAGAGTTTGAACCTTAAGCTCCAAAAGCGCGTTTACTTGGAACATGAATTACAGCATAATAATGCTTTTATTTGTGAATTGCAAGTCATATTACAATGATTGTAACTGCTCAAATTACGAAGTATAAATATAAAAGCAATGTCCCATTGTGGTTGCTCAGTGGGGGTGCTTGGAAACAGATTTCACATGAAAGCATTTCAAGATACATTGATCAAAATCAAAGAAGTAATCATTTCAAAAAATTAAAAATATCAACTCCAGCAGAAGGAAGTCTAAACATCGTATTTGCGATTAATGCAAAACGTTTTTTGAACCTCGGGAAATGACTGTGATGTCTCGGTAGTCAAGGCTCACAGCAGGAGTGCTGTGCATTAGTTAGATAATTAAAGATTATTAAGTAAGCAACTATATGAAAAGCGATAAGGTGCGAAGTGGTTTTTCAAGCCTCGTGTTTTGGCGGTCACTTGTCATGGTGGCGAGTTTGCTTCACAGTCAGTTGTCTCGCAACCAGTTTGCGGCGGTCAGTTGTCGTGTACCGTCATATTCAATGTCACAAGATATGCATTATGATGTGCCTCAGGGCTCTGTTCTTGGACTTATTTTATTTATTTTGTATACAAAACACATTGCAAATATTTCTAATTTTCATGGTGTGACGCTAAACATGTATGCAGATGATTGCCAACTGTATGTTAATTTTAATCCTGACTTATTTAAGAGATTAAATTTGCTATTTCTAAACTACAAAACTGTTTGCATGATATTTATGTACGGATGACCAACCATATGTTAAATGTAAATACATCTGTGTTGTTTTTAGCTAGAAGTGATAAGTGTTTGGAAATCCTTTAAAAATCAAAACATTCCACTTGTTATTGCACATGAAAATTGTTTTTTTGAAATTGGTGATTTCAATGCTTCATCTGTAAGGTGTCCTGGTGTATGTTTTGATAAAAATTTGTTAATGCAGAACCACATTACCGGTACTTATCTCAAGAAATATTTTTATTGCCAATTACATTACCTTTACAGTGTGAAAAAATGCCTATCTACTTCAGTCAAATTAAAGTTAGTGAAAGGCGTGATATTATCTAAAATTGAATTTCGTAATGCTGTTTTTATCAATTTGCCAAAATATCAAATTTTAAAAATTCATAAAATAATTCACTCCAGTTTGGGTTATATTTATAGTCTCAGCATTGTTAGCTGTGATACCAGCATTTCTTTGTATTACTTGAAAGCACATATTTTACCTTTCAAATATTGCCTGAAGTACAAAGCCTGTCTAACAGTATTTAAATGTGTACATGATATTGCTCCAATGTACCCAACTAATCTTATACATCCCTACCTTTTTAAGATCTACTGATCAATCTTATGAGTTAAACTCGGTGATTTTTGTTGCTCAAATTTCATTCACGATGTTTCAGTTATTATGCACCTGCATTGTGGAACAATCTATCAAATGATATTAAAAAAATTACTGTTATTGTCTACGCTAAAATCTGCCATAAAACCTCAAATTTTTAAGCATTATGAAAGTACATTATCAGAAAGGCAGTGGCTATGGTTACATGACCATAATTTTCGTTTTCTAACTTCAAAGTTACTTGAGTCAGCCCACAATAGTCAGGGCGTGGAAAGTTTTGACCCTAAAAAAATACAGAAAAGCCAGTTTTTTGATATTTGTTAGGTACTGGTATGTACTTTTACCAAAAAAAAGTCTCACGCATTATCTCCTTGGATTGCGTCATAATGACGTCATCATTATAAAAAACTGCAAAAAATCAATAATCTTAAACGTATCCTTTATGACTTTCATTTTAATCGAACTATCTACTTCAAATTAACTTTACTGGAACAAGTGAGAGTTGGGGGGTCATCACACAATTATGTGACGTCATACTTTGATGACGTCACGACCACCAAGCACAAATTATATAAATAGTTGCACTTTTTGAAGCTTTGAATGGATGTCAGCGCTTAAAACTTTCGTTTTGTTTTCTGTAAAACAACAAGCTACATTTAGAAACAATATTTCATATCATTACGTCAGCATCACCAGCACTTTGTTTCACTCTGATCCCAGCCTTTGCAAGCATCGTTTTTAACAACTGTATTAGTTGCACCTTATTGCTTTTATTGCGTAAAAAATCTTGCTTGTTGCTGGATAGCTTCATTTTTGGATTTTTGATGCTTACCGTTGCTGAAGATTTTCCAAGACTTTGGCGAAAATGCTCATCGCCTGTAGTTGAATTTTCATGAGTATTCCCGTCAAAAACTACCCATATGATTTTGCTTTTGAAGTTCTGTTCAATAAACTTCAGATACGTTGCTGCTATTTCTTCGTAAGTACTCTGATATTTCCATGAAGTATGATAGAGCAGATCACCTCCATCAATCACGGAAACATCAGCATGTGGATCCGGAAGACTGTTAGTAGTCTTCAAAAGGTGATTTCGCAACTTATGTTTGGTTGGCTTTCGCATTTTTCCATGAACGAACAAAGCTGTAGGTTCTGGAGTTAGTTTATAGTCAAAAAAGTTAGTACGTTCCTCATAGTTTCTCACAAGTACGGACATCCTGCCAAACAAAATGTCAGGTTTAATGTAGACGGTATTGTCATTAATTTTGATTTCCAGGCAAGTGTTCGCACTTGATCCTTTCATTTGATTGAGAAACTGCTAACTTTTTGATTTTCAAGGGTTTGTTGGATTTGAAATCCAACGTTCTCCACATTATCGCAGTCAATTTTATCCTCCTCCGTTGCAACCATTCCTGTGGAAAGGCTACGCAGTTCTGGGCAGCAAGGATCAAATGGGTTGTTTGCAATAAACCACTTCTTTAACTTTTCCGTTGTTTCATTGTCCTTTTCCCTCCTGCTTTTGCTCATCTCAACATGTTGCTCGCTTGTTACGTGCTTGAGGCCAGTCAACTCAGTGACTGCATCATAATTATTAGCACATCGATGTGCAGTATTTATCCACAGAGTGTGAACAGATTCTGTAACACCTCGTCCTCTTGTCAGTCCTCCTTTACTCTTGATGGAGCGCATCATCACTTGTTCTATCGTCAGGTCAGTCCATAATCCGGACCAAAATCTGGAACAACGTCGCACAGTATGAAAACCTTCATTCATGAATTTGTCATGCACCCATGGAAACTTAGTATTCAATGCCATCATTTGTTGATAATACAGACGTGCACATTTAGCATAATGCACATGGCCAGTTGCCGCGAAAAGGTTCAGCATCGCATGTACTGACTGAAGATGAAGTTTCCAATTTCCGGTTCTTTCTGCTCTAATAAAATCTTTTAAAACTTGTACATAACTTAGGTACTGCAACCATAATTTTGCTGTGCGAGATCTTTCTGTAAGATCGCTTTTCAAAATATTCATATAAAACTTTAACAAATCAAGTTCTTTGGAATTAACAGTCATCTCCATTCCTGTTTCATAATCATTTTCGACGGCAGCAATCAATAAAAATAAGTTGTTAGTTTCTTCAGTCGTGAGTTTACGCAGATTCGGATTGCATTCTAGTAAAGTTTGCTGCCAGCTGGTAGACCCTGAAGATACTTCTGCAAATTGATGACTTTGAGGGATGGGTGCTTCCATAATTGTGGACATAAGCATTGCCACCAATGCAGATTCTGTTAAAAAGTTTGCTCGCAGAAACATTGCAACTGCCTTGCCTGAAAGCATGTGCTTGACTGACTCTGGCCCGTAACAGGTTTCCAATGCGGTGCTTAATCCAGAATTTGCCATTAGAGATCCAATACTTCCAGCAATACTCATCATTGTGTGAAATCCACCAAGCATTAAAACAATCGAAAGTTTTTGAGCTTGAACAATCTCAACTGCTTTGATCCACAGAGGTTGATCGAATGTCACAACGGGTGTCTTGATATTCAGACTGTTCGCCTGGTTTAAAATGAAGCACAGCGTAGAATAAATGCAAGTCATGTTTGAAGGGTTCAAATCAACGATCAGAAGCATGTTGACCACTGCTTTGCCAGGAAATTCTCCTTTAATTATGTCTTGCATGTAACCGTTCCACCCTGGGCGGAGGCCATTTCCATTTTTAAAGTATGAAGCATGCCAGAGTAGATCTAAATTAATATCCGGAGGTTGTGATGCCGTTAAAGCTTTCACCTTGTGGAATCGAAGTTTCGATAGTCCAGCAACATCTGGATACGCATATTCCTTTATTGGTATCATGTGTTCGGCAGCAATGTCATTTGAATTTCGGCGTTTTTCACAAGGTATTGGTGGCAAACCAACAGTAAATTGCTCAGTGTTGCAGCCAGTTGTTGATATTATTATTCCCATACCATGTAGCGAACCTTTGCCGTCTATTGACCGTACATTGTGGTCGACGTTGTCCGCAGACCATTGACTAAAACTTCCGTTTGACACAACTTTTAATAAATCGTCGATATTTTCATTTACAACCACAGACTGTTTAAACCGTAGCACTTCCTCGACAATCAAACAAAACCCAAGACAATTTAACTGTGTTAGTAGTCATTTTGAACCAAATACACGATCAATTTCAACCGATAATCTGAACAAAATTGGAGGCAAAGCAGACCGTGGACATGCAGCGTAAATAATGGCTTGACCAATACTTGCTTGTCTTAGTGTATTGTTTAGAAGCGACTCGAGCAATGTTCGTAAAAGCAAGGGCATACATTCTTTGTTGGACTTCATACTGCCAATCACTTCGTTTGTAGGGTAAGTGCTGCTATCAGGGTTGCAATTTCGCATTTCCATAATGATTAATTTAGCTGCAGTTTTAATGATGCGCTGTGATTCTTCTTCAGCATTAGACTTTCTTCCTTCATACCAGGCATCGATAAGAACTTCACTTGCATTGTTCTTAAAGCAAACAACATTGGATTTTCCGGGAAATTAAGAAAAGAATACCTGATCACCATATCTTTCCTTCAACTTGTTTTTTAAGTACTGAGGCTATGCATACAATTGGTTCGGATCGTTTGGATTATTGGCAAATTCTTTCATTTTTTCAAATAATTCGGCAACAGTATATAAGTTACATTCTCGTTCGAACCATTGACATAATTTTTCAAAGTTATCAGCTTGCATACGGTTTTGAGGTCTACCGCGTTTGGCAGAATTTGAAGGAGTGATAGAATCAAGGTCTAATCTTCTTCGACAAGCAATGTGATATCGAGCATCCACTGCAGGTAAATCGGAACAAGATGAGAAACGGCGTTTTATCGCTAGAGATCGCTCGTCAGTTTTACTATGAATTAACTTTAAAATTTTATCTCTAGTGCTTTTTGGCTTATCCTTCCGCTTCAGATCGCATAGAGAACATGGCTCACTGTGCGTACTGTCACGGCAAATCCGAGTACAAACGAAACAGTGCTTTTTCCATTTAAATCCCATATCTACTTTTCTACTATTAGATTGTCGACGTTTTGTTGGTGGTTCCAAATCATTGTGTTCAAGTCTTTCCATTTTTCTAACATTATTTTGCAAATTTTTTCAACAATTACCATGTGTGTAAAGTAGTACTGTTGTGTGAATGTTATCCCGTGCTGACCGAAGACGTTCCACAATTTCCTTTTTCTCCAAGAGTTCACAATTGGTTATCAATGTACTGATACCCGACCTAAATACCAAACAATGAATTTTATTAGTACGTTTAATCACTTCTGGCATCCTCAACATATTTGCCTAATTTATAGCAGAAATCAAGAATGATATAAACAAAACGGAAAATATTTAATGACTTTTTTCAGAATACAAACATACCTGATCCACTGCAAATTTTTAGGAGTATCACCACCTCCACATAAAATGCATCTGTACGTTTCTATTTCTTTGCTCATTCTTAATTGCTGAAAAGCAGGTAAGCCGAATTAGCCAAAAAAATTAGATATTCAGAATGCTGTATCAACCAAGAATTCTAAAAGTACTGATTGCTGATCTCAAGGCTATGTCATTCTTACTTAATTTCACTTATTTCGTACCTTTTCAGTTAAGGCTCTACGTTCTTAATCCACTTCAATTTCACACCCAGTCTCCATCATATAACTTACGATGCTTCAATTGCTTTCCTCTTTCAACATTTAGGCGTCTCAAAACCTATCCGTCTTAAATTTAGCACATCGCAAAACCCCCATTTAATAAGATTAAAGAGAGCAAATGGTAAAGCGCAGTAGACCTAAGAACTACGGTACGTGTAATTAAACTTTCAAAACAGTCAACCTGCATGAAAATTCTTATTAAAAAGCAAAGCATTCTGCAGGACATAGTGCTTCACTTCTTATCAACTGTAATACAGTTCTTTCCTTTAGCCAACTACTGTTTTAGTAATACTTTTGGTGTTTGTCGCTTTGAAAATGAATTGATCGAGCGGAATTAAACCAACTCAGTTAGCATGCTGGGATGAGTCGTTGGGAGTTATGTTTTTACGACACCATGTTGCGTTTGCGTGACAGAAATAGAGTTCTCGCTTCCGAAAAATAAGTTCCTTTGATGCTTCTTCAAACAGCAATCTTGTACGTTAAATCTAGAAGCTTTGCGTAAAATTTATAATCTGTGACAAAAATTGGAACAGACATACTGTTTTGTAAGCTTACTCTGTGAGTAAAAACGTTTTTGATACTTCAAAGTATAGGTTTAGGGATTTTTTGTGTTATGACGTCATTAACGGATGACGTCATTTGCAGCAAATGACGACGTAATTAGCAGCAAAGTCATTTGTGATTTTTTGCATTTTATCTAAAACTCCTCGCACTCCGAAATTCACCGATCTTTGATCAGCTAAAAATGCTAAGAATCGAATTTGTGACTACAACAGACATTTTCAAATTTTCACCCATGTAAATAAAAACACAAATTTTTGTCACAAAACTTTCATCAAATGATTTGAATTTTTCACCAAAAACGTATTTTAGTATACCATTGCGGAAAAGCGTAACTTTTTGCTTCTATGTAAACTAAAACAAAAATTAAATTATTTGATACTGTGGCAACCCTCTTTCCGAACTTTGTGTTCTTAACTTTTGTGATAATATGTGGCAACATTGCTTCTTGTATTTTCGCGCTTTTTATGTTCTTTCTTGATTCTTGTTTTGGTAGCAGTAAGTGCAGTAACTAGCGTACCTATTGGACGATTAATATAAGCACGTAAATTCAGTTAAACGTCAGTACTACAGCAAGGCAGGTCGATATTAAGAACTAGCAATTAAACACGCTAAATTGGTGACTTTCCGTGAGAACACGCTAGACTAGCAGCTTCTAACTCGACTGCTGACATTCTGATTTCCTACGGGTGCTGTTCTTGCTGGTCCGTCGTAGTTGGATTGATTGAACCGCAGCATGTCCACAACAGAAGAAACGTTGTCTACCTTGACCCAAGCCACTACTAATCTTCAAGCTTCAACTTCATCGCAGAACTCTGACCCTGCTCCAGCTTCAGCACATGCAGTTGCGGTGAAATTGCCCGAGTTCTGGCCTGAAGACCCGGAGATATGGTTTGTTCGTGTTGAAGCTCAGTTACGCTCGCGGTCAGTTACACAAGACCAAACCAAATTTGATTATGTAGTTTCATCACTAGACAATGCCACAGCCGCAGAAGTCAAATCAATCCTTCTTAATCCCCCAGCAAACGACAAGTACAAGGCTCTTAAATCTGCATTACTCAGTGCTTTTGGTAAAAGTCAAATCCAAAAAGATGCCGAGCTTCTTAACATTTCCGGTTTGGGTGACAGAACCCCTTCATCTCTTCTTCGAAGACTTGAGTCTCTAAACAATGATGCAGAAACATTAAGACGTGCTTTCTTTTTAGCCCAACTACCTTCTCAAGTCCGGGCTATCTTGGCTCTGCAGGACTTTGCCAACATTCATGACCTTGCCAACGCTGCAGATCGCATTGTCGAAGCACAAACTATTTCTCAAACTGGAACTGCTGCTGCAATACGTCGGCCAAATTCTCGTTCACAAACGGGCAATGCTTACAGGTCAATTGGAAATGAAAAGTTTATTTGCACTTACCACCAACGATTTGGTCCCGACGCACGAAACTGCCGACCAGGTTGCCTTTTCGCTAAAATTGTACTTCCTCGCAACGGAACTACCAATGATCGCACTCCCGGAAACGGAATAGCCGGCCGCCAGTGACAGCGGCGGTCGGCAAACACGCCAACAGTTCTTTGTCAGTGTGGGATCGTCATACCGGCACACAATTTTTAGTTGATAGTGGCGCTGATGTATGTGTGTTTCCAGCTTCTGCAACTCTTCGTCGAACAAAGAACCCTTCTGGTTTTTTAACAGCGGCCAACGGATCGAAAATCGATACTTGGGGCCAGCGCCTGCTGACATTGAACTTTGGAAAGAACAGACCATATCAACAAAACTTTTATTTGGCAGACGTCACTCGTCCTATCTTGGGAGCAAATTTTTTCTCTACCAACAATATAGCAATTGATTTGCGAGGTCGTCGCCTTATCGATTTAAACAACTTTTCCACCCTGCCTGCGGCACTGGACACGCAATCTATCACCCTTTCAGGTTTGGCTTTGAACACTGCTACACCTTTTGATAAGCTATTGCTTGAATTCCCCGATATTCTGGTGCCAAGATTTCAATCCACCATCAATAAACATGGCGTAGAACACCACATCGTTACCCGAGGCCACCCCACGTTTTCACGTCCCCGTCGATTGTCTGCCGATCAGTTTACCGCAGCTAAAGCAGAGTTTTCGAAAATGGAAGAAGCTGGCATCGTACGTCGTTCCAAATCTCCGTGGTCTTCCCCGTTACACATCGTTCCTAAACCATCCGGCGGTTGGAGACCATGCGGCGACTACAGACTGCTTAACAAAACGTCTTCAGATGACAGATACCCTCTCCCTCATATACAAGATTTTAATTCACGTATTGCTGGCGCTAACATCTTTTCCAAAATCGATCTGGTACGTGGATATCATCAGATTCCCATGGCACAGGAATATTCCCAAGACAGCTATTGCAACACCCTTCGGGCTGTGGGAGTTTCTACGCATGCCATTTGGGCTTAAAAACGCGGCACAAACCTTTCAACGGTTGATGGATGGGATTTTACGCGACGTAGACTTTGCTTTTGTCTACCTCGACGACATTTTGGTTGCCAGCGTTTCTAAATCCCAGCACCTGGAGCATTTGAGACGTATTTTTGAATTGCTTTCTTCAAATGGTTTAGTCATTAACAAATCAAAATGCGTATTTGGTGTCTCAGATTTGGACTACTTGGGACATAAAGTAACCAAGAATGGGATTTCCCCTCTTCCAAGCAGAATTCAAGCAATCAACGAGTTTCCCACTCCCAAAAATCGTGGAGACCTACAACGTTTTTTAGGCATGATCAACTACTATCATCGGTTCTTACCAGGCATTGCCTCCAAGTTGGCCCCACTACACGTGGCATCAACAGGACGCGGAAAGGAGATTACTTGGACACCTCAGTGTCAACAAGCCTTTGAAGAAGCTAAGGGCGCCTTGTCCGCTAACACTTTATTGCACCATCCTCGACCAGATGCCACAACCAACATTACTGTGGATGCATCCGACTCCGCGATTGGTGCTCAAGTAGAACAGTGGCAAAAAGGACGTTGGGTGCCTCTTGCGTTCTTTTCCCGAAAATTATCCTCTGCTGAGCGCAAGTACAGCGCTTTTGATCGAGAACTACTGGGTGTATACCAAGCTGTTAAACATTTTCGTCACTTTGTGGAAGCTAAACCTTTTACAGTATATACTGATCACAAACCTCTTACGTACGCCTTGTCGAGTACTGTTGAGCGCTCTCCTCGCCAAACCCGACAACTTTCCTTTATTTCTGAGTTTACCACGGATATCCAGTATATACGGGGAAAACACAACGTTGTTGCTGACGCCCTGTCGCGTATTAATACTGTAGCAATGCCGGCCATCGACTTTCAGAAGTTGGCGGCTGACCAAGCGAATTCTGATGAAATTCATGCCTATCGTACTGCCATCAGCAACCTTGTGCTTCAGGACATTCCATTTCAAGGAGTTTCTCTTCTTTGTGATGTGTCACAAGGTAAACCTCGTCCAGTTATACCGCGTGAATGGACTTACCGAGTTTTTGAAGCTGTGCATTCTTTAGCTCACACTGGACCCCGTCCTACCCAACGTGCTGTGGCTGAGAGATTTGTGTGGCATGGCCTAAAGAAGGACATCAAAAGATGGTGTAAGGAATGCCACAGCTGCCAAGCAGCGAAGATTCACCGTCATACAAGAACACCCATTTCCTGCCGTCCACCACCTTCTGGGCGTTTCCTGAGTCTCCATGTCGATCTGGTCGGGCCACTGCCATCTAGTGAAGGAATGACTTACCTATTCACCGTGATTGATCGATTTACCAGGTGGCCAGAGGCCATCCCGCTCCCCGACGCAAAAACAGCGACATGTGTTAAGGCGTTGATTCGTCACTGGATTTCACGGTTTGGGATTCCAGCGGACATAACGTCAGATCGTGGTGCACAGTTCACCTCATCTTTGTGGGCTGAACTGGGTTCCACCCTTGGTATTCACATGCAACAGACGACGGCATATCATCCTCAAGCAAACGGAATGGTGGAACGATTGCACCGACAACTTAAAAGTTCACTCAAAGCACGAACCACGGATCCATACTGGATGGATCACCTTCCAATGGTCCTCCTTGGAATTCGTACCGCTTGGCGTGAAGATCCTGATTGCTCACCGGCTGAACTGGTGTATGGTTCTTCTCTTCGCCTCCCAGGCGAATTCGTGGAGCCTTCGTCTTTGGAGTCTCAACCTTCTTCAACCTTCCTTCGAGATCTTCAACAATCCATGCAAAAAGCTCTGCCACCGCCAGTGAAACACCATAATACAACTACTCCCTCATACATACCTGCTAACCTTTCTTCAACTGGATATGTTTATGTTCGAGTTGATGGGCACCGTACTCCACTGCAGCGGCCTTACAACGGTCCTTTCCGCATTATTTCGACGACGGACAAATATTTTACTTTGGATATTAATGGTCGATCAGACACTGTCACAGTCGACAGATTGAAACCGGCATATGTGGGGACTAATTGCACTCCAAACCAACCCATCGTTTCTCCATCCAATTTCAACAACACATCCGAGAAGCTATCATTTTCGCCGACGACCACCAGAAGCGGTCGCAAATCCCGACCTCCAGAACATTTACACAGACACTTTGTACCGCAATGACATAATGCGACACTATGCATTGCTGGAGGGGGGCAAATGTGGCAACCCTCTTTCCGAACTTTGTGTTCTTAACTTTTGTGATAATATGTGGCAACACTGCTTCTTGTATTTTCGCGCTTTTTATGTTCTTTCTTGATTCTTGTTTTGGTAGCAGTAAGTGCAGTAACTAGCGTACCTATTGGACGATTAATATAAGCACGTAAATTCAGTCAAACGTCAGTACTACAGCAAGGCAGGTCGATATTAAGAACTAGCAATTAAACACGCTAAAATACCCACTCGAAATTTTTAAAAAAGATCATTTTTGAGCGTTTTTGACTGAGGATTATGACGTCATCAACTAATGACGTCATAAAATTATTTGAAGACACCTCCACCATCACTTGTTCCAGTGGAGGTGGTTTTAGGCACCTCCTACTTTTGAAACAAAAGTTATAGGCAAGCAAATGGAACCTATCAAGGTAAAAATAAATGTAGTGTTTACGTAAAGATGACGTCACTATGACGTAACTCAGGGAGATAATGCGTGAGACTTTTTTTTGGTAAATGTACAGACTAATACCTAACAAATATCAAAAAACTGGCTTTTCTGTATTTTTTTTGAGGTTTGGCCTTTTTTTGAGCTTCCACGCCATGACTAAACGCCATTGTTTGCTAGATTGCCACAACTTCTCAATAGCTCAGTGACTTGGAGCGCGGCATATATTGGGAAGCGCTGCACTACTTTTGGGTTTGATTCCCATCGCAGCTTTGTTTCGATTTGGCGACTTCGGTTTGCTTCATGTAACATGTGGCCAACAATGGAGTTTGTGAAGTAGAGAAGAAATAGAATAAAATTGCTTATCACGTAACTTTGAATTCAGAAAATGAATATTACGGTTACGTAACATTATCAGAAAATTAGAAATTGTACGAAATTAGAAATTGCCTATCAGAAAATTAGAAATTGTACGCTACACAGTAGGCACCGCTTATTTTGACCCCGGATAATATGACCAGCCGCTTATTATGACCAATTTGGTACCGTCTGGAATTTCTCCATTTAAAATTCTCCGTATAATGTGACCAACATTTTCTCTATCTCTCTTAATACAGTACAGTATTTTTCCCAACACACACAGCTTCGCCTTTTCAACATGCGCGTTTTCTGTACACATGCATGCAGCTTGTGCGCTCTGCGCATCTGTAGTCTGTGCGCTCTGTACCGGGTCTTAATGACGAAACAGTCACATAACTATGACATAGATTTACACAGTTGATTCAGGCGCAGTTATGGCTTACGAAGTCGATTCAAGCGCGGTTATGGTAACTTCGGTTTTTATTAGGGCTGCGGGATTTAAAGATTAATTAATCGATTAATCGTTAATTTACTTTAACGGTTAAATTTTTGTTTAATTATTAATCGGATTAAACTAATTTTTAGCCCATCTTGATTATAATGTAAGAGAATCCAGCGAACAGCGAAACATTGAATACAACTTCTGCGCTGCTTGTTCTTCCGGTACGATAAATACAACTCTGGTATTGAATACAACTCTGGATTTAGCGCAATTATGCAGAGCAGTTACGCATGTCGTTAATCAATACTTTATATAATTGTGACGCAATAACAATGCCTCTGTTACGTTGCCCAAAATGATGCAAGACTGAAAAAATAAGTTTTTGTTGCAATTTCAAAGTTGATAACCTGTATTAGTGTACACTGTACAGTTTTACCAGAGTCAGATGGAACGAAAAGGCATAAGAGTATAGTGTGGTAGTTTAAGAGAGCACCTCCTATATTATTTATCTATGATATGTTAATGAGTAAGTTTGCAAAATATGCAACATATAGATAAGCTACGTAAGTTGGCCTGGTGCATGGAGCGTCTGCCTCTGAAGCGGTAGACCTAGATTTAATTTCCGAGTCGGGTCAGACTACAGACTAAAAATCTAGTATAGCTTCCTGTTTCTCATTCAGCATCAAAGGATAGTGTGGAGTTTTCAAAAAGGCCTATTTCATTTCCGGATATTAACTGAATTGTAATTAAAGTACATGAAGAATAAATTTGTCAATCAATATTAGTGCAGAAGCTTTGATTTAATCGAAAATAACTATTAATTAATTGTTAATTTATTAAAAGTTAACTATTGAAAATAAATTAATCGTTACCACCCCTAGTTTTTATGACCAAAATGATCTGGTACCAAGGTGGTCATATTAAGCGGCGCCTACTGTAATGATGAACAATTTGATAACAGTTCCAGTAACTTACGTTTTGTCATCAATACTGTTTGATCTGCTTCATTATGTTTCTATATTAATTTAATTTCAACATAGAAAAAGTCTTGGTGTTTTTACATGGTTTAATGTTTTAATTTGTAATCTATGCTTTATTATGTTACTTCTAAACCGGTTAGAAAGTATGCTTGGCAACTGTGATCGAGATATAAAAAATTGTATTATTATTATTATTATACCAGTGGCTATTTGTACGGGCCCATACAAGTAAGCGTTTGGTTTCTTTTATTATTCCTTTGCGCTATCCCGGTTCTATGAGAGTGTGACGAAGTAATAAAATAAACCAAAGAGACAAATGTATACAGGCCCGTAGAAATAGCCACTTCCCATTATTATTATTATTATCATGTGCGGTACCAGTAACACAAATCAAGTTTACCACCTACCCTGACCTGCTGACTCATCAAACCTAATGAACTGTGAAAGAAGTTGGTATTGCTAAAACCTGCAGGAGCACAAGGACCGCCTTTGCAAGTGATTTAGGAGCACAACGATCGCTAGTGAGTTATTACTAAGGATTAGGGTTCGGTTACTTAAAAAAGATCACCCCTTGTTTCATGTCGCTACAGGGGCGTACAACTGAGCAGAAATTTGCTAACTCGTTGGTTTGTACTTGTTGGACAAATTATCTCACATCATGGGAAAGCTCAACACTGGGCTGTACCACAATGACGGTTTAGCATTTTTACGAAACGCATCAGGACCAGATACAGAAAGATTACGCAAAAAAATAATCAAACTCTTCAAGGACGACGGGTTACAAATCACTGTAGATGCAAATCTGATAGAAACCGATTTCTTGGACGTCACATTCAATTTAAATTCCGAAAAGTATTGGCCACACAGAAAACCAAACAACTGACCACTATACATCCACTCAAAATCAAACCACCCCCCAAGTATCAAGCGCCAATTACCGAAGGTGGTAGAAAAACGACTTGCTGATATTTCATGTGACCAACAGGAGTTTCAAAAGGCAGCGCCAATATACGTCAAGGCGCTAAAAAACAGTGGTTTCACTGACGCGATTGACTACAGCAATGCAAAGAACAAGAAAAAAAGATCGAGAAAACATAGTGTTGTCTGGTTCAATCCACCATTCAGTGACCATGTATCCACAAACACTGGCCGTGATTTCCTTAAGCTACTTGACAAGCACTTCCCGCCTAACCACAGGCTAAGGAAAATATGTAACAGAAGTACCATCAAAATAAGTTACAGTTGCATGCCGAATATGGAAGCAATCATTTCGAGGCATAACAAGTGGCTCACCAACCACAATGTCACCAAGCAACAGCCCACCGCAAGAACTTGCAATTGCCGACAAAAAAATGATTGCCCTTTGAACGGACGATGCTTAGAACGCAGCCTGGTGTACAGTGCGTCAGTCTCATGCCCAGGATCAAACACTATGAATTATTACGGTTTGTGTGAAACGGACTTCAAAGCAAGGTACAATAACCATACTCATACATTTAAGAACAAAGAGAAAGCTTGTGCCACGGAGCTTTCGAAATATATTTGGAAATGCAAGCGTAACAATTTGGACTTCACAATTAACTGGGACATCGTTGTGCGAACCGAACCCTGGCATGGCGGTGTTAGAAATTGCAACCTATGTATCGGTATATCTGAAAAGCTTACAATCATTCAATCGGACCCGAAATGCACATTAAACAAACGTTTAGAAATACATGGCAAATGCAGGCACAGAAGCACGTTCATTCTAAAGCATAGTAAAACGTGACCCACTCAAGTTGACCACTAATATGTACCGCTGCTTTTTTCCTTTTCCCATGATGACCTGTTGTGACGTAATATTGTGATCGCGTGATGCATTTGGTGTTATTCTTTAGCGCTGCTTTTTTGGTGCAGCTTACACTGTGCTACAGTGAGATTTATCGAATGCTGAGTAATGTGGTGCAGCCGTTGATGTACTTTAGGTTTAAAATTTTTAGCAGTGTTGTAATTTCTTAGTATTGAGTTTTGTTTTTAGATACCTCCTGAGGACCAGGTTTAGCAAGAAACAGGCTGTAGAGGTTTTTTAAAATTCTAAATTAAAAGTTGATCTGAACAATAGTCTTTCTACATTTAAAACTCTTTCACTGTATTTTCTTTTTTCATTTTCATGTTGCTGATAGATGAGGCTGAGAGGCTTTTCTCTGTTTGATCGGCAATTTGGGTAAGTTACCCATGTATAAATGAAGGTGCGATCAAACAAAGCCCTAACTCCCCCACCTGAAACATCCAATCTGGCATTATCTTCTGTGATGGCATTTGAATTTATCAAGCTTCCACCTTCTATAGGAATCAAGTGCGGCTCCACTTGCACATCATGACAAATTTCTTTCATAACATTGGCGATGGTATCTCTAACTTGATTGTGTTGCATTACAACATATCCACCACGTCTGCAAGTCAGGCAATGGTCAATGTCATTTGCAGAGCCACAACCACAATAATTTGGAGCGTTGTCAATAAGCCAGTTATATTTTAGTGATATGCTGTCCCTAAATTCTTGCTTATTCAGCACAAATCCAAGCCACGTAATAGGCAAGCTGCTCAACCAGCTAGAAGCACCCTTTTGCTGTCATTGTCCAAAGCCCGTTTAGTGCTTGTGTTCAGCCCTGCATATATAGTTTCGCATTTGGTTTTCAATAATATCTCCTCATTTTCCACCTCCCTTGTAACTGCAACTATTTCTGTGACATTGATGTGTGTATCTAATTCCTGTCTAATAATTAAAGTTTCTCAGTTACTTTTTTAGATGCTTCAAATTCAAAGTCTGACCATTCTTCTGGCTTTGGTATCCCCATACCTCCATATCTGACAGGTAGTGCAATGATATCCCTTTCTTCTGAAGAAATTTCCTGCCTAGTATTGCCGGAAGAAGTGTGTGATATATTTCATTCTCTAGGTCTTTGAACAGATCCGATATATTGGGTACTGTTTGTTGTATGTACCTCCAGCGATGTTGAATTGAAAATACCATAGCTGCATAAGCACTTTTAGGATAGTCCTTGGCAATTGAAGCCAATATTTTTATATCTTCAACCCATCCTTTCATCTTATCCTGTATATACACAATATTCAGTTTTAAAATAATTGCTCCCAACTACTGCACCAAGATGACGTTTTCCTCTTGTTATTTCCATTTCATATTCTCCAAATAGCATTTGTGCTTGGTTCAATTTCTCCTCATTCTTGACTATAAGCACACATTTTCTTGGGTTAAGGTTATATCCATACTTTGGTCCAATCACAAGCAAATTTGTCCACCATTTGTGAATGCCAGTGAGATTTCCTGTTGCACTTGAATCATCTGCAACCAAGCTTGCCATACACTGTCACGTAATGTACTATCATGCAGATGCTTTTAAGATGGGTACTGTACTGATGGCATAAAATGCCATCGCACAGTTATCTTCCGGTGTGGTTCCTTCTTCTGATAATATAAATTTTCGATTTCCTCCAGCAATGTACAAACGTGAAGGTTGTTTGTAGGTACCGGTATTTTTTATATACTGAGCAATGTTAGGGCACAAGATCTTAACATTTCTTAGAGCAACTTGCCTGTTTAAAGAATTGAAGGCATTTGTTGCATCCACTAGCAACAAAGCTTCACTTTCATTTTTGTTGTAAACTTCATGCAAAGCATGAATTGCTGCCTCAATACCTGCTTGCTGACCACCACACATCTGAATATTACCAACACTTTCTTCGACATCAACTTTCAGAGTCTTCATTGCACATTGTCATCGTCGTGTGGTTGAGCATCCTCTTCCGACAGTTTAGATGTTGACGGCATTGATTTTTAGCCAGCGTCTGGTGTCATCATCCAGTATTCCTTTTGATGCACGATGTAGGGGGCATGTAGAAATGATGTGGTCTGCAGTTTGCTCAGAGGCACCACACTCACAATTTGGTGAAGGAGCAACACCCCATTTGTAGATGGATGAATGGAATTGCCCTACGCCAGTTCACAGACGATTCAGTTTTACCCAAGATGTTCTGGGCAATCCCATTCCAAGAGGCTTAGAATTGGCCCTGGGAATAAAAGAATGAAGCCTTGATGCACTTTTCAAGTACTCCATGTTCCATACATAATCCATCCATTACGCTGGACGAATGTCTGATTCGGTCAGACTATCCAGTAGTTTCTAAGCAGTGGGTACAAATCGACTTCTTGATTTGAGCCTTCCCTGGTGCGCATTTTGTTTCCCGACCAGCTGCTCATGTAGAATATGATCAGGGTTAAGGGTGGCGTGGTTAGCCAGGGAGAGTGTCGCTCGATGGCGAAGCTCAGCTGGCTGGATGCCTGCGAGGATTGGCAAGTAGTCCGTTGGAGTGGGTGGCAGACATCCAGTGACAACGCGCAAGGCGTCATTTAAAACACTGTCGATTAGCCGAGTGTGAGCACTACGACACCAAACAGGTGCGCAGTACTCAGCTGTGGAGTAAACCAGGGATAAGGCGGCTGTTCGCAATGTTTTGGCTCCTGCACCCCATCCCGAGCCTGTAAGTTGCCTCAACAGTGTGACGCGAGTGGAAAGTTTCTTGCGCAATGCCTCCAGGTGATGACGAAAAGTGAGCGACCTGTCCAGCTTTACACCAAGGTAGGTTGGAGTTGGGCAGTATGGCAATAGTTTGCCGTTGTCGAAGATTTTGAGTTTACGTTTTACCCCTCGGTTGATTAAATGAAAGGTCGTTGTCACCGTCTTAGTGTGGCTGAGCTTTAGCCTCCAAGTCTGGAGATATGCTGAAAGTGTTGTCATGTCTTGGCTTAGAGTGTTCTCCAAAGTCTTCCAGTCTTTCGAGGTATGCATCAATGCCAGGTTGTTGGCATACGCATACCTCTGGGAAATTGTGGAAGGCAGATCGCATGTGTAGATGTTAAAATGGAGGGGAGCCAAGACTGATCACTGTGGGAGGCCATTTTGCAAACGTCGTAACCTGCTTCGCTTGCTGTCATTGATGGAAAGGGTGAAACTTCTATTCCAGATAAGTTCCATAATCATTTGGATCATGTGTTTATCAGGAAGGAGTCTCAGCAGCTTACAGGTGAGGCCACGATGCCAGACAGTGTCATAAGCAGCTGTTAGATCGACAAAAACAGCACTGGCTTTCTTCTTGGTCTTAAATGAGTCCTCGATGTGTTGGGTAAGTAGAACAGCTTGGTCTACTGTGGACCTCCCCCGTAGGAACCCAGCTTGCTCCCGAGGAAGAAGCAGGTCGACAATGAGCTCGATACGAGTGTAAATGAGCCTCTTGAAGATCTTGTAGGGGACACAGAGCAAAGAGATGGGGCGATAGCTCTTGGGTCCTCTACAGGTTTCATTGGTTTGAAGATCGTGACAACCAACCTCTTCTCCAGATTTTTGGAATTTTTAGGAGGTGCAAACAGGATGAAAGAAAGCCACACAGCCAGGATTTCAGGGCAGCTCCAGCATGGAGCAAAAGCTCAGGGTAGATAGAGTCTGGGCCTGGAGCTTTTCCTGGTTTCAGATGTTTGAGGGCGGTTGCGAATTCTGAGGGAGTAAAGCTTCCACAGACATTCACTGCACTTGTTGTAGAGGCCCTATAAAGATCAGACACTTCTTGAGACACAAGCTGGGATGACTTGCAATCAATATCCTTGTATTTGCCGTTATTGACCAATACTGATGCGAAGGCATTGGCTGAAACTGCACAATGCCGAGGGGAGTGTCGTGATCTACCAGTTAAGTTGTTTAATATGCTCCATGCTTAACGACTGGAGTGAGAAAAGTCGATGGTTTGGACTGCCTCAGTCCATCAGTCCCTGCGTTTTCTGTCAAGCCTGGACAGCAGGGCAGAAGCAGCCCTGCTAGAGTCAGATCCCTCAGGCGATTGCAGGAACATCTGATAGAGGTTCTCACATTTAGCATCCCAACACGAAATGTGGTCGTTTCGTCAACCACGTGGGATATACTTTTTGGCTGCTGTGCTGATGGCATTACAGAAGTCCTGGTATGCCCGGTTCACATCAGATGTATCAGGTGGCAACAAGCTCTTAGCGAGTTGGTTGGTCAGGGCATTGTAATGGCTCCATTTGGCCTCGTGGAAGTTCCATCACTTAACAGGCATACTCGGAACTGACAGAGTGAGCCTTGGTGGAACAATGAGCGAAGGTCGATGTAGTGACCTAGGAAACTTCTCTAAAATATGCCTGTCAGGTAAACGACTATCAGGACCAACACTAACAAACGCCAGGTCCGGGTTGGTGCCAGTGTTCCAGTGGCCTGAGTGGAAAGTGGCCATGTCCTTTGGGTCATAGAGAGGGACAAGACCACTAAAGCTTGCCCAAGCAACAAGGCACTCTCCATCAGCGCTGTTGCCCCAATTCACATGCAGGCAGTTGAAATTACCAGAGTACAGGACATGGTGTGGAAACACTGGTAGGTCGGTAATCTGCAATGGTGTAGGTGGAGGTTTGTAAACAATGACAATTTTATAGCCATCGACGTCTACGCATAACCACTCAGTCTCTGATGAAAATGGGGACTGATCTACTAGGGTCCATTTTAGTCGCTCATGGACAAATGTAGCAAGGCCGTGTATCCTGTTTAAACAGGACCCAGCTAGTGCAAAGCCTCGAATCACAAGCTTGTCGGTAAAAGCACAGTGGGTCTCCTGTAGCACGATGTTGAGTGCCTCAAACTGCACAGCGAGATGATGAAGGACATTCATCTTGCTTACAGTGAGGCCTTCAATGTTCAGCTGCAGAATTGCTGGCCTTTGGAACTTGTTGACGATTTGCCCTGAAGCAGAGCAAACATCGCCCCGTCCTGAAAAGGACGATTGCCGGTTAGTAGGCCTTGGCTGAGCATCAGGAAGAGTGGATACCCTTGCGGGTCGGTAGATTTGGTTTTGGTCTATCATTGTAACTTTGCAAGAGAAAAGCTTTGTACAGACTTAATCACAGCTTGGGCTACATGGAAGCATCTGCCATCCGGGCCTTCATTGCACATTTTACGATGATACGCCCCACCACTTCTCCTATGCCAATTGGCCTTACACCAGGACATTCATCCAGTGGAATTAGTCGACATGCAAATAATTACTTAAAATGAGCTGGATTTATTAGTGTGACACAAATTTGCTGAGCCAGTTTGGCTATAGCATCACATAAGTTTTTTTGCTGAACTTTGAAGTTATTAGAGCACATTAAGTGTTTCCAGCATTCACTATCCATTAATGTTGGACCCCCAGAGCCATTGATCATCTTGGCTGTTTTGTATACAAGGTCTGAATCAATACTTTCAAATATAACTTCTTCTACCTTCTCTTCAGGACCAGATAGTAAACAATCATTGTCAGCTGAACTTGCTCTTGGATGTTTATGAAGTAGCAATTCTTTGACTTCATCATGCATTTGCAGCAGACCACCTTTTGTTCTATTGATTAGCTTTGAAGCTTGTGACAATTTACGTGATAGCATCAAGTTTGTAAAGCTTTTTGTCAAGTAAATCATAAACTTCTGTTTTGACATTGTAAGTTGCTTTTGAATTTCAACACACTCACTTAGAAGGGCCTAGTCTTTTTTGCAAGTATTTACAGCGGTCTTTGGCTTTAGAACATCTACTTGGTTTTTGTAACATTCATGGCAAGAAAACCATTAAACATTTTAGCTCAATCGGCTTCATTAATGTGTTATTATTATACAGGTTAATAGTTCTTGCTGCTTTTGAAATAAGACTTTTCCTAGAGCTTTCTCTTGGAACCAAAAAAAAGTTTCTTTTCTATGTAACAATTGTGTTGTAACATGCTTCCAATTATTGAAATATTTGTTTTACGGACTTCATATTACCCCAGTGACATTCTACATCAGGCTGGTCCAAACCCAGGCCCGCGGGCCACATGTGGCCCACGGCATCATTTATTGTGGCTCGTGTCCCACTTGCTAGTAACTATCGCTTGTTCTCTCCGGCTTTGCAAACTTTTTCCCCTCGGCGACAGTGGCAAACTAGTGTATTATTACATGGTGCGCGGCACAGCAGCGGTGAGAAGGATTCACGCCGGTGCAGCCTTATGACATCACTAAGGCACTTCATGATATCAACGTAACACAAACACGGCCATGCCGTTTTCTTGCGCTGAACTATGAGGCGCAGTAGTCATGTGGCTTAGCAAAGTTTTCGTTTCGTTTGATATGCCGCTTGTATTTTTGGACCGGTAGCCCATCACTAGAGTCAAAAAGTGTACGGTAGTTATTTTTGGCATACAGGCTAGTTAGCTGCTAAGGTTACTGCCAACCTTACTTCTTAACAATAACTATGTCCTATGCTTAGCACTAACGTGGCCCAGGAACAACACTAGAAGAATATTGTGGCCCCAGACGCTGGCAACCTTGGACCACCCTGTTCTACATCATCATTTTCAAGTACTGGTATATCTCCATGATTAACAGAAACAGAAATACTTGCACACAGATTAAAGTTCCATTCTTGCTGTGAATTTGACAACTCATTATATTGTTTTAGCGAAACTTTTACACATTTCCGGTGTAACCAAGTGTTGCATTGTTCACATAGAATGCCATGCTGGTTCTCTCCACAAGTAAACTACACACATGACACACTTCATTTTCATCAGAACTCATTTTTTCCAGTGTAGGCTATTGAGACCATCCTTATTCAAATAGAATAACTCAAACCTAACCCTAACTGAACCTTACAATAATCAAATCTTATTTGTAACTAATCTTATTTGCAAACCAAATCTTATATGTCATCCTTGTTCAAACAGAATCTTCGCATGCTCACTTCGCAGTCTGCCTCAATTACTGTTGAATTTTCTGTTCAATATAATTTGAAAATAACCTCAGTTGTACAACCTCAGCCTATTGGGTTCTGCTTTGCTTATGTCTGGTATATGTTGGTTTCTCACACTATGTTTGTATGCTTTCATTATCACTGTACAGCTGTATGCGATAGGTTACCAATACTTTGTATTTAAACTCATCTGTTAATTTGGCAATGTTTGGCATTCTTCTCCCATGTGTGGATGTGGTGAGGCTGAACAAACAGTTTTCCATATTGTACTTGAATGCAAAGGGACATCAATCAGCAATGCTAGTGAAACAATTGACAAACTTACAAACGTTTTATGTCGCAACATTATCAATCTTTCGTACAAAGATTTATTATCAGATGATTTTTCCTCAGTGTTGATAGATTACAGTCGTGATGCAAATGTTATGTCGTTACTATCACAGCGTCTTCAGGAATGTTTTGCTTACCTCAATACTACCATCTCCTGCCTCAATGACATAGATTACTCTTTTATCTGCTCAGTGTTAATAGATTACACTTATGATGCAAATGATATGTCGTTACTATCAAAGCGTGTTCAGGAATTTTTTTTTTTAGCTCGCCTTAATACTTCCATTTGCCTTCCTCAGTGATACACCGGTAAATTATTTTTTTCTGCGTGAGCATGATTTTTGTTTTCTTAAGTGTATAATGTGTTATATTGTAATTTCTAAGATGCTCCTTTGTGTTGTCCCATCTAATTTCTCAACCATTTTATTTTTGTTTTAGAAATTGTAACTTGGTGCGTTTGCATATACTGCTTTTTATTACACTGTTTGTGTATTTTTGTTCATTTTTCATCGTTATTCCTTTCACTGTTGCAGTTCTTTATACTTTGTTTCATCTAGGTATACGAGGTGTGACAATAAAGAAACCGGACTGTATTGACCACGCTTTTGGCTCAATTCCAAGCAGCAAGCCAATTGTTCATGACGCAAAGTAGCATCTCACCGCTTTTGTGTTGCAATAATTTTGCGTCAAGTCATTTGGTTTGTTCGTTTTAGATATTTTTGTAAGATAGTGTTGGTAAGCCTTGTCAATTCTTTTGTTGCTTGGAGTTGCGCATGTTTGCAGTTAATGGTGTTGTTTTGCTTTGCAAATGTTTCTAGCACAAAATGGAGCAACGAATCAATTTGAAGTTTTTGGTGAAGCTATAGAAGACCCCCACTGAGTGTTTAAGACTTCTTAAAGAGGTTTATGGTGAAGACATGATGTCAAGGACACAAATCTTTGAATAGCACAAACATTTCAAGCATGGACGCGAGGAAGTGGAGGATGACCCAAAGTCAGGACGACCTTCCACATCAAAAACGAATCGTAACATCGAAAGAGTGAAGCAGCTCGTGCGGAATGATCGCAGATTGACAGTGTGAATGATTGGAGAAGAACTCGGCCTCAACAGAGAGTCAGTGCGAAAAATCTCGCGGGATGACCTGGCAATGCGAAAAGTGTGTGCGAAAATGGTACCAAAGATTTTGTCGGAGGAGCAGAAGCAGAGACGAGTCAATTTCTGTAAAGACATGCTAGAGACGATAGCAGGCGATGCAGACATTCTTGGCCAGGTCATCACAGGAGATGAAACGTGGGTCTTCCAATATGACCCTGAAACGAAGAGACAGAGCATGCAGTGGAAAACTGCAACATCATCCAGGCCCAAGAAAGCACAAATGTCAAAATCAAAAATCAAAGTCATGCTGAATGCTTTTTTCGACCAGCGAGGATTGATTCATCATGAATTTGTGCCTGCGGGTGAAACAGTGAATCAGCATTTCTACCAGCAAGTCATCATTCGTCTCTACAACAGAGTTCGACGCAGCAGGCGGACACTGTAGAGTGACAAATCATGGCTTCTCCACCATGACAATGCACCCGCACACCATGCGATCAGTGTCAGGCAGCTATTAGTCAAAAAAGAAGTCACAACGCTTGACCACCCCTCGTATTCTCCAGATCTAGCACCATGTGATTTTTGGCTCTTTCTCAGGCTGAAAAGTGTGATGAAAGGAACACATGTTTCATTTTCGGATGAAATCAAGAGCGCAGTGACGAGGGAGTTAAAGAGCCTCCAGGAAGAGGAGTTTTCCAGATGTTTTCAAGGGTGGCAGAAACGAATGCGGAAGTGCATTAACTCACAGGGAGAATACTTTGAAGGAGACGGTTCGTAATTTTATTGAATAGATTGTAATAAATTTTTTCCGACAAAAATCTGGTTTCTTTATTGTCACACCTCGTATAGCGTTTTTAAGGGTTGTTTAAAAGTCATGAATAGTTTCAAACTTACATTTTTTTGTGTTTTGATGTTGATGTTCTTTCTTCAATATGTGTCAATTTCTAGACTTTCATTTTTGCATACAAAAAATTCGATTTAAAAATGCATAATACTCTTGATATTAATTAACTCTTCAAACTCTTTAAGTACCAGTAGGCCTATATATTTAAAGCTTTTTTGACAATACTTGTGATGTTTTCGATTTTTGATTTGGTGGATGTTATCTGTGCACGTGTTAGGCATATTTTTCTTTGACATATATGTGTATATCTATACCAATCCTTTTTTTGAATTTGAAGGTGTTGGTGACATTTGGTACTGGTACTCAGGTACTGGGCTCTGCTTATGTCTAAGACTTAACATAGCGGTATAGCAGTAAGCAGACTTATGCTTTGCTTATGTCTGCTTAATGCTATACCGCTATGTTAAGTCTTCTCACTTTTGTGTTAGTAAGCTTTTATATTGCCATATAGGTTACTTTCATCAGTTTATAGCCTAGGCTGAATTTTTTATGTGACTTCTCCAGTATATACATGATTTTGTAGCGAGACCCCTTAGACAGATAAACTGATTTTTTCTCTGTGAATTTTAAGGGGTAGGCCTATACAAGTTTTCATAATTATTACTATTACCAGTATTATAATTTGGTTGATTTACCAGTACTGTACATTTGTACTGGTGCAACACCTGACCAGAGAACCATACTTCACTTTCCACATTGCTAGTCTAGTCTACAAGTGTGTCTAACAGTATACATCTTTAACGCTGGTACCATTCCATACTGAGCCAGAAGCGGCGGAGCGCTAAGCTGGGAAGCTATAAACAGGTAAACATCAACTTTCTATTCAATACGGGTACTAGTGTAGAACTTAAAAGATATTGAAACCCACACTCACTACCGCAAATCAAACACAATCGTGAAGTTCTTCCAATAAAACTAACACACCTGCAATCAGACGTTTGCATCTTACCCCACTGGGCCGTGGCATTAACGACTCTCGACCTACACAAACCAGCTTGAACTGAGGTTAAAAAAGCTTTTCAACTTTATTTCTAGCTGTAAAAAAGCTCCTGAAAGCGAAATCCGCTAAGCTGGCATGAGCATAGATTCTACACTTAACGTGTACTGTATGGCATGAACCAATGATTGATGATCGGAGTCAAAAATTTTTGACTCCTACTCCGATTGTTTTAAAAATGTTAAACTCCGACTCTTGTTAATAATGCAGTTTCAGTAGATTAGCAAAACACATCTGGGGGGTTATTACAGGATGCTCGTTAAGCGGTTTGCGAGCTCGCAAACTGCTCGGTAAAAAATTTTTCCTCGCTAACGCGGTTTTCGGGATTACAGGATTTTCCGAGCTGGCGAACTCTCTCGGCAAGTAGCGAGAAAAAAAATGAGCACGTTAAGTTACCGAGCGACTATTTCATACACAACTAGCCATGGCAGAGCGCGGTTTTTTAGGTCATAGTTTATGCACAATAGTTAGTACCTAGTTTATGACACAACTAGAGCTTTATGCAACTCCCAGGCTTGTTGTGAAATGGTGGATTCAAGTTCAAGCATATTCGTGCATGCCAATTAAGAACCAAAGGCTCAAGTCGCTACTCTGTAGACTGTATCTCAAAAATGACATATGTCAACAGAAAAAAACAAACTTTCAAAAATAAAAAAAACAAAACAAAAAAGAGAAATGCAAAGCATAGTCAATATACAAATGCATACACATCAAACCAAGACTAGTAGGCTAGCAGCTGTTTACTGGCTAGCGCCTAGTCTAGTGTTAAAACTGTGCCAGTATTACCAAGTTGGGATGGTTTTGACTTGGTTACAGGTGAGAGTGTAGGCTATGTATAGGTGTCTACATATGAACTGGTATAGGCTTGTCGTGAGGTGCTAGACCAGCAGCTGCTGTTTGCTGGCTAGCGCTTAGTCTAGTGCTAAAACTGTGCTAGTAGGCCTATTGCAAGCATGCGTTGGCTGCAGATTTAGTCGAAGCATTGGTCGGAGAGTATGAAGTAATGGTATCTTCCACCAGTAACTGTGTGAGGCCATGGCCAGCAACTGCTAGTCTAGCACCTCACAACAAGCCTATGCATCTGTCGACACCATTACTGCATACACTCTTACCTATAACTAAGTTAAAGCCATCCTAACTTTGTAATACTAGCACAGTTTTGGCACTAAACTAGGCGCTAGCCAGCAAACAGCAGCTGCCAGTCCAGCACCTCACAACAAGCCTATACATACCGAGCAGTTAGCGAGACACTCGGCTTTACCGAGTAACTGCTCTTTCTGCGAGCGCAACCTGTAATCCCAACTTTGCGAGCACGTTATCTCGGCTGCCGCTCGGAGAATTTCTCCTCCGAGGAGAATTAGCGAGAGAAATCGCTCGCTAACGCATAAAATCCTGTAATAACCCCCCTGAACTAAAAAATGAGGAAAAACTGTTTAAAAAAAAAGCAAACTCCGGCTCCGCTCCGGATCCGATTTTTTTTAAAGTGGTTCCTGCTCCTACTCCGGTCAAAACTGCGATACTCCGGCTCCTGCTCCGGCTCCGGTTGTTGATCATCTCTGGCATGAGCACATTAGAGATGAGCATGCAGCCGGATTAGAGCCGGATTGTGTTGTTTATTTTTTTTTTTTGTTGGAGCCGGATTATCCGAACTGTAGCTTAGTTTTGAATTGGATCGGACTCGGACTGACACTTTATAGATTAGGCTACAATATATCTCCTTTTGAAAAACACTTTCATTCCAGCTTAAATCTTTTCAAAAACAATGCATTTCCGTTTTTCGAGCGATTTCACAGAATTTTTAAGTCCATTCCGAAATCCAACCTAATGCGTTAAATAAGGTGTATTTGCGCATTACTGCAGTTCACAATTCACACTGAGACGTTGAAACTAGAAATTTAGTTTGTTCGATTATGACATCATAGACATAAACTGTCTAAGCTTCGGCTAATGCATCAGTTTTGATTTTGAAGGCTTAAGCCGCGTTTACACATAAGTTCAGCTAGGCGCAGTGAAGTGAAGTTAAGTAGCGCGCAGCGCAAGTGACTGTTTACACATTAGTGAAGTGCTTCGCTGATTGGTGAAGCGCTGATTTTGGTTGTGTTTCGTTGCTGGTAGCAACCACCAACAACTAATCGATTCTGCCGGCAGCGTGGCGCAGTGGTTTGATGCGTCGTTTTCACGACGACCATGATCGCAAGGTTAATGGTTCAACTCCCAACCTAGTCTCGTTGTTGCGTCCTTGAATAAGATACTTCACGATAATTATCTCTGCTTGGTGGAACCTGGCAAGCAGCAAAATAAAGAAGTCAGAAGCATTCGTTCATTATTGGCATAATATCCTCCTATCACGAGAAAGCGACGAGGCGCTGTACGAGATCGCTTAGGAGTTGCCGGCCGTCTGTCTACCACACTAAGATGGGGGAATCCCGCTAAGTGTCTTCCCTGTAAACACAACAAATAAACTTACCGGTTTGTTCTTCACACTGGCCCTTTAATGCTGAGCGTCAAGCAGGAAAGCTGTGAATACCAATTTTAAAGTCATTGGTTGACCAAACTCGTAATTGAACCTCAAGTCTACCGATCCAAAAGCAGACGCTCTATACCACTCGGCTATCTGATCGGTTGTATCAAATTTAACCGTAAAACTCGGAAACAAAGGCAACTCCTAAGCGAATGTGGATTCGTCCTAAGCATAGCGCCTCTGCCGCTTTCTCGTGATAGGAGGATAAAAATGAAGAAATTAAATCAAGTTTATGACATATTGGCATGTGTTTTCCGCAAATAAATACTCGGTTTGATCTTGGATTTGAGAGGTCTGTTCTTCTCTACCAGCACTATAGAAAAAACAGATTAACCAAAATCGAAGCGGAGCCTCGAAGGAAGAGCACGAAAACAGCGAAGCTGTTGGGTTATTTAACCCCATTCTACGTAAAAGGAATTACAATAAAGATTACTAAATTAGCCTTCTGTTTCCAACAAGAGACCGTAAAGATTTTTTGTTTTATAAATCCGTGAAACGCAGTGCAGAGTGACACAGGATGGGAAAAAAGTGAAATAGTTGTCTTACTTCATTTACTTCAAAAAATTAAAAAAGTGAAGCCCGCGCCATTCGTTTTCATCCTTCAGACGGACCGTTTACCCCCTTATTCTAATCCAAATTTCATTTTCGCTTTGCTTCAATCAATCGCTTCAACTCGGGAGTAAAGTTAGTTTCTTGACAGTGCCAAAATTAGTAGCCTAATGGTTGCAGCCTCCTTTCAATTTCCACTTCAAATAGGGCCCTTTATTTCATTTTCACGAAAACCTTTCATATTAGAGCACAACTCAACTTTAACATTATGTATCCCATAAAACAGGTACTATATTACCAAAAACCATACGTTTTCTCCACCTTCCCCAACCATAACATTGCACTACATATGTTCTGCCATTCTGTTTGTTTATTTCAGCGTTATAAGTTACCTTTAAAAACATAAAAGCTTTTTAAATACGCCCTAAGCAGCGACAAATATTAGTATACATATTTATCTTCCTATTACGAGAAAGCGATCAATGCGCTGAGGGCTCGCTTAGGAGTTGCCGGCCATCTGTCTACCACACTAAGATGGGGGAATCCCGCTAAGTGCCTTTCCTAACGGCACAACAAGTAAACTTGCTTGCTTGTTCTTCACACTGTCCTTTAATGCTGAGCGTCAAGCAGGGAAGCTGTGATTGAATACCAATTTTTAAGTCATTGGTTTGACCTGACTTGGAATCAAACTCAAGTCTACAGCTCCCGAGGCGGACGCTAATACCACTCGGCCATCTGAGCTGTATGTTGTACAAGAGCAGCTTTTTGCGTAACACCACATAAACTTATGATCAAAAATACATTGTTACTGCAGATACTTAGCCACGGCAGATGGCCGCTTCATTCTCAAAAAAAGCATTCCAGCGAGCGGACGTGTGTAGACGAGCGAGGAAACTGCAGCTGCGCAATCTAAAAAACCTAAGAAAGCAGAGCATCAACCGCGCTTTAAGGATTTTGTTTGCAAGCTAACACTGAAGTCTATTTCATCAGCAGCGCTGTACTACTGTAAAATCAATCATACAGAATGGAAGGAATTAATAGCAAGCTTGATAAAATTCTGGACACCTTGATGAATCTAACGGAAAGAGTAAATTCAATTGAAAGTAGAATTACTTCTAATACTGAAAGAGTGAGCGAACTTGACCTCAAGTTAACCAAAAGATGCGATAAAATTGAAGAAAGTTCTGTGAAGTGTGAACGAATTGAGGCATTAGAGAAGAAATTTGATTTCATGCAAGCTTCTATTGATAAAAAAACTGATGACCTTGAAAAACTTACTGATGAATGTAATGTCCTCAAGACGAAGCTCCAAATGCTTAAACACGAAACTGAGCAAGAACTACTGGCTAACGAAATTTATAGTAAAAGATTCAACATACTAATTCATGGTATCGAAGAGAACAAAGAAAATGCATGGGAGACGAAGTGCGAAAGCGAAGATAAGTTTCGAAGCTTTTTGACAAACGCCCTGAAGATCCCGAACTCACACGAAATCGTTGTAGCAGATGTGCACAGGTTGCCTCAGCATTCGGTTTCAAAACATAGCCGTCGAATTACGCGACCGATTATAGCAAAACTAACAAGCTATGTGGACAAAAATTTAATCATGAAATCCTTGAAAAATCTGAAATCGTTCAATCAATCTCGAAAAGATGAATTTGGTGATAGAATGAGCTACGTATACGTTACAGAGCATTTGCCACGAGAACTTCAACTCCAAAAAAAACGGCTTCTTCCGGCATTTAACAAAGCCAAGTCACAAGGTAAGAGAGCCGTATTTAAGATCGAGCACTCTTCCTACTGCTTTGTATTGACAATGTCAAATATGATCAACCTCTTAATGAACACGAGGCGGCGGGAAGTTCATCTGACTCCGAAAGTAACTAACATCAACGGATGGCGAACGCTATTATTATTAACCGATCAATGTAACTGCGCTATTGCTTATATTCTAGCTCCATGTGGTGCTACATAGACTTGATAATGTGATAATGATATGAATAATATAAGCGCATACAATCGCTAACGTTGAACGTGTGCTAACTAGACCATCCATGACCAATCGCAAGCTGTGAAACTTAACTTCTTATTCTCAGTGTCCAACACCCTTTTGTAATATTCGAGCATCTAGGGCTCTGCGAGTAATTATTTATGTGCATTAGAACTGCCGCAGCTCCAGTTACTTGCAAAGCTATATGAAACAGCTTTTCTACGTCTTAGGAACCTCGTTTTTGTTTAGCTGTATTTAATTTTGCTCTTTGTTTTTTTTTGTTTTTTTCATGGCGCCTGATCATTCGTGTGATGGGGAGTTGTCAGGATCCCAGCATTCGAGTCAAGCAGCCGAACCCAGTGACCATCCAAACGAATTGTGCGACCACGTTTTTAATGAAATCACAAGTAACGTAAACAAATGTCAATATGCCGATCTAAGTAATGACGATATCATTTTTACCAATGAACTCGACTCCCTGATCCTTGTGCATCTCAATATAAGAAGCTTGAGTAAATACTCTGACGATTTGCATACATTCATAGCCTCCTTACCTCTTAAACCTGATATCATTTCACTTTCCGAGTCACGTATTGACCAACCTAGCGTAAATATTGATATAGAAGGGTATGATTTCGTCCATGTTAAGTCAAAATACGGACAAGCGGGTGGGGTTGCCGTTTACACAAACGTGCAACTAAAATTTTCTCAAGTGCAATATTTTGACTTTTGTGGTTCAGAAGCAATTTGGATAAAACTTTGGCTTTCAAAAAACAACAAATCTTTATTAATTGGTACGGTTTATAGACACCCTAAGGAAAATATGAATGAATTCATTAAAGATTTTTCCGAATGTTTAGAAAAATTAGCAAGCGAAGATATCACCTTCTACATCTTAGGAGATATTAACATTAATATCAACGAAAGTTCCAAGGAAGCACTGCTAGTAAAAAATACACACACGCAATAACTAGTAGCGGAGCTGTTTCTCTAATTACCAAACCTACACGAGTCACAGATAATTCGGAAACCACAATTGATCATATTATTACCAATGATGTTAATCATGATATAGTGCCCCGTGTCATCTGTAATTCAATGACAGATCACTATCCGATCACTTGTAAAATCTCAAAGATTCCAGTTTCTCGTAAACATTTTAATATGCCTGTTTACAGGGATAAAAGTAAATTATGTAGCGAAGATTTTTCAGAAGATTTGTTTAGTAAATTGGAAAACCTGATGTCTTGTAACTTATCTCTTACCCGCGAGAATTTCGACGCCGTATTTGATCAGTTTGTTGAAACGATTGCTGGTACGATTGACAGACATGCACCGCAGAAACGCTTGAGCCGAAAGCAGGCCGAACTTGCAAGAAAACCCTGGATAACTAAAGAAATCTTAATCTTAATTAAAAAAAAGAATTTTATGTTTAAAACTCATTTTATCAACGGAAATCCTATCGAAAAACACCTTTTTCGTCGTTATTCCAATATTCTAACCAAAATTAAATCTCTTTCAAAGAAGCAACATTTTTATACCGAATTCGCAAAAAATAAGACGAATGCACGTAAAACCTGGGAGATCATTAGATCGGTATTGCCTAACAAATCGAAACGTGAGCCCCCTTGTTCCCTTAAAGTTAATGGTACAACCTCGGAAGATCCAATTACTATTGCCAATGAATTTAATAACTTCTTTTGTACTATTGGATCAAATTTAGCTGACAAAATTGAAGAAATCCCGGACCAACGGCCCGATGATTTCTACAACAAAAGCGTTTACGATTCGATGTATCTTGAACCACCAAAGCTTACTGAAGTATATGATCAAATTATGGCTCTTAGAGACAAAGCAGTCGGGTACGATAATATTCCCTCGTTTTTTCTAAAATCGGCCAAGCACGTGATTACCCCATTTCTGCAATTATTTATTGACTATATGTTTTCTGAAGGCTACTTCCCTAGCAGCTGTAAAATCGCTAGAATAACTCCCATATTTAAAAATGGAGCGAAAGACGAAACCAATAACTATCGACCTATTTCCATATTGACCTGTTTCTCCAAAATTATAGAAAAAGTCATTTATATTCGCCTTATGGAATTTTTTAAGAAAAAAAAGTTATCTATGAAAATCAGTATGGTTTTCAAAGCAAGATTTCTACGGTACATGCCCTGCTGGATGTAGTAACAACTTCATATGATAATATTAACAGTAATCAATTTACCGGATTAGTACTGATTGACCTTAAGAAAGCATTCGACACGGTATCCCATAGCACACTTTTAGCGAAATTAAATAATTATGGGGTTCGTGGTGTGGCGTACAATTTGATACAATCTTATCTGTTAAATAGAAAACAATTTGTCTCCCTCAACAAAACTCGATCTAAGCTTGAAAACGTAACATTCGGGGTTCCACAGGGGTCCTCACTAGGTCCACTGTTCTTTCTCATTTATATTAATGACTTGACTAATGCCTTAGAAAGTAAACCACGATTATTTGCAGACGATACCTGTCTAGTGATTTCTGCTGATAATTTACAAAGTGTGCAAAACAAAATAATTGCTGAGTTGCAGAGGCTCCATATATGGTGTTCAGTGAATAAATTAACCATAAACCTTTCCAAAACCTCTATTGTTATAGTGCCACCAAAATTATACAGGAACAACAACTTGCAGCCGAGAAATATAGTAAGTAACAACATCCCAATTGATATAGTAAATAGCGTTAAATATCTAGGAGTGTATGTAGATCACCAGCTAAATTTTAAGGACCATATCAAAACAGTGGAAAGCAAAGTGGCTCGGTCTATAGGCATCATGTTCAAGTTAAAACACGTTTTCCCCAAAAAAAACTTACTATAGCTGTACCATGCGCTTATACATCCAAACTTAGCATATGGAATTCTAATCTGGGGGGCGACTTATCCTTCATATCTAAAGAAAATAAAAACATTGCAAAATAAAGCAATGAGAATCATCTCTGGATGTGACTACCTAGATGACGCAATCCCCATCTATAAGAATCTCAAAATATTGCAAATAGAGGATTTATTTAGGTATGAAACCGCCAAATTTGTTTTCTCCTGCATTTCGAAACAAGCTCCAAAGCCTTTTTCTAACTACTTTTTGAATATTAGCGACGTTGCTCAAAGAACCACGAGACATTCAATTGATAACTTAAATTTATATATTCCACGATATCGAACTAATAGATTACAGAGATGCATAAAGCATCAGGGAGTCAAGGTTTGGAACTCCATTCCAAAAAAATTGAAATCTTTAGAGTTTAAAGCTTTCAAAACCCGTTTGAAAGAATTAATAATTTCAAACTATAATGGTGATTGACACTAATCGAGTTTGTTAATGCAATTGTGAGGCACATTGTCGCATCCAACGACTTGATTGTAACGTAGCACTTCTGTGATCGGCGCTGCTCGCGTCTCCATTTTACGTCTGACGTGGTCGCACACGCATTTGAACAAAATTCTGAAATTCATAATTAAAGCAAAATTCTTTTTTATATATTACTGAGACTGGGTGGTTGCTTGATTCGATGACCGCAAGGTCCATTCGCAACTTCCCGGTCGCCATACCCTGTACTTGTGTTGTATTAAGTTGCTTTTACCGTATTAACTGACTAAAGGTATGTTTTCGCGACGAAATAAATCTGTTCTGTTCACAGGCTTTCGTCCCGATAAAAATGTTGTGGGCAAAGCGAGCTCGCAAATAATGTGAAAATACTGTAAACGGCAATAAATGAGCTTATCCGAAATCTCTCTTAACGATTATGCAAAACTGCAGTTCTCCCGATGACCGCAATCAGCATGTTTTGAGACAAGGACATTAAAACAGCAGTATGTTTGCCCGGTAGCTTGTTCGGCAGATTTTAAAAAACATAAACACAATAAGCGAAACTAAAGATAGCAGTTCCATGCAATACAATTTGACGGTTTGCTTTCCAGAAGCGAAAAACGTCATTCATAGCAAAATCAGTAAATTTTGTTAATTAGGCCTAATATTGCAGGATTCGTTAGGTTTTTGAGGAACACAACGCAAATTGTTGCTTTGGTAGCCTATACTTGAATTAATCATCATCGGAGAACTAGTAACTCTGAACGGCTTGAGTTTAATGTCGGAGAAATACTCGCAGCCACGCGACTGAAACACCAAACCAAAAAAGATTGCTATGACAACTTGCATCTTCATTTTTGCAATGTCGTCCGCGCTTCCTCAGCCGAAGCGATACTTGCTTGCATAACTTTCGTTTGTAATTGCAATCTTATTGAATCCAGCAATTTTTGTGCCTCTTGAGCCATACTAAAAAAAAAAATGAAAAGTTGGATCATTGACATTTTCTGCATAAGCAAATAAAAATCAGTGTTAAGTGCGGCTTTTTTTGCAGTATTGACATAAAAATTAAATCCTGTGTAATTTTAAACCTTTTATCTCATTTTAGCATACTGTATTAAAAGTAAAAGTTGGAGACAGCGGGTGTTTTAAATACACATTGTGTAGCGTCTAGCGGGAAGCTACGTATACAATTTTTGAAGTATTTAGTATGATCCCACCGAAAATAAAACCCAGTCTTTCTGCAACCAAATGGACGCTTTTCACCGATATACAAAGCGCTGGTAGCCTACTGTATTAAGGTACGGTAATTACAAACTTTTCCATTTTTAAATATCGATAAACACAAACACCACTTTTAAATTCCATTTTCAAAACTTTTGTATTTTTAAATAAATACAAATTTGGTATTTTAAAACACAAACCAAATAAATGAATATTCGAACATTTGTGCCTTTAGTTCTGCTGCTTTCCAAAAAAAATTTTAGCTTGGAGGTAACAACGTCTTCTTCGCATTCGCTTTCATCAACTTTCTGTTGCTTTCTTAAAAATTTTGGACCTGCATAAAACACGAATGAATTGTTTGGACAACCAATGACCTATCAAATAAGGAGAGCAAAAATAACAAAAAAGTCAACAGTTTTAAGAATGAGAGCTTTAATTTAAAATTGCAAGTATTTTGTCACCTAGAAAATAGGAGAGCAAAAATAATAAACAAGTCAAAAGTTTTAAGAATGAAAACTTCAATATCGCAGGTATATCACCATTGCATAATATCGCAGCTATCCTATATTACTATTCAACTTGTATACAAACGACACATACCGGTATCCAAAGATTTAACTCGACTCAACTTTTTGCTTTGTAACTCTGATCTGCTGGGTTCCTGAATCTGGACTGCATGTGGGCTACTGTGTTCGGAAACATCTGGTGCAGTACAGTGTACATACTGATTCTGAATGGCTCAGAGACTGGGGTGACATCCATTAGTAGTAGTAGTAGTAGTGTCTTTTATTTCTGCACCGTCAAAATAAATTAACACAGCAATATAGGATTTCAAATACAAACGGACACAGAAAAGGGAAGAAGCGACAAAACGATCAACGTTGTAACATGCTAGCGAGAGTGAAATTTGAAGATGAGGGGATTAGTAGGCATGGTCGCAACACCCGATTAATTTAAAATAGGGTAAAAAAGAACAAAAAGCAAACATATGACGGCGAGATAAAAAAGACACTGGAGAGACCACAGCTCCAACACCGCTATGATATAGTGCAATGGTAGGAACCATAACAGTGTACGGCATTTCGAGGTTACTCAATGTCGTCACAGTGCAACTAGAACGACATTGAGTAACCTCGAAATGCCGTACACTGTTATGGTTCCTACCATTGCACTATATCATAGCGGTGTTGGAGCTGTGGTCTCTCCAGTGTCTTTTTTATCTCGCCGTCATATGTTTGCTTTTTGTTCTTTTTTACCTTCTTTTTTACCCATTGAGAAGAACTTGGCATAGAATCTTCTTCTTCCAATAATTGTCTCCAATCTACTTTTTGGTTGTCTACATCAACCATGTTGAAGGATATTCTGCGCAAAAAAAAAAAATTTACTCACTAACTACCTCAAACATTTTCTGATAATGAAAAATTTGCATTCAGTATTAAAATTCTATGCTCGTCTATAATATTGCTTTCAATCAATGCTGCATGTCATTGGTATAGAATCCCACTTCAAAACAAAATAACAAAACGGTAAAGCAATGGGTAAAAAATAAAACTAATTTTGCCCAAATCTAACTTTACTAAACTGACATATAGCTTGCTTCAATTCCATTAGCAAAGTGGCGAAGCACTTCGCAGGCAGCATCGCTTCAAACAACAAAGTTTATAGCAAGTTTATTTTAGTTAAACTGCGCTACGTCTGTGCTGTGGCAATTTTGGATAAAATGCTTCCCAATGATCATTACTGCTGGAGGAAATCCTAACATGTTGCAAATTAGAAAAGCAAAACATCACTAGCAAAACTCGGATGACTATTCAATTTTTCGTGAAAGGAGGTTAAAATAAAGAAACTAATAAATTGTTATCCGTTACGTCACAGCATATCCATCTATGCGCATAACAACTGCAAGATACTGAGACAGCAATATCCAAACACTAAATAAATACGGTGAAAACAAGAAAACTTGCTTTTCTTGTCGATTGCTATCAAAACACTATTAGTCATAACTAAACATAAACCTTTAGCAGTTAGCATAGACCACGAGGCGCCCTTAACACCAAACACAAGCAAGTTGCAATCAGGCTAGTAAAAATGTCAAACTAAGATCGAAACTCTCCAGGACCACTGACAAAAATTATTATTCAATTCAATATATACATGTACCACTGCTGTAAACATGTCTTTCGGCAAGCAATAAACTAGTACCACTTATCGGTACAGTTTTTATAACATGTATTGATAAAAATGTTGTTGTGTAACTGTTTTGAACTTACCTTCTGTGGTGTATATGAGGCTGGATAAAAGACATAACTTCATGCAGATTCCATTTCCGCTGTGGTGTGGAACTATCGCCAAATCAGCTTTTTTTTAACCTCTCCTTCTCCTGGTTGAATTTGGTGCGCAAATTCTTCCACACACTTCTGCACTCTGCAGGAGTAGGCATGGTTACAACGTTAATGAGGAGTTATGCAAGCACACTCATTAACCATGCTTCTGGCATGATTTAGGCATTACAAAGCAGACGTTTGGATGTATGGTATTAGAAGCAAGCATCGTTTAAACAATAATGTTTTTACAAGCTGTCAAATTTTATTGTTTTTTTTATCCATTCATTGATTGAGCATTTTTTAATGTCTAAAATCTCAGTTTGACAAGTTTTTACCAGGATGAACAAAGCAATCACACAATTTTGGTAACACACATATACATTGCAGAAATTGAAACATCTAACAAGCACAGCTTATTTTATTGAAGCACCTTAATTTGTGTGACAATATAACGTAATTTATTACGGTATATACTATTTTACAAAAAAATTGTAGGAAGTACTGATACTTTAACGAAAACAGATGGCACTTACTTAAAAATCAAAAGAAAGCAAAGTATATAGGGTATAGGATTATGCGCCAATATCACAGGTACTGTGCAGATCAAAATCAAAAATGTAGGCCTGTATAGTTCATTGCAATACCTTTAATCGGACAACCACACACTGGGGAAATGCTATTCCAAGCATTTTGGCGAATATATTTGTTTCGGTAAGCTTCTTTTGTCACATCATATATGAATGGATATTTCAACACTTCAAGAATTGAAAGTTTTTTCCAATTATCAGCGTGATTCATTTTGAATGATATAGTGATATGAAATGTAAACAACTAGGCCTACAGCAATATGGATAATAATGCAATATACCGGTAGTGAACCTTAAAATGAAAACAACCATTGGTCACTGTCAGGTACTACATTGAGTAAAAAAAATTAAAAGAGAAAATTGCGCAAAAAACTGTTAACATTAAGCAAAGCCAACTAGTACGATACCGTACCGGTAAGCCTATATTTGTTAATCATTCAACTGCTACTTCTCGGTGCAGTCTATCAGTCCTAATATTAGTGTTTTGAAAAGCCTATCATTACCCAACTGATAGTTTTTTGGACATAGTGACTTGCAGTTATACTACCACAGATAGGCATAGGCATCTACCGGCACCGTATATACCGGTACTAATCATCCTGTCAACTGACTTTAAAAAATTTAAATATACCGGTACATATGACATACCAGTTGTTTAAACTATGAATCTTAGAATAAAATATGCTTAGCCAAACTTGCTTGTTTACTACTTACATAGGCCTATATACCAGTCTATACTAGTACCTCAACAGATAAACAATTTTGTTTCTCTGACCCTGTGGCCCTAAATTATAAAACGAGGTTGGGCAGTTGGTTATCGGTACCCATGATAAGGACTACCGGTACGATAGGTAGCCCTTGGGGAAAAGTTACCTTTCATCCATCGATACTGTTAACCTACCGGTACCGATACATTGTCACAATAGCAACTGTCCATACTCAGTACTGATGGCTGATCCTACCCCCACCCAGCACCCAACCCTTCGCTACAGACAGGCGGCCTACTGGCCTAGGTTGGGTGGCAAGTCACTTAGCGGTACCCTGTGTTTGGTGGCAATAGTCCAAAAAAGAGCATAGTCCAGTAAACTAGTACTGGCCCATTAAAGCATAAAAATACCGGTAGCCAACCGTTTTTGTAAAAGCCTATCCTTGCCCAAATTAGTCTACTACGGTACTTTACTAGGCTTTGTACACTAGCGGTTACTCTACCATTAGTCAACCAACCACAAAAATATTTGACTTAGATCAAACTGCAAATCTTGGATAAACTATTCGTAGCACAACTTGCCTGTCAACTACCTATAAACTCCCTGCACATAAACACTTTGATCTCTCAGACCCTCTGGACCTATTTTCGTTAGTAGCAGTCGACCTATAATCCGCGCGTAAAACGGTTTGGCTGTACCTTGATCAGTGTCAAAGTTTTTGTTGAAGCAGTCACAGCACTTTTACTTAATGCGAGCAATGTTGGTCTATCAGTCGTTTTACTTTTTAAGTTGCTAAAAAGTTGCCATTCATAAGTAAGTACTAAGTTGTAACTTCTAAGTTTCAACTTATCAACAAGTGTGACTTCAATTGATTTATCTGCAATACCTTGGGCGAAGTCTTATGCGAAATATTGCAGCCTTTAGTTTTTGCGCAGATTGTGAAACAGTGTAATCGCTGCTTTAAAAGTGAGTTTTATGCCGCGATTTCTCGGCCCTTAGAAACAAACACAAGCTCGATGATTTAATTTTGTTTTGTGTGAATGCAGTCGTCATTGCAGCTGCACAAATCCTTCAAGAATCATGGCGTTTACTGTTTGAATCTACTGCAAGACTTGCCAGCTTGTTGGAAATGTCAGACAAACAAGATGATTTTGCTGCAGACTTGTGTAGCATTGTGCCGGCCGATTAGCTCAGTTGCTAAGCCCATCCTATGGGTGCGGGAGGTGTGAGGTTCGATTGCCTGGTCGGCCAAATCGTCACAGTGTCGCCAACGGCTCGCCACCGTTGCGACGTTTGTTCGGAGCTTTGTAGCCCAAGCGCTGCGCCGCGTAGGTGGGCTCCGCCACTCGTTACACGCTTGGGCGTAATATCGCGAGTATAATGAAGATTTGAGTTTTTGTGCAGCATCATCACTGTACACGTGAAGAAATTTAAGGATAATAGTTTTATTGAGATTTCGATGACTGTATTACAGAAATGTAAAAAGTCGTTACAATATTATTAAGTTTCTGGAGCACAGGCTGCAGGAAATTAAACTTACGTCATGTGTGATAATGCCCACCTAAACTTTGCAGGGATTTGTTGTTTTTTTAAGTTGTAAAAGCGAAGTCACTGTGCTGTTCCCTTAGACGTTTGGGTCCCTAGTAAGCTTGATCGGGAAGCCATAAGCGGGTGCTTGCAGCTGCCATCTAGTTTGTTTGTTTTTTTTTTCAACCCCAAATTTTGTGCAGCGTAAGGCTTTTGAACCGCTGATGCTAGAGACTTGAAATTTTCAGGGATGATCGATCTTAATGTGAACTTGTGCCTAACAACTTTTTTGGGGTGGCGGTCGTCAGGGTAAAGGTCAAAGGTCAAAAAACCAAATTTACCAAAACCTAATAACTTTTGAATGACATTAGGTAGGATCTTCAAAATTTCACAATATATGCATATCAATGTGTGGAACGAAAACATGCACAACAATGACCTGTTTGTGACGTCACTTAGGGTCAAAGATCAAATTAACGAATCTTGAGAAATTTTTGTGCAGCGTAAGGCTTTTGAACCGCGGATGTTAGAGACTTGAACTTCTCAGATATGGTAGACCCCCATGTGTACTTGTGCGTAACAACTTTTGGGGGGTGGCGATCTAAGGTTAAAGGTCAAACGTCAATCAAGTTAAATGATGAAAAATCTGATAAAAACGCTAATAACTTGTGAATGGCAACTGGTAGGACCTTCAAGTTTATGTAGCAAATGCATCTCAACGAAGGTACAAAAATACCAACAATGATTAGTTTTGCATGACGTAACTTGAGGTCAAAGGTCAAATAAGCAAATATGTTGTTTGGCATATAACTATTGATTGAAAACACATAAAAAATTTAAACTTATGGGGTTGGTGTGTCTTGGTATGTCCTCGCAGTGTACCAACTATAAACGTTCTATGTCACGTGACTCGGGGTCAAACATAAAAAAAACGAAAAGTGTTCCCAATCTTGCGCAGTCTAACGTTTTTGAGACGCTGATGCTAGCGGCTTGAAATGTTCAGGGATGGTAGATATCATTGTAAACTTGTTTCCAACAAATTTTCGAGGGTGGCGGTCGTCAGGTTAAAGGTCAAAGGTCAACAAACCAAATTTACTAAAACCTAATGACTTTTGAATGACATTAAGTAGGACCTTCAATATTTCACAGTATATGCTTATCAATGTGGGGAAAAAAAATATGCAAACCAATGACCTGTTTGTGCCGTCACTTAGGGTCAAAGGTCAAATGAACGAATCTTAACAGACTTTTTGTGCAGCCTAAGGCTTTTGAACCGCTGATGCTAGAGACTTGAAATTGTCAGGGATGAAAGACCCCCATGTGAGCTTGTGCCTAACAATTTTTTGGGGGTAGCGGTCAACAGGTTAACTGTCAAACGTTAATGAAGTAAAATGATAAAAAATCTGATCAAACGCTAATAACTTGTGAATGGCAACTGGTAGGTCCTTCAAGTTCACGCAGCAGATGCATCTCAACCAGGGTACAAAAGGACCAACAATGATTAGTTTTGCGTGATGTCACTTGAGGTCAAAGGTCAAATAAGCAAATATGTTGTTTGGCATATAACCAATGCTTAAAAACACATAAGAACTTGAAATTAATAGAGTTGGTGTGTCTTGTGTGTCTTGGTATGTCCGTGCAGTGTATTAACTATAAACGCTCTATGTCACGTGACTCGGGGTCAAAGGTCAAAAAAACGATAAATGTTGCCAATATTGCGCAGTCTAAGGTTGTTGAACCGCTGATGCTAGAGGCTTGAAGTGTTCAAGGATGATAGACCTCGACGTAAACTTGTGTCTCACAACTTTTGGGGGGTGGCAGTCAAATGGTTTCGGGTCAAAAGTCAATAATAGGAAAACATTCACAAGCTTATAACTGTTAAATGGCAACAGCTGGACCTTCAAATTATCGAGGATATTAATCTCAATCTGGGTAACAAAAATATCAATATAATGAAAGGTTACTCCAGAGCACCTGACTTGGAGTCAAAGGTAAAAAACGTGAAATTTCAGGAAACCTCATAAAACTCAAGCAACTTTTTTAATGCGTTAGAGGGCAGTAGGGTAACATGCTTTTGAGCTATTTTAGCTTAACATTTTTTCATTCGTTAGTGAGTCGTATGAGTTTGTGTTTAAACTGACTTTTTAAGCAGCAATAAGAGGCACATGGAAGTTGGCCAAGTGGTTGGTGCATTGGACTCATGACTTAGCTTCTCGAATTCCTCGCATTGAAACTGTGTTCGCGTTGCAGCGAAGAGTTTGTTAAAGTAATAGCTAGCATAGTCCGCTATCACATCATCAGGCTTGTGGTTTTGCGAAGTTCGTTGTAATCAGCACTTGTTTGCTTTATTTCATTCACGCCTTATGCAATTGGGTAACTGGACACATTCAACACTGTTTGGCCGCAACTTGATGAGTATTAAAGTTTTCGTTGAAGTAGTCACAGCACTTTTACTTAATGCGAGCAATGTTGGTTTATCAGTCGCTTTACTTTTTAAGTAGCTAGAAAGCTGCCATTCATAAGTAAGTACTACTGTAAGTTGGAACTTCTAAGTTTCAACTTATCAACAAGTGTGACTTCAATTGATTTATCTGCAATATCTTGGGCGAAGTGTTTTGCGAGTTATTGCAGTCTTTAGTTTTAGCGCAGATTGTTAAGCAATGTAATTGCTGCTTTAAGAGTGAGGTTTATGCCGCGATTTCTTGGCTTTAGAATCGAACACAAGCTCGATGATTTAATTTTGTTTTGTGTGAGTGCAGTCGTCCTTGCAGCTGCACGAATCCTTCAAGAATCATGGCGTTTATTGTTCGAATTTGCTGCAGAACTTGCCAGCTTGTTTGAAATGTCAGACAATCAAAATGATTTTGCTGCAGACTTGTGTAGCATTGTGTCGGCCGATTAGCTCAGTTGCTAAGCCCACCCTATCGGTGCTGGAGGTCTGAATTCAAACTTAGTTCATGCGTGATAATGCCCATCTATATTTTTCATGATTTTGTTATAATTTTTTTTAAGTTGTAAAAGCGAAATCACTCTACTGTTCCCTTAGACGTTTGGGTTCCTAGAAAGCTTGATCGGGAAGCCATAAGCGGGTGCTTGCAGCTGCCATCCAGTTTTTATGGCTTCCCGAAAAGGGAAGCCATATTGTTTTTGTTTGGCCATTTGTGCACTTTTTGACACTTCCAGCAGCTGTAGCTGCTAAACTACTGTTCCAATTCAAAAGTGACCTAGAGTTCAAATGTGTGTCCCACCTAGGTCTACACCTTGGTCGCCCTAACTTTCCCCGACAGCCCCCCACTTTCTAGATAAAAAATATTTTGTTTCCGAAGAATTCTTTTTTTATGGCTTCCCGAAAAGGGAAGCCATATTGTTTTTGTTTGGCCATTTGTGCACTTTTTGACACTTCCAGCAGCTGTAGCTGCTAAACTACTGTTCCAATTCAAAAGTGACCTAGAGTTCAAATGTGTGTCCCACCTAGGTCTACACCTTGGTCGCCCTAACTTTCCCCGGCAGCCCCCCACTTTCTAGATAAAAAATATTTTGTTTCCGAAAAATTCTTTTTTTTATGGCTTCCCGAAAAGGGAAGCCATATTACTTTTGTTTGGCCATTTGTGCACTTTTTGACACTTCCAGCAGCTGTAGCTGCTAAACTACAGTTCCAATTCAAAAGTGACCTAGAGTTCAAATGTGTGTCCCACCTAGGTCTACACCTTGGTCGCCCTAACTTTCCCCGACAGCCCCCCACTTTCTGGATAAAAAATATTTTGTTTCCGAAAAATTCTTTTTTTATGGCTTCCCGAAAAGGGAAGCCATATTACTTTTGTTTGGCCATTTGTGCACTTTTTGACACTTCCAGCAGCTCTAGCTGCTAAACTACTGTTCCAATTCAAAAGTGACCTAGAGTTCAAATGTGTGTCCCACCTAGGTCTACACCTTGGTCGCCCTAACTTTCCCCGACAGCCCCCCACTTTCTAGAAAAAAAATATTTTGTTTCCGAAAAATTCTTTTTTTTTTTTTTTTTTTTTTTTTCTTTTTTTTTTTTTTTTTTTTTCAACACCAAATTTTGTGCAGCCTAAGGCTTTTGAACCGCTGATGCTAGAGACTTGAAAATCTCAGGGATGGTAGATCTTATTGGGAACTTGTGCCTAACAACTTTTGGGGGGTGGCGGTCGTCAGGTTAAAGGTCAAAGGTCAAACAACCAAATTTACCAAAACCTAATAACTTTTCAATGACTACAGGTAGGACCTTTACATTTTCACAGTATATGCATATCAATGTGGGGAATAATTATATGCATAACAATGACCTGTTCGTGACGTCACTTAGGGTCAAAGGTCAAATCAACGAATCTTAACAGATTTTTGTGCAGCCTAAGGCTTTTGAACCGCTGATGCTAGAGACTTGAAATTCTCAGGGATGATAGACCTCCATGTGAACTTGTGCCTAACAGCTTTTGGGGGGTGGCGGTCATAAGGTTAAAGGTCAAACGTCAATCAAACAAAATGATCAAAATTCTGATCAAACGCTAATAACTTGTGAATGGCAACTGGTAGGACCTTCAAGTTTACGGAGCAGATGCATCTCAACGAGGGTACAAAAGCACCAACAGTGATTAGTTTTGCGTGACGTCACTTGGGGTCAAAGGTCAAATACGCAAATATGTCGTTTGGCAAATAACTATTGATGGAAAACACATAGGAACTTGAAATTAATAGGGTTGGTGTGTCTTGATATGTCCTTGCGGTGTACCAACTATAAACGGTCTATGTCACGTGACTCGGGGTCAAAGGTCAAAAAAACCGAAAAGTGTTGCCAATCTTGCGCAGCCTAAGGTTTTTGAACCGCTGATGCTGGAGACTTGAAATGTTCAGGGATGGTAGATCTTATTGGGAACTTGTGCCTAACAACTTTTGGGGGGTGGCGGTCATCAGGTTAAAGGTCAAAGGTCAAAACACCAAATTTACCAAAACCTAATAACTTTTGAATGACTACAGGTAGGACCTTCAAATTTTCACAGTATATGCATATCAATGTGGGGAACAAAAATATGCACAACAATGACCTGTTTGTGACGTCACTTAGAGTCAAAGGTCAAATCAACAAACCTCAGCAGTTTTTTGTGCATTTGAAGGTTTTTGAACCGCTGATGCTAGAGACTTGAAATTCCCAGGGATGATAGACCTCCATGTGATTTTGTGCCTAACAACTTTTGGGGGGTGGCGGTCAACAGGTCAAAGCTCAAACGTCAATCAAGTAAATTGACAAATAGTTTGATCAAACGCTAATAACTTGTGAATGGCAACTGGTAGGACCTTCAAATTTACGTAGCAGATGCATCTCAACGAGAGTACAAAAACACCAGCAATGATTAGTTTTGCGTGACGTCACTTGGGGTCAAAGGTCAAATACGCAAATATGTCGTTTGGCGTATAACTATTCATTCAAAACACATAAGAACTTGAATTTGATAGGATTGGTGTGTCTTGATATGTTCTTGCACTGTACCAACCATGAACGCTCTATGTCACGTGACTCGGGGTTAAAGGTCAAAAAACCGATAAATGTTGCCAATCTTGCGCAGTCTAGGGCATTTGAACCGCTGATGCTAGAGGCTTGAAATGTTCAGGGATGATAGACCTCGACGTAAACTTGGGTCTCACAACTTGCGGGGGGTGGCAGTCAAGTGGTTTGGGGTCAAAAGTCAATAATAAGAAAATGTTCACAAGCCCATAACTGTTAAATGACAAATGACAACAGCAAGGACCTTCAAATTATCGGAGGATATTAATCTCAATGTGGGTAACAAAAATATCAATATAATGAAGGGTTACTCCAGAGCGCCTGACTTGGAGTCAAACGTAAAAAACGTGAAATTTCAGGAAACCTCATGAAAGTCAAGCAAATTTATGTAATCCGTTAGAGGGCAGTAGGGTAACATGTTTTTGAGCTATTTTGGCTTAAAACTTTTTCATTCGTGAGTGAGCCGTATGAGTTTGTGGTTAAACTGACGTTTTAATCAGCAATAAGGGGCACATGGGAATTGGCCAAGTGGTTGGTGCATTGGACTCATGACTTAGCTTTGTGGATTCCTCGCATTGAAACTGTGTTCGCATTGCGGCGAAGAGTTTGTTAGAGTAATAGCTAGCATAATCCGCTATCAGATTATCAAGCTTGTGGTTTCGCGAAATTGGTTGTAATTGCCGTGTTTCCCCGATAATAAGACCTACCCGCAAAATAAAACCTAGCGTGATATTTGAGGATGATTTTAATGTAAGCCCTACCTTTAAAATAAGCCCTAGTTGAGAGCGGCAGAAAGACGAAAAAGTCAAACATTCTTTCTTTATATTTATTCAAACTGCTTTAATGCGGTGTATGCCATCGTTTTCAAAAAATTCTTGAATAAATTGTTGTTAATGAGTTTCTGAATAAAAAACATGTTAATGGCAAGTAAATGTAGATCTTTTTTCGTAATTTCTGTTTATTTAAAATCTCGTAATTTTTACTTTGTAACTTCATTTTTTGATATATCAAAATAATACATCCCATTTTATGCCGCGATTTCTTGGCCCTTAGAAACAAGCACAAGCTCGATGATTTAATTTCGTTTTGTGTGAATGCAGTCGTCCTTGCAGCTGCACAAATCCTTCAAGAATCATGGCGTTTATTGTTTGAATTTACTGCAAGATTTGCCTGCTTGTTGGAAATGTCAGACAAACAAGATGATTTTGCTGCAGACTTGTGTAGCATTGTGCCGGCCGATTAGCTCAGTTGCTAAGCCCACTCTATCGGTGCGGGAGGTGTGAGGTTCAATTGCGTGGTCGGCCAAATCGTCACAGTGTCGCCAACGGCTCGCCACCGTTGCGACGTTTGTTTGACGTTTGCGCTGCGCCGCGTAGGTGGGCTCCGCCACTCGTTACGCGCTTGGGCGTAATATCGCGAGTATAATGAAGTTTTGATTTTTTGTGCAGCATCATCACTGTACACGTGAAGAAATTTAAGGATAATGGTTTTATTGAGATTTCGATGACTGTATTACAGAAATGTAAAATGTCGTTACAATATTATTAAGTTTCTGGAGCACAGGCTGCAGGAAATTAAACTTACGTCATGTGTGATAATGCCCACCTATACTTTGCAGGGATTTGTTGTTTTTTTAAGTTGTAAAAGCGAAGTCAATCACCTGTTCCCTTAGACGTTTGGGTCCCTAGTAAGCTTGATCGGGAAGCCATAAGCGGGTGCTTGCAGCTGCCATCTAGTTTTTTTTTTTTTTTTTTTTTTCTTTTTTTTTTTTTTTTTTTTTCAACACCAAAATTTGTGCAGTCTAAGGCTTTTGAACCGCTGATGCTAGAGACTTGAAATTTTCAGGGATGGTAGATCTTATTGGGAACTTGTGCCTAACAACTTTTGGGGGGTGGCGGTCGTCAGGTTAAAGGTCAAAGGTCAAACAACCAAATTTACCAAAACCTAATAACTTTTGAATGGCTACAGGTAGGACCTTCAAATTTTCACAGTATATGCATATCAGTGTGGGGAATAATTATATGCATAACAATGACCTGTTCGTGACGTCACTTAGGGTCAACGGTCAAATCAACGAATCTCAACAGATTTTTGTGCAGCCTAAGGCTTTTGAACCGCTGATGCTAGAGACTTGAAATTCCCAGGGATGATAGACCTCCATGTGAACTTGTGCCTAACAGCTTTTGGGGGGTGGCGGTCATAAGGTTAAAGGTCAAACGTCAATTAAATAAAATGATCAAAATTCTGATCAAACGCTAATAACTTGTGAATGGCAACTGGTAGGACCTTCAAGTTTACGGAGCAGATGCATCTCAACAAGAGTACAAAAGCACCAACAATGATTAGTTTTGCGTGACGTCACTTGGGGTCAAAGGTCAAATACGCAAATATGTCGTTTGGCAAATAACTATTGATGGAAAACACATAGGATCTTGAAATTAATAGGGTTGGTGTGTCTTGATATGTCCTTGCAGTGTACCAACTATAAACGTTCTATGTCACGTGACTCGGGGTCAAAGGTCAAAAAAACGAAAAGTGTTGCCAATCTTGCGCAGCCTAAGGTTTTTGAACCGCTAATGCTAGAGACTTGAAATGTTCAGAAATGGTAGATCTTATTGGGAACTTGTGCCTAACAGCTTTTGGGGGGTGGCGGTTGTCAAGTCAAAGGTCAAAGGTCAAAAAACCAAATTTACCAAAATCTAATAACTTTTGAATGACTACAGGTAGGACCTTTACATTTTCACAGTATATGCATATCAATATGGGGAAGAACACTATGCACAATAATGACCTGTTCGTGACGTCACTTAGGGTCAAAGGTCAAATCAACGAACCTCAGCAGTTTTTTGTGCATTTAAAGGTTTTTGAATCGCTGATGATAGACACTTGAAATTCCCATGGATGATAGACCTCCATGTGAACTTGTGCCTAACAACTTTTGGGGGGTGGCGGTCAACAGGTTAAAGGTCAAACGTCAATCAATTAAATTGACAAATAGTTTGATCAAACGCTAATAACTTGTGAATGGCAACTGGTAGGACCTTCAAATTTACGGAGCAGATGCCTCTCAACCAGAGTACAAAAGCACCAGCAATGATTAGTTTTGCGTGACGTCACTTGGGGTCAAAGGTCAAATACGCAAATATGTCGTTTGGCGTATAACTATTCATTCAAAACACATAAGAACTTGAATTTGATAGGATTGGTGTGTCTTGATATGTTCTTGCAGTGTACCAACCATGAACGCTCTATGTCACGTGACTCATGATCAAAGGTCAAAAAACCGATAAATGTTGCCAATCTTGCGCAGTCTAGGGCATTTGAACCGCTGATGCTGGAGGCTTGAAATGTTCAGGGATGATAGACCTCGACGTAAACTTGGGTCTCACAACTTGCGGGGGGTGGCATTGAAGTGGTTTGAGGTCAAAAGTCAATAATAGGAAAATGTTCACAAGCTCATAACTGTTACATGACAACAGCTATGACCTTCAAATTATCGGAGGATATTTATCTCAATGTGGGTAACAAAATAATCAATATAATGAAGGGTTACTCCAGAGCGCCTGACTTGGAGTCAAAAGCAAAAACGTGAAATTTCAGGAAACCTCATGAAAGTCAAGCAAATTTATGTAATCCGTTAGAGGGCAGTAGGGTGACATGTTTTTGAGCTATTTTCCTTTAAAACTTTTTCATTCGTGAGTGAGCCGTATGAGTTTGTGGTTAAACTGACGTTTTAATCAGCAATAAGGGGCACATGGGAATTGGCCAAGTGGTTGTTGTATTGGACTCATGACTTAGCTTTGTGGATTCCTCGCATTGAAACTGTGTTCGCATTGCGGCGAAGAGTTTGTTAAAGTAATAGCTAGCATAGTCCGCTATCACATCATCAGGCTTGTGGTTTCGCGAAATTGGTTGTAATTAGCACTTGTTTGCTTTATTTCATTCACGCCTTATGCAATTGGGTAACTGGACAAATTTAAAACGGTTTGGCTGTACCTTGATCAGTGTCAAAGTTTTTGTTGAAGCAGTCACAGCACTTTTACTTAATGCGAGCAATGTTGGTCTATCAGTCGTTTTACTTTTTAAGTTGCTAAAAAGCTGCCATTCATAAGTAAGTACTAAGTTGTAACTTCTAAGTTTCAACTTATCAACAAGTGTGACTTCAATTGATTCATGTGCAATGCCTTGGGCGAAGTCTTATGCGAAATATTGCAGCCTTTAATTTTTGCGCAGATTGTTAAGCAATGTAATCCCTGCTTTAAAAGTGAGTTTTATGCCGCGATTTCTTGGCCCTTAGAATCGAACACAAGCTCCATGATTTAATTTCGTTTTGTGTGAATGCAGTCGTCCTTGCAGCTGCACAAATCCTTCAAGAATCATGGCGTTTACTGTTTGAATCTACTGCAAGATTTGCCAGCTTGTTGGAAATGTCAGAGAAACAAGATGATTTTGCTGCAGACTTGTGTAGCATTGTGCCGGCCGATTAGCTCAGTTGCTAAGCCCACCCTATCGGTGCGGGAGGTGTGAGGTTCAATTGCGTGGTCGGCCAAATCGTCACAGTGTCGCCAACGGCTCGCCACCGTTGCGACGTTTGTTCGGAGTTGTGTAGCCCAAGCGCTGCGCCGCGTAGGTGGGCTCCGCCACTCGTTACACGCTTGGGCGTAATATGGCGAGTATAATGAAGATTTGATTTTTTGTGCAGCATCATCACTGTACACGTGAAGAAATTCAAGGATAATAGTTTTATCGAGATTTCGATGACTGTATTACAGAAATGTAAGAAGTCGTTACAATATTATTAAGTTTCTGGAGCACAGGCTGCAGGAAATTCAACTTACTTCATGTGTGATAATGCCCACCTATACTTTGCAGGGATTTGTTGTTTTTTTAAGTTGTAAAAACGAAGTCACTCTGCTGTTCCCTTAGACGTTGGGTCCCTAGTAAGCTTGATCGGGAAGCCATAAGCGGGTGCTTGCAGCTGCCATCTAGTTTTTTTTTCTTTTTTTTTTTTTTTTTTTTTTTTCAACACCAAATTTTGTGCAGCCTAGGGCTTTTGAACCGCTGATGCTAGAGACTTGAAATTTTCAGGGATGGTAGATCTTATTGGGAACTTGTGCCTAACAACTTTTGGGGGGTGGCGGTCGTCAAGTTAAAGGTCAAACGTCAAAAAACCAAATTTACCAAAACCTAATAACTTTTGAATGACTACAGGTAGGACCTTCAAATTTTTACAGTATATGCATATTAATGTGGGGAATAATTATATGCATAACAATGACCTGTTCGTGACGTCACTTAGGGTCAAAGGTCAAATCAACGAATCTCAACAGATTTTTGTGCAGCCTAAGGCTTTTGAACCGCTGATGCTAGAGACTTGAAATTCCCAGGGATGATAGACCTCCATGTGAACTTGTGCCTAACAGCTTTTGGGGGGTGGCGGTCAACAGGTCAAAGGTCAAACGTCAATCAAATAAAATGATCAAAATTCTGATCAAACGCTAATAACTTGTGAATGGCAACTGGTAGGACCTTCAAGTTTACGGAGCAGATGCATCTCAACGAGGGTACAAAAGCACCAACAGCGATTAGTTTTGCGTGACGTCACTTGGGGTCAAAGGTCAAATACGCAAATATGACGTTTGGCGTATAACTATTGATGGAAAACACATAGGAACTTGAAATTAATAGGGTTGGTGTGTCTTGATATGTCCTTGCACTGTACCAACTATAAACGCTCTATGTCACGTGACTCGGGGTCAAAGGTCAAAAAAATTGGGAAGTGTTGCCAATCTTGCGCAGCCTAAGGTTTTTGAACCGCTGATGCTGGAGACTTGAAATGTTCAGGGATGGTAGATCCTATTAGGAACTTGTGCCTAACAACTTTTGGGAATTGGCGATCATCAGGTTAAAAGTCAAAGGTCAAAAAACCAAATTTACCAAAACCTAATAACTTTTGAATGACTACAGGTAGGACCTTCACATTTTCACAGTATATGCATATCAATGTGGGGAACAAATATATGCATAACAATGACCTGTTCTTGACGTCACTTAGGGTCAAAGGTCAAATCAACGAACCTCAGCAGTTTTTTGTGCAATTAAAGGCTTTTGAATCGCTGATGCTAGATACTTGAAATTCCCAGGGATGATAGACCTCCATGTGAACTTGTGCCTAACAACTTTTGGGGGGTGGCGGTCAACAGGTCAAAGGTCAAACGTCAATCAATTAAATTGACAAATAGTTTGATCAAACGCTAATAACTTGTGAATGGCAACTGGTAGGACCTTCAAAATTGCGGAGCAGATGCATCTCAACCAGAGTACAAAAACACCAGCAATGATTAGTTTTGCGTGACGTCACTAGGGGTCAAAGGTCAAATACGCAAATATGTCGTTTGGCGTATAACTATTCATTCAAAACACATAAGAACTTGAATTTGATAGGGTTGGTGTGTCTTGATGTGTCCTTGCAGTGTACCAACCATGAACGCTCTATGTCACGTGACTCGGGGTCAAAGGTCAAATACCCATAAATGTTGCCAATCTTGCGCAGTCTAGGGCATTTGAACCGCTGATGCTAGAGGCTTGAAATGTTCAGGGATGATAGACCTCGACGTAAACTTGGGTCTCACAACTTGCGGGGGTGGCAGTCAAGTGGTTTGGGGTCAAAAGTCAATAATAAGAAAATGTTCACAAGCTCATAACTGTTAAATGACAACAGCTAGGACCTTCAAATTATTGGAGGATATTTATTTCAATGTGGGTAAAATATCAATATAATGAAGGGTTACTCCAAAGCGCCTGACTTGGAGTCAAACGTAAAAAACGTGAAATTTCAGGAAACCTCATGAAAGTCAAGCAAATTTATGCAATCCGTTAGAGGGCAGTAGGGTAACATGTTTTTGAGCTATTTTGGCTTAAAACTTTTTCATTCGTGAGTGAGCCGTATGAGTTTGTGGTTAAACTGACGTTTTAATCAGCAATAAGGGGCACATGGGAGTTGGCCAAGTGGTTGGTGCATTGGACTCATGACTTAGCTTTGTGGATTCCTCGCAATGAAACTGTGTTCGCATTGCGGCGAAGAGTTTGTTAGAGTAATAGCTAGCATAATCCGCTATCAGATTATCAAGCTTGTGGTTTCGCGAAATTGGTTGTAATTGCCGTGTTTCCCCGATAATAAGACCTACCCGCAAAATAAAACCTAGCGTGATTTTTGAGGATGATTTTAATGTAAGCCCTACCCTTAAAATAAACCCTAGTTGAGAGCGGTAGAAAGACGAAAAAGTCAAACATTCTTTTTTTATGTTTATTCAAACTGCTTTAATGCGGTGTATGCCATCGTTTTCAAAAAATTCTTGAATAAATTGTTGTTAATGAGTTTCTGAATAAAAAACATGTTAATGGCAAGTAAATGTAGATCTTTTTTCGTAAATTCTGTTTATTTAAAATCTCGTAATTTTTACTTTGTAACTTCATTTTTTGATATATCAAAATAATACATCCCATTTTATGGCGCGATTTCTTGGCCCTTAGAAACGAGCACAAGCTCCATGATTTAATTTCGTTTTGTGTGAATGCAGTCGTCCTTGCAGCTGCACAAATCCTTCAAGAATCATGGCGTTTATTGTTTGAATTTACTGCAAGATTTGCCAGCTTGCTGGAAATGTCAGACAAACAACATGATTTTGCTGCAGACTTGTGTAGCATTGTGCCGGCCGATTAGCTCAGTTGCTAAGCCCAGCCTATCGGTGCGGGAGGTGTGAGGTTCAATTGCGTGGTCGGCCAAATCGTCACACTGTCGCCAACGGCTCGCCACCGTTGCGACGTTTGTTCGGAGTTGTGTAGCCCAAGCGCTGCGCCGCGTAGGTGGGCTCCGCCACTCGTTACACGCTTGGGCGTAATATGGCGAGTATAATGAGGATTTGAGTTTTTGTGCAGCATCATCACTGTGCACGTGAAGAAAGTTAAGGATAATAGTTTTATCGAGATTTCGATGACTGTATTACAGAAATGTAAAAAGTCGTTACAATATTATTAAGTTTATGGAGCACAGGCTGCAGGAAATTAAACTTACTTCATGTGTGATAATGCCCACCTATAGTTTGCAGAGATTTGTTGTTTTTTTAAGTTGTAAAAGCGAAGTCAATCACCTATTCCCTTAGACGTTTGGGTCCCTAGTAAGCTTGATCGGGAAGCCATAAGCGGGTGCTTGCAGCTGCCATCTAGTTATGGCTTCCCGAAAAGGGAAGCCATATTACTTTTGTTTGGCCATTTGTACACTTTTTGACACTTCCAGCAGCTGTAGCTGCTAAACTACTGTTCCAATTCAAAAGTGACCTAGAGTTCAAATGTGTGTCCCACCTAGGTCTACACCTTGGTCGCCCTAACTTTCCCCGACAGCCCCCCACTTTCTAGAAAAAAAATATTTTGTTTCCGAAAAATTCTTTTTTTTTTTTTTTTTCTTTTTTTTTTTTTTTTTTTTTTTTTTTCAACACCAAATTTTGTGCAGCCTAAGGCTTTTGAACCGCTGATGCTAGAGACTTGAAATTTTCAGGGATGGTAGATCTTATTGAGAACTTGTGCCTAACAACTTTTGGGGGGTGGCGGTCGTCAGGTTAAGGGTCAAAGGTCAAAAAACCAAATTTACCAAAACCTAATAACTTTTGAATGACTACAGGTAGGACCTTCAAATTTTCACAGTATATGCATATCAATGTGGGGAATAATTATATGCATAACAATGACCTGTTCGTGACGTCACTTAGGGTCAAAGGTCAAATCAACGAACCTCAGCAGTTTTTTGTGCAGCCTAAGGCTTTTGAACCGCTGATGCTAGAGACTTGAAATTGTCAGGGATGATAGACCTCCATGTGAACTTGTGCCTAACAACTTTTTGGGGGTGGCGGTCAACAGGTCAAAGGTCAAACGTCAATCAAGTAAATTGACAAATAGTTTGATCAAACGCTAATAACTTGTGAATGGCAACTGGTAGGACCTTCAAAATTGCGGAGCAGATGCATCTCAACGAGAGTACAAAAACACCAGCAATGATTAGTTTTGCGTGACGTCACTAGGGGTCAAAGGTCAAATACGCAAATGTGTCGTTTGGCGTATAACTATTCATTCAAAACACATAAGAACTTGAAATTGATAGGGTTGGTGTGTCTTGATATGTTCTTGCACTGTACCAACCATGAACGTTCTATGTCACGTGACTCGGGGTCAAAGGTCAAAAACCGATAAATGTTGCCAATCTTGCGCAGTCTAGGGCATTTGAACCGCTGATGCTAGAGGCTTGAAATGTTCAGGGATGATAGACCTCGACGTAAACTTGGGTCTCACAACTTGCGGGGGGGTGGCAGTCAAGTGGTTTGGGGTCAAAAGTCAATAATAGGAAAATGTTCACATGCTCATAATTGTTAAATGACAACAGCTAGGACCTTCAAATTATCGGAGGATATTTATCTCAATGTGGGTAAAATATCAATATAATGAAGGGTTACTCCAAAGCACCTGACTTGGAGTCAACGTAAAAAACGTGAAATTTCAGGAAACCTCATGAAAGTCAAGCAAATTTATGTAATCCGTTAGAGGGCAGTAGGGAAACATGTTTTTGAGCTATTTTGGCTTAAAACTTTTTCATTCGTGAGTGAGCCGTATGAGTTTGTGGTTAAACTGACGTTTTAAGCAGCAATAAGGGGCACATGGGAATTGGCCAAGTGGTTGGTGCATTGGACTCATGACTTAGCTTTGTGGATTCCTCGCATTGAAACTGTGTTCGCATTGCGGCGAAGAGTTTGTTAGAGTAATAGCTAGCATAATCCGCTATCAGATTATCAAGCTTGTGGTTTCGCGAAATTGGTTGTAATTGCCGTGTTTCCCCGATAATAAGACCTACCCGCAAAATAAAACCTAGCGTGATTTTTGAGGATGATTTTAATGTAAGCCCTACCCTTAAAATAAGCCCTAGTTGAGAGCGGCAGAAAGACGAAAAAGTCAAACATTCTTTTTTTATATTTATTCAAACTGCTTTAATGCGGTGTATGCCATCGTTTTCAAAAAATTCTTGAATAAATTGTTGTTAATGAGTTTCTGAATAAAAAACATGTTAATGGCAAGTAAATGTAGATCTTTTTTCGTAAATTCTGTTTATTTAAAATCTCGTAATTTTTACTTTGTAACTTCATTTTTTGATATATCAAAATAATACATCCCATTTTATGGCGCGATTTCTTGGCCCTTAGAAACGAACACAAGCTCCATGATTTAATTTCGTTTTGTGTGAATGCAGTCGTCCTTGCAGCTGCACAAATCCTTCAAGAATCATGGCGTTTATTGTTTGAATTTACTGCAAGATTTGCCAGCTTGTTGGAAATGTCAGACAAACAAAATGATTTTGCTGCAGACTTGCGTAGCATTGTGCCGGCCGATTAGCTCAGTTGCTAAGCCCACTCTATCGGTGCGGGAGGTGTGAGGTTCAATTGCCTGGTCGGCCAAATCGTCACACTGTCGCCAACGGCTCGCCACCGTTGCGACGTTTGTTCGGAGTTGTGTAGCCCAAGCGCTGCGCCGCGTAGGTGGGCTCCGCCACTCGTTACACGCTTGGGCGTAATATGGCGAGTATAATGAAGATTTGATTTTTTGTGCAGCATCATCACTGTACACGTGAAGAAATTTAAGGATAATAGTTTTATTGAGATTTCGATGATTGTATTACAGAAATGTAAAAAGTCGTTACAATATTATTAAGTTTCTGGAGCACAGGCTGCAGGAAATTCAACTTACTTCATGTGTGATAATGCCCACCTATACTTTGCAGGGATTTGTTGTTTTTTTAAGTTGTAAAAGCGAAGTCGCTGTGGTGTTCCCTTAGACGTTTGGGTCCCTAGTAAGCTTGATCGGGAAGCCATAAGCGGGTGCTTGCAGCTGCCATCTAGTTTTTCTTTTTTTTTTTTTCAACACCAAATTTTGTGCAGCCTAAGGCTTTTGAACCGCTGATGCTAGAGACTTGAAAATCTCAGGGATGGTAGATCTTATTGGGAACTTGTGCCTAACAGCTTTTGGGGGGTGGCGGTCGTCAGGTTAAAGGTCAAACGTCAAACAACCAAATTTACCAAAACCTAATAACTTTTGAATGACTACAGATAGGACCTTCAAATTTTCACAGTATATGCATATCAATGTGGGGAATAATTATATGCACAACAATGACCTGTTCGTGACGTCACTTAGGGTCAAAGGTCAAATCAACGAATCTCAACAGATTTTTGTGCAGCCTAAGGCTTTTGAACCGCTGATGCTAGAGACTTGAAATTCCCAGGGATGATAGACCTCCATGTGATCTTGTGCCTAACAGCTTTTGGGGGGTGGCGGTAATAAGGTTAAAGGTCAAACGTCAATCAAATAAAATGATCAAAATTCTGATCAAACGCTAATAACTTGTGAATGGCAACTGGTAGGACCTTCAAGTTTACGGAGCAGATGCATCTCAACGAGGGTACAAAAGCACCAACAGTGATTAGTTTTGCGTGACGTCACTTGGGGTCAAAGGTCAAATACGCAAATATGTCGTTTGGCGTATAACTATTGATGGAAAACACATAGGAACTTGAAATTAATAGGGTTGGTGTGTCTTGATATATCCTTGCAGTGTACCAACTATAAACGTTCTATGTCACGTGACTCGGGGTCAAAGGTCAAAAAAATCAGGAAGTGTTGCCAATCTTGCGCAGCCTAAGGTTTTTGAACCGCTGATGCTAGAGACTTGAAGTGTTCAGGGATGGTAGATCCTATTGGGAACTTGTGCCTAACAGCTTTTGGGGGGTGGCGGTCATCAGGTTAAAGGTCAAAGGTCAAAAAACCAAATTTACCAAAACCTAATAACTTTTGAATGACTACAGGCAGGACCTTTACATTTTCACAGTATATGCATATCAATGTGGGGAATAATTATATGCACAACAATGACCTGATCGTGACGTCACTTAGGGTCAAAGGTCAAATCAACGAACCTCAGCAGTTTTTTGTGCAGCCAAAGGCTTTTGAACCGCTGATGATAGACACTTGAAATTCCCAGGGATGATAGACCTCCATGTGATCTTGTGCCTAACAACTTTTGGGGGGTGGCAGTCAACAGGTCAAAGGTCAATCAAATAAATTGACAAATAGTTTGATCAAACGCTAATAACTTGTGAATGGCAACTGGTAGGACCTTTAAATTTACAAAGCAGATGCATCTCAACGAGAGTACAAAAACACCAGCAATGATTAGTTTTGCGTGACGTCACTTGGGGTCAAAGGTCAAATACGCAAATATGTCGTTTGGCGTATAACTATTCATTCAAAACACATAAGAACTTGATTTTGATAGGATTGGTGTGTCTTGATATGTTCTTGCAGTGTACCAACCATGAACGCTCTATGTCACATGACTCCGGATCAAAGGTCAAAAAACCGATAAATGTTGCCAATCTTGCGCAGTCTAGGGCATTTCAACCGCTGATGCTAGAGGCTTGAAGTGTTCAGGGATGATAGACCTCGACGTAAACTTGGGTCTCACAACTTGCGGGGGGTGGCAGTCATGTGGTTTGAGGTCAAAAGTCAATAATAAGAAAATGTTCACAAGCTCATAACTGTTAAATGACAACAGCTAGGACCTTCAAATTATCGGAGGATATTTATCTCAATGTGGGTAAAATATCAATATAATGAAGGGTTACTCCAAAGCGCCTGACTTGGAGTCAACGTAAAAAACGTGAAATTTCAGGAAACCTCATGAAAGTCAAGCAAATTTATGTAATCCGTTAGAGGGCAGTAGGGAAACATGTTTTTGAGCTATTTTGGCTTAAAACTTTTTCATTCGTGAGTGAGCCGTATGAGTTTGTGGTTAAACTGACGTTTTAAGCAGCAATAAGGGGCACATGGGAGTTGGCCAAGTGGTTGGTGCATTGGACTCATGACTTAGCTTTGTGGATTCCTCGCATTGAAACTGTGTTCACATTGCGGCGAAGAGTTTGTTAGAGTAATAGCTAGCATAATCCGCTATCAGATTATCAAGCTTGTGGTTTCGCGAAATTGGTTGTAATTGCCGTGTTTCCCCGATAATAAGACCTACCCGCAAAATAAAACCTAGCGTGATTTTTGAGGATGATTTTAATGTAAGCCCTACCCTTAAAATAAGCCCTAGTTGAGAGCGGCAGAAAGACGAAAAAGTCAAACATTCTTTTTTTATGTTTATTCAAACTGCTTTAATGCGGTGTATGCCATCGTTTTCAAAAAATTCTTGAATAAATTGTTGTTAATGAGTTTCTGAATAAAAAACATGTTAATGGCAAGTAAATGTAGATCTTTTTTCGTAAATTCTGTTTATTTAAAATCTCGTAATTTTTACTTTGTAACTTCATTTTTTGATATATCAAAATAATACATCCCATTTTATGGCGCGATTTCTTGGCCCTTAGAAACGAGCACAAGCTCCATGATTTAATTTCGTTTTGTGTGAATGCAGTCGTCCTTGCAGCTGCACAAATCCTTCAAGATTCATGGCGTTTATTGTTTGAATTTACTGCAAGATTTGCCAGCTTGTTGGAAATGTCAGACAAACAAGATGATTTTGCTGCAGACTTGTGTAGCATTGTGCCGGCCGATTAGCTCAGTTGCTAAGCCCAGCCTATCGGTGCGGGAGGTGTGAGGTTCAATTGCCTGGTCGGCCAAATCGTCACACTGTCGCCAACGGCTGGCCACCGTTGCGACGTTTGTTCGGAGTTGTGTAGCCCAAGCGCTGCGCCGCGTAGGTGGGCTCCGCCACTTGTTACACGCTTGGGCGTAATATCGTGAGTATAATGAAGATTTGATTTTTTGTGCAGCATCATCACTGTACACGTGAAGAAATTTAAGGATAATAGTTTTATTGAGATTTCGATGACTGTATTACAGAAATGTAAAAAGTCGTTACAATATTATTAAGTTTCTGGAGCACAGGCTGCAGGAAATTAAACTTACGTCATGTGTGATAATGCCCACCTATACTTTGCAGGGATTTGTTGTTTTTTTAAGTTGTAAAAGCGAAGTCAATCACCTGTTCCGTTAGACGTTTGGGTCCCTAGTAAGCTTGATCGGGAAGCCATAAGCGGGTGCTTGCAGCTGCCATCTAGTTTTTCTTTTTTTTTTTTTTCAACACCAAATTTTGTGCAGCCTAAGGCTTTTGAACCGCTGATGCTAGAGACTTGAAAATCTCAGGGATGGTAGATCTTATTGGGAACTTGTGCCTAACAACTTTTGGGGGGTGGCGGTCGTCAGGTTAAAGGTCAAAGGTCAAACAACCAAATTTACCAAAACCTAATAACTTTTGAATGACTACAGGTAGGACCTTCAAATTTTCACAGTATATGCATATCAATGTGGGGAATAATTATATGCATAACAATGACCTGTTCATGACGTCACTTAGGGTCAAAGGTCAAATCAACGAATCTCAACAGATTTTTGTGCAGCCTAAGGCTTTTGAACCGCTGATGATAGACACTTGAAATTCCCAGGGATGATAGACCTCCATGTGAACTTGTGCTTAACAACTTTTGGGGGGTGGCGGTCTAAGGTTAAAGGTCAAACATCAATCAAATAAAATGATCAAAATTCTGATCAAACGCTAATAACTTGTGAATGGCAACTGGTAGGACCTTCAAGTTTACGGAGCAGATGCATCTCAACGAGGGTACAAAAGCACCAACAGTGATTAGTTTTGCGTGACGTCACTTGGGGTCAAAGGTCAAATACGCAAATATGTCGTTTGGCAAATAACTATTGATGGAAAACACATAAGAACTTGAAATTAATAGGGTTGGTGTGTCTTGATATGTCCTTGCAGTGTACCAACTATAAACGCTCTATGTCACGTGACTCGGGGTCAAAGGTCAAAAAAATTGGGAAGTGTTGCCAATCTTGCGCAGCCTAAGGTTTTTGAACCGCTGATGCTAGAGACTTGAAATGTTCAGGGATGGTAGATCTTATTGAGAACTTGTGCCTAACAACTTTTTGGGGGTGGCGGTCGTCAGGTTAAAGGTCAAAGGTCAAAAAACCAAATTTACCAAAACCTAATAACTTTTGAATGACTACAGGTAGGACCTTTACATTTTCACAGTATATGCATATCAATGTGGGGAACAAATATATGCATAATAATGACCTGATCGTGACGTCACTTAGGGTCAAAGGTCAAATCAACGAACCTCAGCAGTTTTGTGTGCAGCGTAAGGTTTTTGAACCGCTGATGCTAGAGACTTGAAATTCCCAGGGATGATAGACCTTTATGTGATCTTGTGCCTAACAACTTTTGGGGGGTGGCGGTCAACAGGTCAAAGCTCAAACGTCAATCAAGTAAATTGACAAATAGTTTGATCAAACGCTAATAACTTGTGAATGGCAACTGGTAGGACCTTCAAAATTACGGAGCAGATGCATCTCAACCAGAGTACAAAAACACCAGCAATGATTAGTGTAACGTCGCAATAATAATTAAATTAACAATTTGTATGGAATCGAACCCGGCCTTTCATAATGTAAATTGTTTCTCGTATTTTGCTGCACACTGTTGGATAACGACGTTAATTGCGTAATTTGTCTTAAATCGCTGGACTTGCCAATAGCCGAAAAGTTGCGGCGCTTTTGCTGTAAAGGATTCTTGCACTATGCACGTAATTTGAGTTTTTTCCACTGTAAATTTTTATTTTTGGTGATCAGACAATTCAGAACTTGATAGAAGCAACATCGAAGATTTATTACTTAAACTTAGCACGAATTTGAGAGCTAAGAACCGTCAGCTTGAACAGTTTAGACTCCGGGGGGGCCGCTTGGAACCGTTTAAGTTAAAGTTATTATTGGACCTTTGTCCGTCGAGCCCACTGCTCAATTTATTATTGGACCTTTGTCCGTCGAGCCCATTGCTCAATTTATTATTGGACCTTTGTCCATCAAGCCTACTGCTGAAGAGATTAATTTGGGGTTGAGCCTATTGCTCTTTTCCTTTCTTCCATTTGTCCAGGGGTTGGCCCTTTTGTTAAGATTTAGTTACCGGTAGTTGCTTTCTTTCTTGGGAATTATTTGATGACTTTTCGTCCGCCGAAGGAAAACTTATCGGTAAGTTCATTAAACTTATAAATCTTAAATTTACTTAACTCCGCAATTGATTGACTCTGTGTTCTGAAATAGTAGTTTGCCGTAAATTTAATGTTATGACAATGTATTTGCGCTCTACATTTGCTAATTACTGTAATGTCTTATTTGCGTGTTTGAATTGGCTGTGTTGAGTTTGAGAATTAGTTTGCGACGTAATGCTTCTTTATGTTTAATTTACTTAATTCTTTCTGTAATGTTAGTTATGATGTTGTGATTTACCTTTGCTTATCAAATTGTGTTATCTAGAAACCGTCCTTGTTTTGAACTTGAATATATCGAGATCTATAACTACAAGACGCGTTTGTAAAGACGGTAAAAAGGGCGGGCGAGGAATTACGTCGTTTACAAAAGTTTCGATAATATTCTATCAATCAAGCAATTTCAATACTGACAAAGACTCACTGAACTGTCCAGCGGATTTGACGGTACTGTAATTTGTTATTTATATTTGTGCTACATTTGACGCTTGGGCTGCGTTTACGACGCAGACGTTGGTGAAGATCTCTACTAACATTTCCGAGCGTTACACATTCACGTGCTTTCTGTAGTTGGCTACAGACAAATTGGATTCGAACTGTTTAAGCTTAAGCACGTTATCCGTACCGTTGATGGTCCATATATTGAATATATCTAAGTTTGTGGATTTCCCTGTGCTAAGTTGTGTTTATATTTGTTTTATTTGTGTTGTATTTAATGCAATGACATCTAAGCCCTCTTCTAGCGAAGATGCCCAATCTGCCATTGAGCAATTGCAGTCTGTTTTAGAGCAAAATTATTTACGTGCTGAAAAAATCATGGCATTGCGTAATCCTAATAATGAGCTACTTAAAGAGATTTTGACTGAAATTAATCATGACTATGATGCGTTAATTGGGGCTATGGCATCTGCTAATTTAGGGTCTGAAGCAATTGTAGCTGTCACGCAGAACCAAAACGAGTTTGAGTCCCGTAAGGATGAGTGGTTTACCAAGGTAAAGGAATCATCTTCTGCTTCTGTCTCCACAATGCCCCACTTGCTGTATGAACCTCACAGGTCTCCTAGTCACGTGTCCTCTACTTCTTATTCTCGGCATTCTTTAAAATCTTCCCGGAGCTCTTCTTCAAGACATAGCCGTAAACATTTGGAAGCTAAAGCTAGATTAAAGATGGCTCAGTTAGAGTCTAACCATCTAGAAGAGCGAGTTAGAGAAGAAGAACAGAGACTTCGTCTTGAAGCTGAAGAAAGAGAACAGCGACTTCGTCTTGAAGCTGAAGAAAGGGAAAAAAGACTTAATCTTGAAACGGAGACGAAACAAAAACACTTTCAACTGAAGAGGATGATTGAGAAGGGCGAAGCCAGTCGCAAGATTGCTCTTGCGGAAGTAGAATACCAAGTATATTGTGAACATGACTCAATTTACAAGCTCTCGTGTGACGACGTTACAGCTGCCACGTCAATCGCCAACAGTGACGACACAATTTCAACCGTCGTTGCTGACCCTTCGAAACAAATCGAAGCTCTCTCTAGTCAAGTCTCTGTTGCAGGTTCTCTACCTGCCCAGTCCTCTCTTAATATTGGCCTGGCCCAAGGTTCTCTGCCTGCTCAGTCTTCTCTTATTACTGGTCCGGCCCAAGGTTCTCTACCTGTCCGGTCCTCTCTTGTTGCTGACTCGGCCCAAGGTTCTCTACCTTCTAAGCCTTTTCTTAACTCTGGTCCGGCCCAAGGTTCTCTAACTGTCCGGCCCTCTCTTGTTGCTGACTCGGCACAAGGTTCTCTACCTGTCCGGTCCTCTCTTGTTGCTGACTCGGCCCAAGGTTCTCTACCTTCTAAGCCTTTTCTTAACTCTGGTCCGGCCCAAGGTTCTCTAACTGTCCGGCCCTCTCTTGTTGCTGACTCGGCGCAAGGTTTTCTACCTGTCCGGTCCTCTCTTGTTGCTGACTCGGCCCAAGGTTCTCTACCTTTTAAGTCTTCTCTTAACTCTGGTCCGGCCCAAGGTTCTCTACTTGCCCAGCCCTCTCTTACTGCTGATCCGGTCCAAAGCTCTCAACATGCTCCGGCTACCTTTTCATCAGTCTATGGTCATCCACCTGTGCGGCCTTACAACACCTTTGTCGATAAAGCCTACAGCTCCATTCAACCTCAGCCTTTTGCACCTTCAAGTCAAGTCCATGATGCCCAGCCTGTAGGTGTTCCAGCTGCGCAATTGGATTCTTCACACCCATCTCGTGTTGTAACATCATCAACGCCTCCTTCGGTTTCATGTGCTAATAATAATCTCATGAATAGTAATAATTTATTATTACCGGTACATCTCCCGGGCCTGTATACTCCGAGTGCTGCTAACTACGACAGTTTATTCCTTCCCCGACCGGAGTTCACCAAGTTCTCAGGCGATCCTTTGGAATTTAAAACCTTCATGAGTAACTTCGAAACGCATGTTGAGCCTAGGGTGCGAGATGAAAAGGCACTGTTTTGCTTACTCCTACAACATTGTACGGGAGAAGTGAAGAACCGCATTGAATATCTTTCCACGAGCGAAACCCAACCTTATACTTTAGCCAAGCAAAGGCTAACTAAAGATTATGGTTCACCTTGGGTGATAGCTGATGTTTGTGAGCAACAACTGAAGAAATTCCCTTCAATAAAATCTGGTGACGGCCGACAGATGAGACGTTTTGCTGAATTGCTTGAGAAAACAAATGTTGTTGTTAAAGACATACGACAATACACCAGTCTAGATACCTTAGACACTCTATCAGAGCTATTAGGCAAATTGCCCTACGACCTCAAAAGACGCTGGGTTAAGAAATCGGTTCAAGTCGAAACTTCCGTTGGTCACCTAGCTAATTTTTCACATTTCGTGGATTTCATCCGTAACGAATCTGAAGAGGTTAATTCCCTTTTTGGTCTCCGCTCTCTTCATCCTAAGACCTCACCATCCAAGCCTAAGGTAAAAACATCCTCCTTTGGAGTTGTTACTTCCAAGTCTACTTCTATCAAGTCTTCGGAGTCCAAATCCAGTGCTCAGCCTGGATCTTGTTACTTCTGTAAAGATACTTCTCACATGCTTTGGGATTGCAAGAAGTTTAGAGAAAAAACGGTGCAAGATCGCATCTGTTTTGTAAAGGAATTGAAGTTGTGTCACAAGTGCCTTAGCGCAAGGCACAGAACACCAGAGTGTAAGAAAAATAACACTTGCTCAAGTAGTGGTTGCAAAGGATTATATCATCACACCTTGTTGCACAGACCTGACAAAGAAAGCAAAGGTAAACCTAAAAGTCGAGACATTTCTACCTCCACATCAGACGTTGCTGCTGCTGCGCCTGTAACTTGTGGGTTTACCAAGCAAGATTCCTCCAGTCACTCCTGTGATCCTTCCGTGTACCTCTGTATAGTTCCCGTTAAGGTAGCATATGGGGATAAAGTGGTTTCTACATACGCCTTCTTAGACCAAGGGTCGACTCATTCATTTTGTGGTAAATCTTTGGTGCAAGAGTTGGGTATTACCGGACTTCGCGAGAATTTGCATCTCAAAACTATTACCGGGACCACAGACAATTACGAGTCTATGTCCTGCGATCTTGTCGTATCAGACCTTGGTAATGAAATTTCATTCCGCCTGCCTAACGTACATTCCGTTGACGACATTCCCGTCAAACCTAATGATATTTCGGTTGATGCAAAGGTGCGTAATTTACCACATTTACAGGATGTAAAGCTGAAATCTCTACCACATGCATCTGTTAATCTCCTGATAGGGGCAGATGCCCCTGAGCTTTTTTGCATATATAGTGCGAGGAAGGGGCCTCGAGGTACGCCTTGCGCCATTGAAACCCCTCTTGGCTGGTCACTTCTAGGACCATCCTTATCTCCTTCCCAAGAAACCAATTGTACGGTAAACTTTATTGACTACAAACCTAATAGAGATGCAACCCAGTTGGTAGAAAAAATGTGGGAAAATGAATTTGATCCTGGCACATCCATATTTGAGAGTTCTTCTAAAGAAGATCGCATTGCATATACAGTTATGCGATCTTCAATTTGTGAAACTCATGGTCACTATCAACTTCCATTGCTGTGGAAGGAAGGATACATCGATCAACTTCCCGACAATCTTTTCTTGGCGCAACGGCGTCTGATTAGTCTTAAGAAGAGACTTGTGAAGGATGAGAAGTTAAGAATTAAGTACACTGAAGTTATGGATTCTTATCTTTCTAAAGGGTACGCTCGTAAGGTGCCTCAGTCAATCCTTGCCAACGCGGGGGGTCCTGTGTGGTACTTACCCCATCATCCCGTAACCAACGTTCACAAACCAGACAAAGTAAGAATAGTCTTTGACTGTGCAGCCAAATATAATGGGTTATCTTTAAATGATGCTCTGATGAAAGGACCACATCTTATGAACAACCTGACAGGAGTATTAACCCGCTTCCGAGAAAAGGAAATCGCACTGGTAGCCGATGTAGAAGCTATGTTTCACCAAGTCAGGGTGGACCCAATGCACACTAATGCATTGCGTTTCTTGTGGTGGGAGAATGGAAACGTAAACCAAGAACCCATTATTTGCCAAATGTTGGTTCATCTGTTTGGAGCGACATCTTCTCCAAGTTGTGCAAATTTTAGCTTGCGCCAAACAGCTCTAGAGTTTGGTCACCATTACGATCCTGTCATTTCGTCTATCGTCAATAATAATTTCTATGTTGACGATTGTCTTGTATCTTTATCTTCGGTTCAAGAGGCAAGCTATGTCTACCATAACTTGACTAAACTGCTTGAAAGGCGAGGTTTCCACTTAACCAAGTGGATTACAAACAATGAAAAGGTATTAAGTGAAATACCAGAAAGCGAAAGATCTACTAAAGCTCAGCAGTACCTGTTGGGAAACCAAACCGATGACAGGATCCTAGGCATACAATGGAAAGTGAATGAAGACCAATTCACGTTTGATATAAAAATTCCCAACAAACCATTTACGAGGAGAGGACTTCTTTCCACAGTTGCGAGTTTGTTCGACCCACTAGGATTCGTAGCTCCTGTTCTTTTGGAGGCCAAGCGCCTGCTACAGGTCTTGTGCAAACAAAATTTGGGTTGGGATGAGCTTATTGGTGATGCTGAACAGAAAAGATGGAAGGATTGGCTCGAAAGTCTTCCGGCTTTAAACAATGTTAAAGTACCAAGATGCTTCAAACCAGCAGACTTCGGAAGGGTAGTCACAGTGCAGATACATCATTTTGCTGACGCTTCTTCTTACGGCTACGGCGCTTGTTCTTACTTGAGGCTTGTTAACGAACAAGGAATCATTTGCTTGTCCTTTCTCATGGGAAAATCACGATTGGCTGCTATGAAATCGGTTTCCATACCTCGGTTGGAATTGACTGCTGCGGTCCTGGCCGTAAGGTTAGACGAGTTGACCAAAGGAGAGCTTGATCTGTCCGTGCCTTCTTTCTTCTGGATAGATTCTACTGCAGTTCTCTACTGCATTAAGAATATTACCAAGAGGTTTCCTGTGTTTGTAGCTAATCGTCTAGCTACTATTGAAACCCACACAGATGTTAATCAGTGGCACCATGTGCCATCGAGTCTGAATCCGGCTGACGCTGCTTCTAGAGGTTTGGAAGCAGACAACTCAATTTCTAAAAATTGGTTACAGGGTCCTTCATTTCTTTTACAACCTCAGTCCAAGTGGCCAAGTTTGGAAGCAACAATGGATGAGCCACCTAATGAATTGCGCCCTGTTAAGGCACAAACCGTGCAAACGATCATTAAAACAAATCGAACTGAAGAGGCAATCGATCGCCTTATAAATCACTGTTCAAGCTTCCACAAGCTTAAAAGGTTGACAGCGTGGTTCTTACGAGTTATGTTGTTCTTACAACATTGTGTCATGAAGAAAACATTTAGCATGAGCAAGAGCCTTTCCGTGGACGAACTTCGAAATGCCGAAGCGGTGTTAATAAAACACGTGCAACATCAACAGTTTCCTGACTGTTTTGCATCAAAGAGCAACAAGCTAAATTTACCACGCAATCTTCAAAAATTGCAGCCAATTGTTGTAGATGGCATCTTGCGTGTCGGAGGTCGGTTAAAGCAAGCTCCATTTGATATTGATGTAAAACATCCCATCATAATCCCGCAACGTTCACACTTAACAGAACTCGTAATACGTCAGCACCATGCAGAAGTGGGCCATTCTGGTTCCAGTCACACTTGGACGTCTCTACGCCGCAAGTTTTGGATAATAAAGGGAGGAGCCGCAGTACGTAAGTCCATAGGTAACTGCTACTTGTGCAAGAAAAGGAATTCGAATGTTGGCAAGCAACTGATGGCAGATATTCCCTCTTGCAGGCTTCAATTCGATAAACCTGCGTTTTCCAGTGTGGGAGTAGATTACTTCGGACCAGTGATGGTTAAACTACTTCGCAACAAACTTGTTAAGAGATATGGCTGCATATTTACGTGTCTTACGATGAGAGCAGTCCATATTGAAATTGCCCATTCTTTAGACACAGACTCCTTCATAAATGCGCTACGAAGATTCATAGCACGCAGGGGAAGACCTCAAAATATCTTTAGCGACAACGGAACTAATTTCGTTGGTGCTGCAAAGGTGCTACGTGAATCCTTGCGATCCTTGAATGAAAACAAAATCCATCAGTATTGTTCCCAGCAAGACATTAACTGGACGTTCAATCCACCCACGGCAAGCCACATGGGGGGAGCTTGGGAACGAATGATACGCTCCATTCGTAAGATTTTGAAAGGTATTTTAGGGGCACAAACTCTGAATGATGAGGGTCTCCTTACGTTTATCACAGAAGTAGAGTCAATAATCAACTCTCGACCTTTAGTCCCAGTTTCCTTTTCCGACACATCTCAGGATCCACTCACTCCTAATCACCTTCTTTTACTTCGAGGCAATCCTAACCTGCCTCCAGGTCTCTTTTTTAAAGAAGATTGCTATACCCGGAGACGGTGGGCTCAGATCCAATTTCTTGCGAACCAATTTTGGAAACGTTGGATGGATGAATTCGTGCCTAATCTGCTGCATCGACAAAAATGGTTCGAGGTAAAGAAAAATCTCCAGGTAAATGATGTGGTGCTACTTGTGGAAGACATGACACAACGCTCTAAATGGGTCATGGGTAGGGTTCTGGAGACATACCCTGATAAACGTGGATTAGTCAGAACGGTTTTAGTGAAAACTCAAACTAATGTCGTTAAGAGGCCTATAGCGAAGTTATGCCCGGTCGTGACTCATGCTGATTAAGTCTATGATTGTTATACTGTTTGCATTATGCTAAAATGATTTGAGTTATTTGTGAATTGTTTGGTGTTTCTACTTAGTTTTGCGACTCTGTTGTTGTAAATGTCTACCAGTAGACATTTAGGGGGAGTGTAACGTCGCAATAATAATTAAATTAACAATTTGTATGGAATCGAACCCGGCCTTTCATAATGTAAATTGTTTCTCGTATTTTGCTGCACACTGTTGGATAACGACGTTAATTGCGTAATTTGTCTTAAATCGCTGGACTTGCCAATAGCCGAAAAGTTGCGGCGCTTTTGCTGTAAAGGATTCTTGCACTATGCACGTAATTTGAGTTTTTTCCACTGTAAATTTTTATTTTTGGTGATCAGACAATTCAGAACTTGATAGAAGCAACATCGAAGATTTATTACTTAAACTTAGCACGAATTTGAGAGCTAAGAACCGTCAGCTTGAACAGTTTAGACTCCGGGGGGGCCGCTTGGAACCGTTTAAGTTAAAGTTATTATTGGACCTTTGTCCGTCGAGCCCACTGCTCAATTTATTATTGGACCTTTGTCCGTCGAGCCCATTGCTCAATTTATTATTGGACCTTTGTCCATCAAGCCTACTGCTGAAGAGATTAATTTGGGGTTGAGCCTATTGCTCTTTTCCTTTCTTCCATTTGTCCAGGGGTTGGCCCTTTTGTTAAGATTTAGTTACCGGTAGTTGCTTTCTTTCTTGGGAATTATTTGATGACTTTTCGTCCGCCGAAGGAAAACTTATCGGTAAGTTCATTAAACTTATAAATCTTAAATTTACTTAACTCCGCAATTGATTGACTCTGTGTTCTGAAATAGTAGTTTGCCGTAAATTTAATGTTATGACAATGTATTTGCGCTCTACATTTGCTAATTACTGTAATGTCTTATTTGCGTGTTTGAATTGGCTGTGTTGAGTTTGAGAATTAGTTTGCGACGTAATGCTTCTTTATGTTTAATTTACTTAATTCTTTCTGTAATGTTAGTTATGATGTTGTGATTTACCTTTGCTTATCAAATTGTGTTATCTAGAAACCGTCCTTGTTTTGAACTTGAATATATCGAGATCTATAACTACAAGACGCGTTTGTAAAGACGGTAAAAAGGGCGGGCGAGGAATTACGTCGTTTACAATTAGTTTTGCGTGACGTCACTTGGGGTCAAAGGTCAAATACGCAAATATGTCGTTTGGCATATAACTATTCATTCAAAACACATAAGAACTTGAATTTGATAGGATTGGTGTGTCTTGATATGTTCTTGCAGTGTACCAACCATGAACGCTCTATGTCACATGACTCCGGATCAAAAGTCAAAAAACCGAAAAATGTTGCCAATCTTGTGCAGTCTAGGGCATTTGAACCGCTGATGCTAGAGGCTTGAAATGTTCAGGGATGATAGACCTCGACGTAAACTTGTGTCTCACAACTTGCGGGGGTGGCAGTCATGTGGTTTGAGGTCAAAAGTCAATAATAGGAAAATGTTCACAAGCTCATAACTGTTAAATGACAACAGCTAGGACCTTCAAATTGTCGGAGGATATTTATTTCAATGTGGGTAAAATATCAATATAATGAAGGGTTACTCCAAAGCGCCTGACTTGGAGTCAACGTAAAAAACGTGAAATTTCAGGAAACCCCATGAAAGTCAAGCAAATTTATGTAATCCGTTAGAGGGCAGTAGGGTAACATGTTTTTGAGCTATTTTGGCTTAAAACTTTTTCATTCGTGAGTGAGCCGTATGAGTTTGTGGTTAAACTGACGTTTTAAGCAGCAATAAGAGGCACATGGGAATTGGCCAAGTGGTTGGTGCATTGGACTCATGACTTAGCTTTGTGGATTCCTCGCATTGAAACTGTGTTCGCATTGCGGCGAAGAGTTTGTTAGAGTAATAGCTAGCATAATCCGCTATCAGATTATCAAGCTTGTGGTTTCGCGAAATTGGTTGTAATTGCCGTGTTTCCCCGATAATAAGACCTACCCGCAAAATAAAACCTAGCGTGATTTTTGAGGATGATTTTAATGTAAGCCCTACCCTTAAAATAAACCCTAGTTGAGAGCGGCAGAAAGACGAAAAAGTTAAACATTCTTTCTTTATATTTATTCAAACTGCTTTAATGCGGTGTATGCCATCGTTTTCAAAAAATTCTTGAATAAATTGTTGTTAATGAGTTTCTGAATAAAAAACATGTTAATGGCAAGTAAATGTAGATCTTTTTTCGTAAATTCTGTTTATTTAAAATCTCGTAATTTTTACTTTGTAACTTCATTTTTTGATATATCAAAATAATACATCCCATTTTATGGCGCGATTTCTTGGCCCTTAGAAACGAGCACAAGCTCCATGATTTAATTTCGTTTTGTGTGAATGCAGTCGTCCTTGCAGCTGCACAAATCCTTCAAGAATCATGACGTTTATTGTTTGAATTTACTGCAAGATTTGCCAGCTTGTTGGAAATGTCAGACAAACAAAATGATTTTGCTGCAGACTTGTGTAGCATTGTGCCGGCCGATCAGCTCAGTTGCTAAGCCCACCCTATGGGTGCGGGAGGTGTGAGGTTCGATTGCCGGGTCGGTCAAATCGTCACGGTGAAACCAACAGCTCGCCACCGTTGCGACGTTTGTTCGGAGCTGTGTGGCCCAAGCGCTGCGCCGCGGAGGTGGGCTCCACCACTCTTTACACGCTTGGGCGTAATATGGCGAGTATAATGAAGATTTGATTTTTTTTGCAGCATTATCACTGTACACGTGAAGAAATTTAAGGATAATAGTTTTATTGAGATTTCGATGACTGTATTACAGAAATGTAAAAAGTCGTTACAATATTATTAAGTTTCTGGAGCACAGGCTGCAGGAAATTAAACTTACGTCATGTGTGATAATGCCCACCTATACTTTGCACGGATTTATTGTTTTTGTTTAATTGTAAAAGCGAAGTCACTGTGCTGTTCCCTTAGACGTTTGGGTCCCTAGCAAGCTTGATCGGGAAGCCATAAACGGGAGCTTGCAGCTGCCATCTAGTTTGTTTGTTTTTTTTTTCAACACCAAGCTTTGTGCAGCCTAAGGCTTTTGAACCGCTGATGCTAGAGACTTGAAATTTTCAGGGATGGTAGATCTCAATGTGAACTTGTGCCTAACAACTTTTGAGGGGTGGCGGTCGTCAGGGTAAAGGTCAAAGGTCAAAAAACCAAATTTACCGAAGTTTAAGTTTTGAAAGACATTAGGTAGGACCTTCAAATTTCCACAGTATATGCATATCAATGTGGGGAACAGCAATATGCACAACAATGACCTGTTTGTGACGTCACTTAGGGTCAAAGGTCAAATGAACAAATCTTGACAGATTTTTGTGCAACGTAAGGCTTTTGAATCGCTAATGCTAGAGACTTGAAATTTTCAGGGATGATAGACCTCTGTGTGAACTTGTGCCTAACAACTTTTGGGGGGTGGCGGTCAACAGGTTCAAGGTCAAACGTCAATCAGATAAAATGAAAAGAAAATTAATCAAACGCTAATAACTTGTGAATGGCAACTGGTAGGACCTTCAAGTTTGCAAAGCAGATGCATCTCAATCAAGGTAAAATAGGACCAGCAGTGGTTGGTTTTGTGTGACGTCACTTGGGGTCAAAGGTCAATTAAGCAAATTTGTTGTTTTGCGTATAACTAATGCTTGAAAACACAAAAGAACTTGAATCTAATAGAGTTGGTGTGTTTTGGTATGCTCTTGCAATGTACCAACTGTAAGCGCTCTATGTCACGTGACTCGGGGTCAAAGGTCAAAAAACCGATAAATGGTGCCAATATTGTGCAGTCTAAGGTTTTTGAACCGCTGATGCCAAAGACTTGAAGTGTTCAGGGATGATAAACCTCGACGTAAACTTGTGTCTCAAAACTTTCGAGGGGTGGCGGTCCAGTGTTTGGGGTCAAAGGTCTAAAGTAGGAAAATATTCACAAGCTCATAACTGTTAAATGGCAACAGGTAGGATCTTCAAATTATTCGAGGATATTAACCTCAATGTGGCTAACAAAAATATCAATATAATGAAAGGTTACTCCAGAGCACCTGACTTGGAGTCAAATTTAAAAAACGTGAAATTTCAGGAAACCTCAAAAAATTTAAGCAATTTTTTCTTATCCGTTAGAGGGCAGTTGAATAACATGCTTTTGAGCTATTTTGGTTTCTAACTTTTTCATTCGTGAGTGAGCCGTATGAGTTTGTGTTTCAACTGACGATTTAAGCGGCAATAAGAGGCACATAAAAGTTGGCCAAGTGGTTGGTGCATTGGACTCATGAGTTAGCTTTACGGATTCCTCGCATTGAAACTGTGTTCGCATTGCGGCGAAGATTTGCTAAGTTAATAACTAGCATGGTCCGCTATCAGATCATCAGGCTTGTGGTTTTGCGAAATTGGTTGTAGTCAGCAGTTGTTTGCTTTGTTTCATTCACGCCTTATGCAATTGGGTAACTGGACTCATTCAACACTGTTTGGCTGCAACTTGATGAGTGTTAAAGTTTTTGTTGAAGTAGTCACATCACTTTTACTTAATGCTAGCAATGTTGGTCTATCAGTCGCTTTACTTTTTAAGTTGCCAAAAAGTTGCCACTCATAATTAAGTAAGTACTAAGTTAGAACTTCTAAGTTACAACTTATCAACAAGTGGTCCCTCATTGACTTCAATTGATTTATCTGCAATACCTTGGGCGAAGTGTTTTGCGAGTTATTGCAGTCTTTAATTTTAGTGCAGATTGTTAAGCAGTGTAATCGCTGCTTTAAAAGTGAGGTTTATGCCGCAATTTGTTGCCCTTCGAATCGAACACAAGCTCGATGATTTAGTTTCGTTTTGTGTGAGTGCAGTCGTCCTTGCAGCTGCACAAATCCTTGAAGAATGATCGCGTTTTTGTTTGAGTTTACTGCAAGATTTGCCAGCTTGTTTGAAATGTCAGACAAACAAGATGATTTTGCTGCAGACTTGTGTAGCATTGTGCCGGCCGATCAGCTCAGTTGCTAAGCCCATCCTATGGGTGCGGGAGGTGTGGGGTTCGATTGCCGGGTCGGCCAAATCGTCACAGTGTCGCCAACGGCTCGCCACCGTTGCAACGTTTGTTCGGAGCTGTGTGGCTCAGACGTTGAACCGCGAAGATGGGCCCCGCCACTCGTTACACGCTTGGGCGTATTACGGCGAGTATAATGAAGATTTGACTTTTTGTGCAGCATTATCACTGTGCACGTGAAGAAATTTAAGGATAATAGTTTTATTGAGATTTCCATCACTGTATTAGAGAAATGTAAGGAGTCGTTACAATATTATTAAGTTTCTGGAGCACAGGCTGCAGGAAATTAAACTTACGTCATGCGTGATAATGCCCACCTATATTTTGCACGATATTTTTTGTATTTTTGAAGTTGTAAAAGCGAAGTCACTCTACTGTTCCCTTGGACGTTTGGGTCCCTAGAAAGCTTGATCGGGAAGCCATAAGCGGGTGCTTGCAGCTGCCATCTAGTTTGCTTTTACTCTTTTTTTTCATAAAATTAACCTGTTTTGCTGTGTATTTGATTAAGCGACGAAAATAGTCGTTGGCCTTCTTATTTTTGTAAAATGGGTGTTTTGATTCCAGATTTCGTTTCAGTTTGCTTGGGACCATAGCACTATTTGATAGCTTTTTGTTTCACACCTCGCACAATAGTGCAAAGTTAGTGATATCCCCAGTGAAAGTGAATCGAAAAGAAATTTAATTTTTGTCATGGTTACAGCACCGACTTTGGAAAGGAACTCGGGTTTTAGTTTTTTGCTTTGTTCATCACATGTTTTTCTTTCATCGCATTTAATTAGCTCGAGCGCTGCACTGTGAACACAATCTCGATTGTGCTGTTAGGCTGTTAGCGCGCCGCGAGCAGTTCACCGCTCGCATATCACTGTTCTAGAAAATTCTTTATTCGTTGATCACGTGTGCACTTCTTGTTTTACTGTGGGATCAGTCATCCTTGTTTGAGTTTTGTTGAGTTCAGTTGGCGGAAGAACGTCTTTTTTATGTTCAAAGTTATATCCCTGCACGGCGCAGATTTTAGTTATTTTATTTTATACCGGAGTAACTTTCAGTTGTTTTTTGCCTTTGAAAGACCTGAATCCCTCGCTATTTTACCTGATTTACCTGAACCTACCTACCTTTCCCTACCTCTTTTCCCTTTGGTTTTACATCGCCGTGAGAGTTATTTAGTTCATAAATTAATACAGAGTCGTTCTATTTGTTCTTCTCTGGTGATTCTCTGAGGTTCAAGTTCAGGCAGCAAGTGGATTGATCTGCAGAAGGTGAAAGCCCAGGCGCTCCTCTTGGGCCCCGTGTTATAAACAGGGTCAGTCTATAACAGTCGTACTGCACTTTCGCGAAATTACTGTTTTCGCCTTTTTTTTTAACCACTCGTACCAAAAATTTCACCTGCGTTAATATTGTTTTGACTAAGTTCAACATCGGCTTCTAGACTTCTCTTCAAAAATCTATTTATTGTTTTATTAGGTTAACTGTTTTAAATATAAAGTCAATTAATTCATGTACTGCGATACATCATTCATACAAAAAATAACTTCTAAAAAATAAAAAAAATTAGATAACCATACGAAAGTTAACAATTTTCTGCAGAACGCTTGACACGATCTCGCGGGACACTAGTGTGCCGCGGGACACCGGTTGAAAAACACTGACCTAAGACCTAAGATACGCTGCGGATTCTATTTGAATAAGATTTTCATGCACCAGCATAGGACTATAGGCTAATTGTAAAGACAGGTCTATTTGGTTGTTTTAATTTTTATGGTTTGATTTGGTGCTATTTTCCTTCAAACCCTCTACTGCAAAGATGACTTCTGGACAAATTGAAAAACTAATGCAAAGGTTAGATGAAATTTCCTCCAGACAGGAGGAGTATCAAAATAAATTTTTAGGTGATAAGGACAAAACTGCTGCTGCTTCTGATATTGTTTCAGAGTCTGTTGACCTCCAAGGAAGGCAACTTCATGAACTGGCGGAAATGATTACATCAGTAAGATGTGCTGTAGATCAGATTGCAGCCCAAGTACAGGAAAATGAAAGGAGGCTCGACGATATGGAACAATATGGCAGAAGCAACTGCTTAATTCTCCATGGATGCAAAGATCTTCCTCCAAAGGATGCTGAAAATAAGGTAGTAGAGAAACATGTCATAGATGTATTAAATTCTAAACTGCAATTGAACACCCCTCTAACTAGCCTTGACATCGACATTTGCCATTTTCTCCCCTCTAAAAAAGGGAAGAATCCTATTATAATTAAGTTTGTCCGAAGAACAGTCAGAAATGCGGTTTTTAATAACAAGTCAAAACTGAAGTCCTTGGACTCGAACTCGCGGCTTGCAATTACTGAGTCGCTAACTAAAAGACGTCTCAAGCTCGTTGATGAAGCTAGACATGTTTTTGATTTCAAAAATGTTTGGACTATGAAGGGCTTTGTGTATTGTAGATTCCAGGAGCAAAGGCATTATATCGATGACTTCAGCGATATCTCCAGAATTAGGTTAGGGCCTACTAAGCAAGCTTAAAACTGGAATTAAAGAATTGCTGATTTGGCCTCTGATCTAGCCTATGCCTAATCATTCACTCTAAATGAACTTTTGAGTTATTCTTTGTTTTTACAAAATTCTTGTTTGTTTTTTCCTAAATTCTAATTTTTTACGTAAAAACAGGAAAGTGGAAACTGGTAAAACACAGGTGTGGAATAGTTTTAGAGTTTCAAGGTAATTTGGCAAATAAAATTTGCTCTCACTATGGAACCATTAACAAACTGATTGCTAGTATACCACAGTAACAGACTATTTGGATGTATTATTTTTAACCCTTCAGTTCAAGATCAAACAGAGGGTAATAAAAATAGCATGATTAAAGTATCAACTCTACAGCTAATATACAACCATCTATAGACCTTTTTATGTTGACTTATCCTATCCTTAATCTTCTTATACCGGTACAGTAAATCTTGACCGTAAACAGTTCTTTTTTCTTTAATTTTAACCATTTTTTTTTTATATGCTCATTTTGTGTATTGTTGTAAATAGTGTTGTTTCTTGTTTATTTCATGCCATTGCCACGACCTTCAAAAATATGTTCTAAAAATAGTTGTTCTAACAATATTAATGTCAGCCAAGTAACAAGCAATGAAAAGATAAGCAAATTTTACTGGAGCAAAGCCAATTCTGGTACATTTGATGCAGATTATTTAAATTCTACCTTTGATCATAAATTTGTACATTTGTTAAATAATGATAGTGAATTAGACATTGATTCTTCCCTTACTCTAAATGAACAGTATTTGGAATCCTGTGAAATCAAAAATCTTTCTTTTAACAATAGCTTTAAAAATACCTTTACTGCCTTAGCCCTTAATATTAGATCTATAGTAAATCCGTTGAACTTCAGCAAATTGGAAGCCCTGATTTTGAGTATGCAATGCAAGCCTGATGTGATTTCTATTTGTGAAACTTGGATCAGACCAACGCACTCTGGACCTTACAATAACTTAGATGGGTACAAATTTGTATCGAATAGCCGTAAAGCTGGTCTAGGGGGTGGGGTTGCCTTTTATGTGAAAAACAGTCTTCAGTTTAATGTCATTAATGAATTGTTTGTAATGGATGAGAAAATTTTTGAATCTCTTTTTATTCACGTGCAAGTAGGAAAAGAAACTATTGTTTGTGGTACAATTTATCGTTCCCCAGTCGACCTTGTTAAAGCACATCTAGATTTTAGACTTCAACTAATAGAATGTCTTGAAAAGCTGGATGCCAAAAGAAAATGTTATATATTTGGTGATTTTAATTATGATCTTGCCAAATCAAATGAGAATACTCATGTTAGTGATTTCACTGAGGTAATGTTAAATCATAACTTCTGCTCTATCATAAATAAGCCTACTAGAATTACAGATACTAGCGCAACAGTGTTAGATCACATATGGACAAATGCGTATACTGATCATATAAAATCTGGAATTATTTTGCATTCTGCATCAGACCACTTGCCTGTATTTATGTGCGCTGATAAAAGTAAAGCTACTTCCTCAAATATCCTTACTAGAAGCTTTAATGATGCTAATATGAGAAAATTTAATCTTGATTTGCAAAATATTGATGTAAACCCTGTTTTAAACGAAACCAAAACTAATCAGTCTTATATGTTTTTGACAGATAAGTATCACCAAGTGTTTGATAAATCGTTTCCATTGATACAATTAAATAACAACAATAAAAACAGTTGGTTTGATAAAGATTTGCAAAAACTATTGCAAATAAAAGAAAAGATGTTCAGAAAATACTGCGCTAAGAAAAATTTTCTTTCCAAAGTTAATTACAATAAAGCAAGAAACATCTACTTTCGTACTTTAAAAGAAAAAAAGGAAACTTATTATTCATCAGTTTTTGAGAGACATAAAAATAACTTGAAACAAGTATGGAAAATTGTTAATAATCTTCTCGGTAAAAAGAAATTAGATCCCTGCTCTACTCTTAAAATTAACAATCAGTTGACCAGTGACGCTGCAACAATTGCTAATCACTTTAATCTTCACTTTGCTGAAGTTGGCACTAAGCTGGTCAACAACCTTCCTCCTACTTCTCATAATTTCAAGGAATACTTGCCTCTTCCTTCATCAAATTCCCTTTACTTTAACCCCACTTCTCCTCTTGAGATTAAATGAATTATTACTGATTTAAAATCAAAAAATAGTAGTGGAATGGATGGGATCCCTTCAAAAGTTTTAAAATGCACCCCGGACAACATACTATGGGCTATTGCTCACATTTTTAATCTCTCTTTAAGTAACGGTGAATTTATTGATGCTTTTAAAGTAGCTAAAGTAGTACCTGTTTTTAAGAAAGGTTCGACCTATGATGTTAATAACTACAGGCCAATCAGCTTATTACCTGTGTTGTCAAAAATTTTGGAGAAATTGGTGTATAAACGCCTTGTTAGTTTCTTGACTAGACAAGGTTTTTTTCACAAAAATCAATTTGGTTTTAGGAAAAATTTTTCTACCAGCCGTGCAACTACGCTATTAGTAGAAAATATCACGACAGCCTTTGAAAAAAAGCAGTCAATGATTGGAGTATTTTTAGATTTATCCAAAGCGTTTGATACTATAGATCATAAAATATTGTTACAGAAATTAATGCATTACGGGGTAAGGGGTCTACCTTTAGAATGGTTTTCTAGCTATCTGAATGACCGCTCTCAACAAGTAGTATGCAACAATCGATTATCTGATATTTTGAAAATAAAGTGTGGTGTCCCTCAAGGTTCTATTCTTGGACCTTTGCTGTTTTTAATTTATGTAAATGATTTTTGCAGATGTGTAACAAAAGGTAAGACTATAATGTTTGCTGATGATACAAATTTATTTTTTAGTGAAAGTTCTTATGAGAAAGTATTCCAAGTGGCTAATGAAGAGTTAATAAGTATTGATAATTGGCTGACAGCTAATAAACTTTCTCTTAACATAAATAAAACTAATTACATTGTGTTCCGCACTCCAAATAGTAAGCTTCCTTGTCAACATGCTCTCCAGTTGAGGAACAGAGAAATTAAAAGAGTCGTTTCTGTTAAATTTTTGGGCGTTATAGTACATGAACATTTGTCTTGGAAAACTCATATGGAAGCGTTATTGAGTAAAATTAGAATTACGTGCAGTATTGTTCACAAAATTCGCAATCATTTGAGCCAGCGCATATTACTTTTGCTGTATAACTCTATGATAAAAAGCCATCTCCAATATTGCATTATGACTTGGTGCAATGGTAATAAGACCATGGTAAAAAACTTCAAAGTTCGGTTTACAAGTTTATTAGATTAATATTTAAGCTGAATTATAGAGATAGTGTAAAAACTCTGATGCAACAGTATAGTCTTTTGACGATTCATCAATTAGAAGAATTAGAAACTGCTAGCTTTATGTACAAATATTTACACGATGACTTGCCAGTCACTTTTCGGAATCTCCTTGACGACAACCAGTTAGCTAGTAGTACCTCTCGTCAGACTAGAAGTCAATCTAATCTATTCCCCCTGTTTTGTAGAATCGAATTAACTAAACAATCTTTGAAATATCGAGGTCCATTGACTTGGAATTCTATTCCAGTAACCATTCGGCAAAACAAATCGCACAATTCTTTCAAAAAAGCGATTAAAAAAAACATGCATGGTTTAGCCTACCACTCCAGTAACTTATAAATTTATTGTGAAAAGGTCATACCGTAATTGCATTATGTAGCTTCATTTAATTGATTTAAAAGGCAAAAACAGGTATCTGCTGTTAGTTTTCTTTTACAGATTTGAGTTTCTCCAACCATCTCCCATTCGATGAGCATTTTCAAATTTTTTTGGTTTTCCAGTCTCCAATCCCAACAATCCTACGTTGCGTGAAACATTTCTTTAATCTGCATCAGTTTTGTTGCGTATTCAACCGATTGGAACAATTTGAGCGAATTTACTGATGAAAGTTAATAACTATTATTTTTTGAACCACTATCGGTATCGTAGTTGAACGTCAAATTATAATTGGCTTGCTGCTTAACTCTCGTTCAAGTAAATTTTGCTTAGCAACCCATTTTTTATTTTTGGTCATTACTGTTTACGTGGCGTATTGTTGTTTTTTTAAGTAGGCCTATAGCAAACAAAAGTTAGCCTAAGGTGCAGCGACCGTGCTTTTTTTTTTTTTGTAAGTTGTGTTTATTTTTTAACTCCTGCACGTTTCAACGTATATCGTTTTGTCGCTGTAACCTGTTTTTCGGCCATTGTTTTTGTTCCTTGTTTTTGTTAGGTGTTTTTCTGGTCGTTAAATAAAATAAACTACTACTACTAGGTATCGGTGTTCCTGAGATTTACAGATGGAGTTAAAACAGCCATTACGACCTAGAAACCGTTCCATTCCATTTAATGAATGATAATATGAAACCATGTATGAAACTGCCTAAAAATATGACAGCTCTTGATCTTGAAGATCAAGATCAGATCACAAAACATCGAGATCTTGAAGATCAAGATCATGCCCAAGTCTAGTTACAGACAACTGATTATTTATGCCGCAGCCGCTCACAATTATAAGCGAAATAGAATAAAAATTATTCGTTTTTATACTACTTATTCCTTCGTTTGAAATAAAACCTTTGCACAGTATACGCCTGGCACTCAGTGATGTAAGTTGCACAAGCATTCAGAAAAAGCTGACGCCGACTATGAACGCCGATTAAGATAGTTGCCCCTTTGAGTTTAAAAGTGAATAATGATCGATTGATGATTGCGCATTTTTCCGTCTTTTTCGAATACTTGCTCCATTGGTTGCCATAGCGACAGGGCTGATCCCCTAATGTGCATTGGGGTTGGGTTGGGAATTTGATACTGAACCAGATTCCGCTTAGCTTTGGGTGGCACAAAACGTCTTAGTATCGAATAAATGACGATAATCGATGGATGAATGCGATTTTTCTCATTTTTTCCGAACATTTGTCTCATTGGTTGTCATAGCGACGAGGCTGAGTCCCTAATGTGCTTTGGAGTTGGGTTGGAAATTTACTACTGAACCAGATTCCGCTTAGCTTTGGGTGGCACAAAACGTCTTAGTATCGGATAAACAGCAATACGGTAATCGATGCATGAATGCGATTTTTCTCGTTTTTTTTCGAATATTTGCCCCATTGATTGCCATAGCGACGGGGCTGAGGCTCTAATGTGCATTGGAGTTGGGTTGGGAATTTGCTACTCAACCAGATTCCGCTTAGCTTTGAGAGGCACAAAACGTCTTAGTATCGGATAAAAGGCAATACGGTAATCGATGGATGACAGCAATTTTTTTGATGTTTGTCCGATTGGTTACCATAGCGACGGGGCTGAGTCCCTAATGTGCATTGGAGTTGAGTTGGGAATTTAATAGTAAAGCAGATTCCGCTTAGATTTGGGTGGCACAAAACGTCTTAGTAGGCCTATCGAATAAACGGCGATAATCGATGGATGATTGCGATTTTTCTCGTTGTTTTGAACATTTGTCCCATTGGTTGTCATAGCGACGAGGCTGAATTCGTAATGTCATTGGGGTTGGTTTGGGAATTTACTACTCAACCAGATTCCGCTAAGATTTGTGTGGCTCAAAACGTTTTAATATGGGATAAACAATAATAATCGATGGATGATTGCGATTTTTCGCGTTTTTTTTTCCCATTATTTGTCCTATTGGTTGCCATAGCGACAGAGCTGAGCCCCTAATGTGCATTGGGGTTGGGTTGGGAATTTGATACTGAACCAGATTCCGCTTAGCTTTGGGTGGCACAAAACGTCTTATTATCGGATAAACGGCGATAATCGTGGATGATTGCAATTTTTCTCGTTTTTTTAAAGATTTGTCTCATTGGTTGCCATAGTGACGAGGCTGAGCCCTTAGTGTGCATTAAGGTTGGGTTGGAAAGTTAGTACTGAACCAGATTCCGTTGAGCTGTGGGTGGCACAAAACATCTTAGTTATAGAGAAACGGCGTTAAACGATGGATGATTGCGATTTGTTTTCGTTTTTTTTCGAATATTTGCTCCATTGGTTGCCATAGCGACGGGGCTCAGCCCCTAATGTGCATTGGGGTTGTGTTGGAAATTCAATACTGAACCAGATTCCGCTTAGCTTTGGGTGGCACAAAACGTTTTAGTATCAGGTAAACAACGATAATCGATGGATGAATGCGATTTTTTCCGTTTTTTTCGATTGCTTGCCCCATTGGTTACCATAGCGACGGAAGTGAGCCCTTAATGTGCATTGGGGTTGGGTTGAGAATTTAATAGTGAACCAGATTCCGCTTAGCTTTAGGTGGCACAAATCGTCGCGCACGGGCGAGAACGTGGGAGAAAACACGTGCCGTAGGCCTCCACGGCAACTTTTTTGGCGTCTGCGCTTTTCCGTTTGCGTTTTTCCGTTCGCGTTTTCGCCCGTGCCTGAAAAAGCGGCTTGCTCCCTGAGGTCACTGGAGTCACTTTGAAGGCGGCTTACATTCAACAAAATACAGTACTTGCACTTGCACAGCACTACAAGGAGTACATTGGCCCGTCAATGTGAAGATGTGTTTCTTCATCATACGTTTAGATTTAGCTACGTTTAGTTACACATTTATGCTCCTGTTTCTTTGTGTTTCTTTATCAAAGTATAGGCCGCTGGTGTCAGAGCATAGCAACAATTTTATCATCTCAAAATTGGCTTTACTACGTCTACAAGTATAGTTTGTGCATTACATTGGCCGGTCAATGCAGAGCAAATTTGCTTGGTACGTTTCATTTTTCAAATTGTGTTGCTACAATTATACCACTTTTTACTGTGAACCAGAACCGGAACTTTATAAATCGGTTTTGAAATATTTTTTACGTCATAAACCGGTTTTGAAACTTTATAAACCGTAACTTTGTAAACCGATTTTGAAATAGTTTTTACTGGAGCGAACCCAAACCAGAGCGTTTCAATTTATCTGAACCTTATCCGAAACTGAACCGAAATTTGAAACCGCTGTTAAAACCCAAACTGAACCTGAACCGGAAAAATTAAACGATGATTTCATTGGGTATCGTTGTTTAGGGCCAGTCGCCTGCTAAAAATAGGGCCCAACCTAGAAAAGAGATGAAGTCGAGATGTCCAGGTAAAACAATGCAAAAAAGAGTCTTTACAGTCTGGAATGAGTTTAGCCTGGATTGGCTGTGCGTAGCAAGGCTGACGAGACTTTTGTTGTAGCCGAAAAATTAAACGGTTTGACCAGTTCCGCAGTTCGACTCGTTTTAGCAAGATCCGTATTATTGTGCCGGTAGGTTTGATGCAGATCTTCGATATACTATATCAATATTGGCTTGCCATTTCAGCTCAGATGGCCGAGTGGTATAGAGCGTCTGTCTCTTGAGCTGTATACTCGGGTTTGATTCCGAGTCTGGTCAAACCAATGACTTTAACATTGGTATTCACAGTGTGGAGAACAAGCCGGCAAGTTCACTTGTTGTGCCATTGGGAAAGGCACTTAGCGGGAATCCCCCATCTTGGTATGGTAGACAGATGGCTTGCAACTCCTAAGAGAGTTTGTGTAGTGCATTGATCGCTTTCTCGTGATATTAGGATAAATATGCAACTAACTAACTACCGGTAACTAACTATTTTGAACCTGTCACCGGTCTGCCGGTGCTGGTGTAAAGATCTTTGAACTTTGGGAAGGGCTTGTTTGCTTGTGGGCCACATAAAAAGAATGCCTGGTGGGCCACTCCTGCTCTAGCCTAGTCACTATCGGTACTCTTGTCATTATTTCACTTGCAGATTTCCAGCTTCAAAGTAATTGACTAGTTGACCTGTTGACTAGCGTAACAGCTAATCTGATATTTACCAGTCGGCTACGTAAGGCCTACATTATTTGCTTGTCTGAAGCATGAATAGGATTTCTATTCCTAACAGAACGCAGAATGGAAGTTGATACTGATGCTTTGATTCAACAAGAAAATAAAACTGCTGAAGAAGAGCAAAGCTTACATGGAAACCATGAAGATTTGAGCAATAATGCTTTATTTTCACCTGTTGGTATGCAAGGATTTTTCCCTATTCCAATTGCTCATGTGAAAGAGAGGTTAGTGACAGTTCTTATCTATGAACAGTACTAGTAGCCTCTATACTGAGTACGGCACTCGATATCGTATGCTGTACTAGTACATAGGCTACCGTCAGAGATGTGCGCGATACTCAATTTTTGAGTTGATCGATACACGATACTTGAAAATAGAGTTAATCGATAGGCAAGACACGATATTGGTACTTTAAAAAATAAAAAAAAAAAATAACTCAGGTTATTTTCAAATTGTATTGAACCGAAACTTCAACAGTAATTGAGGGAGACTGCGAAGTGAGCTTGCGCTCTTCGAGTCAGCAGCCACCCGTTAATTATGTCAAATGCGATCGACTCCAGCCGCGAATCGAACCCGTCACGTAGGATCTGTCACCTGCGCGCGGTACCGCTAGGCCATGTCGCTTTAAAGAGGCGTTAAGTTGATATCAATACTAGTATTGCTAATACAAGTATCTCGATACAATATCAGGAAAAAAAATCAGTTAAAAAAATTGTTTTACAAATGCATTAAAAAAACTGTTACAAAATTGCTATCTGCGGACAATTGCAAAACGTAAAAATATCACGTATTTTTTTTATTTTGTTGCATATTTATCCTCCTATCATGAAAAAGCGATCAATGCGTGATACAAGCTCGCTTAGCTGCTTAGGAGTTGCCAGCCATCTGTCTACCACACAAAGATGGGGGAATCCTGCTAAATACCTTTCCCAATGGCACAAGTGAACTTGCCGGCTTGTTCTCCACACTGTCCCTTTAATGCTGAGCGTCAAGCAGGGAAGCTGTGAAAGTGAATAGCAATTTTAAAGTCATTGGTTTGACCGGACTCGGAATCACACCCAAAGTACAGCTCTTGAGGCAGACGCTCGTACCACTCGGCCGTCTGAGCTGTTCATTGGGACATGTTATAATTTCACCATTAACGTCGTTCAATGGCGATACGAAACAATTGCAAATAGGCTAGTAATAAGTGAAATTTGCGGACAGTACGTCTCTTTGAATCAATGAGGGAATTTAGCTTCGTTTCACATTCTTCAGAAACCTTGAATGAACATGCAGTCAACATCTGGTAAGATTGATCTTGCTCAAAAACAGTATCGAGACATTTGTATTGGCAATGCACAAAAACATGCTTAATCGACGGTTTCTTTATTTATGGAATAGTATGCCATACTATTCCATAAATAGAGAACATTGTAATTATGGAATAGTATGGCATAGTATGGAATAGTATGGCATAGTATGGAATATTATGGAATGGTATGGAATAGTATGGCATAGTATGGAATAGTATGGCATAGTATGGAATAGTATGGAATAGTATGGTATAGTATGGAATAGTAAGTAAGGCACTGTGGTATAGTATAGCAGAAATGGGTGATAGGACGTTTGGGGCAGTAGAGTAAAGGGGCCCATATAAAGAGTCAAATTGAGGGTGAATGGCCCTCAGGGTTAAATGTGCCTCAGGCCTAATTTAGGGCAAAAGGAGTCAAAGGTCCTCAGGACAGGATGGTTGAAGCAATAAATGAGCCCTAGGAATAAGATGTTAATTTAGAGCACTGGGGCATATCCTATGCATAAATGGGGCTCTAGGACCAATGGGCCTTAGGGCATTTGGGGCAATAGGGGATATGGGTCTCAGCATGTTTTGATCCCTGGCATTGCCGTAGGAGACAGGGGTGCATACTATTGCATACTATGCCATACTATTCCATACTAGTCCATACTATGCCATACTATTCCATACTATGCCATACTATTCCATACTATTCCATACTATGCCATACTATTCCATACTATGCCATACTATTCCATACTATGCCATACTATTCCATACTATTCCATACTATTTCATACTATTCCATACTATACCATACTATACCATACTATACCATACTATTCCATACTATGCCATACTATTCCATACTATGCCATACTATTCCATAAATAGAGACACCCCTTAATCGATACTGATACGCGATACTGTTGTGAAACACTTAATCGATACCGATATCGATACAAAAGTATCGCGCGATATGTATCGCCAATGCAAGTATCTCGATACTGCCCATCTCTGGCTATCGTACTGTCAACTGGGATAGCTGCATGATTTTTCCTATTTTTTAAAAAAATATTGAATTTATTTCAGCAAATGCTGTTTTAATGTGAAGGTATCCTGTACCGGTGATAATAATTATAATAATGCCTCTGAGGGGATCTCAACTAAGCACCATTGTTCTGGTCAATCTTTTATTTGGAACAACTACCAATATTTGGACAAAAAAACTTGGTATCGCTAACTCTTTTTTAGGCAGTGGCTATTTGTATGGGCTCGTACAAATAAGCACTTGGTTTCTTTTATTATCCTTTTGCGATCTCCTGGTTCCGGTTTCTCTAATTATGGAATAGTATGCCATACTATTCCATAAATAGAGAACACTCTAATTATGGAATAGTATGGCATAGTATGGAATAGTAAGTAAGGCACTGTGGTATAGTATGGTCGAACTGGGCGATAGGACGTTTGGGGCACTAGAGTTCAGGGCAGGGGTGGCCAACCTTTCACATACCATGCGCCACGTTTTTAACATAATGTTTCGGATGCGCCATTAATCTCTTGTATCCTCACACCTAATGTCCATTTCGTGTTGCAAATACATAAATCCACAGAAAACCACTCATTTAGAGAGTTACCAGAATCACTAAATTAAACACTGAATGAAAAAATTTCAATGACAGCCGCATATACATAGTTAACTCAACAAAAATTCTCGTATCCATAGAAGAATTCGAGCACTTTTTGATCAACAGATTACGATTGATTATGAAACAGGGAACATTGTGACGTCATACTTCTAGTAAAAACTACAGCCTTCCTGAAAGTAGGAGAAAACGCATTCTGTCTTAGTTATATTAAGTAATAAGTACAATTAACTATTAAAGCTAGGCGTAATATTGTGACAACAGGCCTTTAGTATCAGTATTTAAACTTCATTTATTTTCATCTTAAAGATGCAGTGCGCCACCTTTAATCATGCAATGCGCCAAGTTTGGCGCATGCGCCATAGGTTGGCCACCCCTGGTATAGGGGCCCATAAAAAGAGTTGAGTTTATAGTGAATGGCCTTTAGGGTAAATGTGCCTCAGGCCTAATTTAGGGCAAAAGGAACTCAGAACAGGACGGTTGAAGCAATAAATGGGCCCTAGGAATAGGATGTTAATTTATGGCACTGGGGCATATCCTATGCATAAATGGGGCTCTAGGACCAATTGGGCCTCAGGGCATTTGGGGCAATAGGGAATCTGAGTCTCAGCATGTTTTGGTCTCTTGGACAAACGAGCCTTAGGACGGTTGAGACGAAAGGGCCGTTTGAACCTCTGCGGCATATGGCCTGTATGGGATTCATCACATTTGGAGTAGCCTACTATGCACAATTACTATATGCCATACTATTCCATACTATGCCATACTATTCCATACTATGCCATACTATTCATACTATTCCATTCTATGCCATGCTATTCCATAAATAGAGACACCCTCCTGGTTCTATGAGAGCATGACAAAGTAATAAAATAAACCAAAGAGACAAACGTTACAGCCTCGTAAAAATAGCCACTTCCTATTATTTTTTTGTTGTGCTAAATTATAGGGTCAATCTATGCTTAATTTGAGTGGCTGTCAGCCCATGTTCTAGAATCTTCAAACTTGACAGAGAGGTAGATTGGAGTAAAAAAACGTGTTTGCAAAAATTTGACCTTTCTAGCACAAGCTGTTCCGAAGATAGGCCTATGGCCTTTTAAAAATTATGCAAATGAGTGAATTTTAAGAATATGTATGAGTAATTTTGGTTTTTGAGGCTCAAAGTTGAGGTAGAAGGATGCTATGAATTGCTATGTCCCCATTTTTAATCATGCCGAATCCGATGAAACAATTATTTTTAAGCTAAAAAGTTTTCAGCTATTTCATTATTTTGGTGTTTCACTTTGGGCCATAATTTTGTGGTGCTTTGAATTTTCGTTTTCTTGAACAAGCTTTGTCAAACTGAATTCATATACATTATAAAGCATCAAAGTATTGAACCATGCATTTCTTTAAACTTTCAATTTAAAAGCATGTTAAACACTATAACTTGCATTTCCAAACCTGCCCTGATTATTACGATATTATACTTTTTAACAGCAACAATTTGCTATTTCAAGCTAGCATAAACGGCAAGTCTTTTTCTATTAACACAATTTTCTTAATAGTTTACTAGCTGCAGACCATCATACTAAACGTATTGAGTAGCTGTCAGATAAATACAGGTAGAAGATTATCTCATAAAATTTCATCACAATGTTAAGAATGGTGTATCAGTGAGTATGCATTCACGTCATTAATCTTAACTTGTTATCCCTTTTAACCCACCTACTGAGAATTCAACTAGATGCGGCAAGATGCATTGGGATGCATATAGTTTTACAGCTTCAATGATAATAAAATAGTAAATTAAATTTTGAATAGATTGCATTTACCGTAAATTATGTAATGCACATTTAACACTTCAATGAAAACAATAAGGCTTGATGCTAATTAGACCCAACAAGATTAGGTCGCTTTGCTAATAGAGCAAACTAAGTCTTAGGCAGTTCTGTAAGATTCAAAAGCACGCCACGTAATGGAAGGACTGCCAAGCCAAGTATAGTTCACATTTTAACAGTTGGAACAACAGCCATGATTCTGGTTGAATCACATCGTGAAGCTCAGTTGCATGATCAATCGTAATTGCTCTTGCAACAGTTATGCCTCTGCAAAATTCATCTAAGCCAGTGGCGAGATGTTTCTTGTAAACTTTTTCTGTTTTGTTTTTGTTTTTGAACTCTAGAGTTATCGCTAAAAATGGCAAAAACCACAGTTTCTTCACTCAAGAAACATTTGAGGTTTGCAAGCTTCTTGAATGCTCTTTCAGCAATTGTTCGAGCAAAGTTTTTGTATGTGATCAAGTCCTGTAGGAACGTTAAATTTTCAAATGCAACATCTGTTCCGACGCTGGATTTCATCCAAGCTGGAACATAAAATAGGGTCGGAAATTCGTTAATTTGTTTCAGTTTTTCCACTAAGTCTTCGCTACAGTTATAGATTGGCTGAAATCTGGCGTCAGAACAGACGCTGCTTTTGAAGATGACCACCACATACAAAAACTTTGCTCCAACAATTGCGGAAAGAGCATTCAAAGAGCTTGCAAACTGTCGCGAAATAGGAAATTGATATTACTTTGCGGACAGGACGATTGACAAGCATTGTATGACAAATCGTAAGAATTAATTCGTTGTTAGATTTGATCTCACAAAAAACCAAGACCTTGACCAAACGAATATAATAATCGACCCAACTTACCAACTTAGCTACGGTAGTACTCACCGTACTACTTTTCAATAAACACAAGCACCGCTGCTCACTTCACTAACACCATACAACAAGGGCTATACCCTTCAGCATACAACAATATTGCGTACTCTACGCACACTAAATCTACACTCGAATAACTACGCTTGAAAATTCACGCCTGTTTTTACTCTAAATTTAAGTTCGAGAACGTTCTGTAACATTGTTAAAAAAAAAAACAAGAGAAATCATATGACATGCAGAAATTCACACCAAACTATAGTAAATACGATTGTGACGTCAAGCAAGAAGAGAAATCGAATGACATGCAGAAATTCACACCAAACCACAATAAACACACTTGTGACGTCACAAACACAAATTTTAACCCAGTGAAATTACGTAATGGGGAGATCTGTCCAGAATATTCACGAAAAAAATGCGTCTGTAGAAAATTATGACTTCATAATGCAACCTTACAAAACAATCCCACATATAAAACTTCGGAAAACAACTCATTGGTCTAGAACCTTCTACAGTAGACAAAGCATTTCAAACAAAAACATATTAAACAGTTGTGTGGTTGCACTCCCCACTTGTTAAGAATATTATCCAACGGAAAATATAGTACACACACAAAAAAAAACGATCTCACTTATTTACATAATTAATTCACAGAACAAATTTCTATACACGGCGCAAATTAACAATTTTCAAAATCAACCACTAAGTGGCTTAGATAGTTTGCTATAACATTATCATTGCCAGGAATGTTCTTCATGGTATAGTCGTACTCCTGTAGTGTCAATGCCCATTGCATAATTCGATTGTTTTGAAACTTGGCATCCTTTAGAAAACTGAGGGGTTGATGGTCAGTATGTAAAACGAATGGCTTGCCGGCCAGATACAGACGAAATTTCGATACTCCCCACACAATGGCCAAACACTTCTCGATGGTGAAATGCTTACGCTCTGCAGATGACAGCTTCTTGCTTCCGTACGTGATTGGAAAAAATCTTCCACAGTTCAACGCATCGGTACGCAAAACAAGTCTTGTTGCAATCTGGCAGACACAGAATAGGCCTATGCACCAGGCTTTCACGTAGGGTCACAAATGCCTTTTCTTGAGCATCTTCCCATCTCACACTTTCCTGCCGTCCTTTTTTTGTCAAGTCACTTGTTGGCGTCACAGTTGCCACAAAGGATGGCATGTGGTCGCGGTAGTAGTTGGCAAGACCCAGAAACGATCAAACCTTTTTTGTTGTGGGTTTCTTTGCACTGCGTATCTTCTCCAAGTTCTCCTCGTTGATGGAAATGCTATTTTCTCCGATGGAATGTCCTAAAAACTTGACAGATTTCGAGCCAAACACGCACTTAGTAGGTGGAATAACTAAGCCTGCTTGTCTTAGTTTTTGCTAAAGTTTATCAAGCACCTGCAGATGGGTAGCCCAGTCCTTAGTGTAGACAATCAGATCGTCTATATAGTACTCGACATTGTCCACGTCTTAAAGCAGCTTCCTCATGCCACTAACCAATGTTGCTCCAGAGTTCTTCATTCCAAACGACATGCGCAGGAACTCATAACAGCCATCCGGGGTCACAAACGCGGTCTTGTGTATATCCTCCTTAGCAACTGGTATTTGCCAATCTCCTTTACTGAGATCTATCGTCGAATGGTATTGGCACTTTCCTAATTTCCCAAACAAGTCCTCGGCCGTAGTCATGGGATCTGCAATCGTAACTAGGTTGAGCTTCCGATAGTTGACGCACATGCTGTTAGAGCCATCTTTCTTCTTGACAACAGCCAGCAGAGAAGCATAGGGCGAGCTGATTCCCTCACGATTCTGGTATCCATTTTGTTCTTTATCTCATCCTGAATCTCACCTCTCTTGGCATAAGGCAAAGGATAAAGCTTGCACCTAATCGGGCGATCGTCAGTAAGATCAATCTTATTGTCAATCATGCTGGCCTTTCCTGGGATTTTCGTAAAGATTTCCTCATACCTTCTTAGAACTTTCGTAACTTCGTTTCGCTGTTGCCCCAACGCACACATCTTGTATGCTTTCCTTCGATTGGAACATCACCAGCCCCAGCAAGTCCTCCTCATAATACTGATTAATCAATCAATTGATATATATTTGCGGTAACATCAAAATACAAACATAAGAAATACGAAGACAAAAAGAAAAGATATAAGACGGCAGGGAGACGGCGAGTGGACCTTCCGGTCATCTAGTCAGCTGCCACCCTATAGTCGTTATTTGAAAAATTTTGAATGGATTCTTGATCAACCAGAGCTGTATGATAAATTAATAATCAAAAAGAATCTAACAGTACACCATAAATTTATTGGTCGTTTTAAACGGAAAATTCAATCAAGTGTTTTTTGTATCGTTTTTTGAACGAAATAGGCATTTTTGTAAACGGTTAGTCCGGAAGCGAGGAATATATAAACAGTTGGTTCAGGATAGAGTAGATCTTGTGTTTTTTTGAGACACCTCGCTTGTTAAGGAAAAATAGCCAGATAGAGTGAATGGTAATTTATTATTAAAGTGCGCATGGACAAATTTCCCTATTTCAAGTTTGAATAAGTCGGAGAGTTTAAGTATATTTAGTTTATAATAAAAGGGTGTAGCCCTGTCTCTTGGTAAGCCACCACCGATTAGTTTAATTGCTTTGCTTTGAAGAACGGTTAGCTTTTTTAAGTGTGAGGGAAAAGATGAACCCCAAATCGGCAGACCATATAAAAGGTGAGGGTGGATAAAAGCGTAGTAAACATTTAAAAGCGCATTAGTGGGTAAGAAATGGCGCAGTTTGGAGATAATACCTACTGCTCTAGAAATTTTATGTTCAATGGAGGAGATGTGCTTGTCAAACTTTAGAAGGCTGTGTATAGTCACGCCCAAATACTTGGTACTGTTACTTATGAGAATAGATGAGTTGTTCAATGAGAGATCAATCGTGGGTGGGGTTTATTAAGTTTGGAAGGAATAATTAGAGCATTAGATTTGGAGAGGTTTACTGTACCGGTAAGTTTGTTTGAATAGAGCCACTTTGAAATATTGTCAAGGTCTTTGTTCATAATTGCACTTAATTGGGCTGGGGTAGAAGCCGAGAAAACTAAACATGTATCATCTGCGAATAACCTGGGAATGCAGTTAACGGAATGTGGCAAATCGTTAATGTAGATCAAGAACAAAAGAAGCCCCTGAGTAGAACCCTGGGCGACCTCATGGTCGTTCGTTAGTAGGGAGGAGTTACTGCCGTTGATACTGACGTATTGTTTTCTTTTTAAAAATGCATGCAGAAGATTGTTTGATTGGCCTCGGATACCATAGTGGTCTAATTTGTGGAGTAGTATTTCGTGATTGACAGTGTCAAATGCTTTTGTGAGGTCAAGGAAGATTAAACCAGTATACATGGTATTATTAATGTTTTCAAATGATTGAGGAACTACATCTACAAGAGCGTGGTTGGTTGATACATTAAGTTGGAAGCCATACTGAGTGTGTTGAATAATGCCATGCTTATCAAAAAAGCTAATCAAACGTTTATGTATTATTTGTTCAAGGATCTTAGAGAAACATGTTAGAATAGAAATGGGGCGGTAGTTAGAAGGGTTCTCACGTTCACCTTTTTTGAATATTGGTACAATTTTAGCAATTATGCATGTTTCAAGAAAGACGCCTTTGGTAAAACAGAAATCGATAAAAATCTGAAGGTAGGGGGCTAGGATGGATGAGGCAATGCGAAGATAGTAAGGTCGAATATTGTCATGTCCTATAGATTTGTTCAGACTAAGTGCTTGTATTGCGTTAATGATTTCAAAAAGATTGGGGACATCTTAATAAATTGATGGAGAGACACGTTGTTCAAGATATTGGGATAATGAATTTGGTGCAGATTGGTTAAACTTGTCTGCTAGGTTGGCACCAATGGAACAAAAAAATTCATTGAAATGCTCAGATATTGCTTGATCATTAGTAATAGTATGCCCATTCATTTTCAAAGAAAGCGGAATGGCAGAAGCACAGTCTTGGGAGGCAGGAAGTACAGAACGAATTTCGTTCCATAATTTACGGGGGTCTTTCTGGGTATCATATATTGCTGAAGAAAAGCAATCTTTTTTGGATAGCGCTTTGAGCTTAGTCAGCTTATTAACATATTTTTTTATAAAAGATTATTTTGTCATCATCATTGTTCAAAAAATGAGTTTTAATCATTGATCTTTTATGCTTGATAGAAGTTAATAGTTCTTTAGTTAGCCAGGGCTTACTCAAAAGTTTTTTTTGTTTTCTTGACAAAGGTTTTAAAGGGGCATGTGCATTGATGGTACTAAGGACCGTGGTAGAAAAAATTCAAACATTTTGTTGAAGTTGTTGTTATTTAATTCGGGCTGTTGTGAAAAAACATTGATTAATTTAACTTCAAGATTTTCACAGAAGGAATCTACGCGAAAAGAAGATTTGTCTCTATATAACATTTTTTTCGATTCGTAGGTTAGTTGTGGTCGGAGTTTAGTAATTATACAAAGGACAGGGAAATGGTCCGATATATCTACTTCAATCACCGCGGGGTTTAGATCAAGCTCGGTGTTATTAGTGATGATGTGATCAATTAGAGTGGACGAATTTGAAGTTACTCTTGTCAGAATGGTTATTACTAGCATGGCACCATGATTTACAATAAGGTTGATGTATTCACTGGCAGAGTTTGACCGCTTATCTTGCAGAATGTTAATATTAAAGTCACCTAAAATGTAATAAACTTTTTTTGAGTTGGAGAGATTTGAGAGGCAGGTAGAAAAACTAGCTAAAAAGTCGTCAACTTTGGATTGGTTGGGATGACGATAAACCATGCCAACTATAAATTTCGATTTACTATTGTTACTGTTGTTTTCAGAGAGTTCGAGCCATAAGCATTCGGACGAATTTAATACATGTTAATTGGAACAAACCTCGAATTGAAGCTTGTTTGAAACGTATATTGCCACACCACCAGTCGCAGTTGTACTATCAACGTGATTAAACTTGTAAAGCAGTCAGTTAGTTGCATATTTATCCTCCTATCACGAGAAAGCGATCAAAGCGCTATACGAGCTCGCTTAGGAGTTGCCAGCCATCTGTCTACCACACCAAGATGGGGGAATCCCGCTAAGTGCCTTTCCCAACGCCACAACAAGTAAACTTGCCGGCTTGTTCTCCACACTGTCCCTTCAATGTTGAACGTCAAGTAGGGAAGGCGTGAATACCAATTTTAAAGTCATTGGTTTGACCCGACTCAGAATCAAACCCGAGTCTACAGCTCAAGAGACAGACGCTCCATACCACTCGGCCATCTGAGCTGTTAAAGGGGGAGATCGATATTAATTAATGCTTCGCTTTTAAGTCGAGTTTCGGTTAGACAGCTTATGTCGAGACTAAAAGATAAAGTGACTAAAAACTTGTACAGTGAATCAAAATTTTTATGAAGTGAGCGAATGTTAACATGCCAAAGGATCAAAGAGCAATTATCGTCAAATTTTAAAGAGCTAGCGGTTGGGTCGGTATATGTACAAATTTTAATGTTTGATGTGATTGAATTAAGTAAGTTGTCACACAGTTCTCTGGGATAGTAATCATTCGATCGCAGGGCGGCAGCTTGACTAGAACCAAGGAATTCATTTAACTCCTTGCCAGAGACAGAGGCGCCATATTCTGCGTGCACGCTAAATTACAGTCTAACGAAAGACAAAAGAAAATTACAGCAAATCAGTTATTAGGTCTACTTTAAAGACGATGATCAATCTGTGCATAGTGGGTCACAAAATACATGCAAACGTAGTTAAGATCAATTGTAAGGTATGCAGATGTAATCGAGCTATGTAATCCACTGACGTATGGCATATTAATTTGGGATTCAACTTATCCCACTTACCTTAGCAAATTAAAAACCTTGCAAGATAAGGCTACGAGAAGCATAACGGGTAGTCATTATTTCGAGGACTTAAGTCTGTTATATTAGAAACTCGAAGTGCTATAAATTCAAAATTTGTATAGGTATGAAACTGTGAAATTTGTTTATTCTTGTATCTATAATCAAGCATCATCACCGTTTAACAATTACTTCGAAAGAGTCAATGAAGTCTCCCAAAGATCAGCTAGACCAGGTTGGTCCAACTGCAGGCCTGCGGGCCAATTTTGGCCCGCGAAGTAATTTTTTTGGCCCACGATGAATCACGGGTGATTTGCACGTTCTGGTCAAAAAACATTTACTTAGTTGTTGTTTTTGCAGTTTTTGACTGCGTTTACCTTTTTGCTTTTTTAACTTTATTCCTGAACAGCCTGTACCTCTTCGTTTCATATATATGTGGAGTTAAATTCATCGTATTGCAACGGATTACGTTTCAGGTTGTTGCAATTGTGGAAGTCCAAGGGCAGTTTCCGGTAGGCAACAATGAGGACGAGCCGGGGCCAACAGGCAAAATAATAAAACGATCGACTTCCACTGTATCCACATGCTTGCTTAAAACTCTTGGTCGCTAAAGTCCTTCACGATCGCTTTTAACTGTCCTATATTGAAAAAAAGCAAGTTACTGATAATGATTTTCATTTTTACCAACATGCGCTCAACACAAAAAAAAAAAAAAAGAATGCCAAAACAGCAGTGATGATGCAAATCTTTCAGTTACTGATTATGACGACACAATGGCACAGACAGTGTTGCAGTTTAAAAATGTTGCCAAATAAGTTCAGTATTACGAAATTAGGAGAAGGTTATTATTTTCTAATCGGTGATTTCGTTTTTTGATAGTGTTGTTATTATTGAACAATGACACAAAAGGTTATTTAATGGTCGTGTTTTATGCGTAATGAGAGATATAGCAAATAGCAGCATCTATTAAACCAGTGCTTTTCAACTGGGGGGCAATGGACCTCTAGGGGTCCTTGGTCGTTGATGACATAATGGGTCTTTGTGGGTTGTTAATGAGGTCCACGTCCTGTTACTTGAATTTTACGTATTTTTTTAAATATTTTTTTGCTCACGCATGCATTTTTATTGTCAATTCGTAGGTCATTCTGCAGTGGAGACCTTCTATTTGATGAGTTGTGGGCTTTTCTGAGGTGAAGACCCTTTTTTGCTCCTTCACACACCAGTTATGGGTTTTTCTGGTCCACCTTTTCTGGGGTCCACGAAGATATCTGAATAAGCGTAGTGGTTCTGGGACCAAAATCAATTGAGAAGCCCTGTATTAAACATTGGCCTGCAGGATCAGTAAGCAGCTTCTTATGGCTCGCTATGTAATTAAGTTGGACCACACTGAACTAGACAGTCAGTCGATAAACTCAATCTATACATTTCTCGCTATCCGACAACTAAACTACAAAGAAGCATTGGGTATCAAGGAGTCAATATATGGAATTCGATTTTAACGGGAATTAATACACCAAAGTTTCAACTTTTGAGAACTCGTCTCAAAACATTACTTGTCCAAGTATGACAAATAAATTCAATTGACTTGCTTGTCTTGGTAATCAGCGATGCAGCACCATGCTCAATTGGCGCCTCGTTCTCTTTCATTGTTGTGGTCGCTCACCTCACTTCCCCCATATAATCTGATAGATTTATTTCTTACATATTCAATATCTGACACTGGGTGGTTGCTTGACTAGATGACCGCAGGGTCCATTCACAACTTCCCTGTAGCATTCGTGATTATTTTTCTTTGTGTATGATTTTTGCGAATGACTTTAACGATCGACTTGAATAAATATGTTCTGTTCTGTGAGTGTTGTTGTGCTGTAATGTAGGAAACTAGTTAATTGCTTAATACTGGTACCGGGATGACGTCTATATAGTTACAAAAAAGTTGCGCCGCGCTCCACTTTGAAAATATGTTGTGGAAGTTGCGCTGCGCTCCACTTTAAACGTATGTTGCAAAAGTTGCATTGCACTCCACTTTAAAAATATGTTGCGGAAGTTGCGTTGCACTTCATTCACTTCTATACAACAATTGCGGAAGTTGCGTTGTGCAGGACTTACTATCAAAACCAGGTTGCAGAAGTTGCGCTGCGCACTAGCAAAAAGTAAATTACATTTGCACATCTTGCGCTGCTCTTTTTTAACTTACTGCAATTGTTACGCTTTATTGCGTTGCGCTTCAGCAGTTCCGGAGAAAGTGCCCAGCACTGACATTAGCAATAGTGCATTTCTATGATTTTCCATAATGATTTCTACAAATATAACGCGCAGTCGTGCACCCTTAATTTTTAATTGAAAATTAGTACAAAGTTTTGCTTGTTACACTCAAATAAATACGGTACTTGTTTTTAGAACTTGAGGGCTGAGGTGTCTAGAGAGATTGTTGCTGATTAGAACTTTTGAGTCACATTTCCTTTCATTATCTGAATGTTTTACAATAGGGAACTACTACTGAAAAAAAAACAGTTGACATAGCATGTAGAATCTGACCAGCCACTCTTTGAAGTATTGTAATGAGCTTTTGGGGGCCATTTTCAATCCAAGCAGTCCACAAACTTTGTGCCTTGTGAATGATGTATGGCAGAAACAAAATGCCAGATGTGGTTCCTGCCATCGCAGTGCTGGTACAGCCTTTAGAAAAGTTGATAATTCTTTTTGGATTCTTTGTTGTTCTCTTGAACAAAAATTAACGTTTTCTAGGTTCATACTTAAATTTGTTTCATCGTAATTGATAATGGCATAGGCTGAAACCCCTCAATAGATTTTGATAAATTGTTAAAATAAACTTTCGCAATATATTGTGACACTGCAGCTCTTGATGTTTTTATGTTAACATCATTTTTAAGTTTGATATCGCCTAATTGTGTTTCCCAATAAAGCCCAAAACCGAATCTTCACCAGGCATTTCATTGTTTTGAAGAAAACAACCTTTTCTTTTAACTATAAAACACATTGTCTATCATTCACATTTCTGTTTTGCTCACTGGCTGTCCCCAATCAGCACGAAGTTTTCTGTATTCCACTAAATTTCTTTCTTCTCGTTCGGTCAAGATAATTGGCCTTCCAGGTTTATTCATATGCACCTGCGGTATCTCGTTTTTTTTTTTATTGATTGGAACATCATATTATAGTTTCTCCGTTTTTCTCACTGCCCTTCCTCTCTTTACATCTGCAAATGCATTTTGTTCTCTGCTATAATTCTTGTAGCGCCTCACTGAGAGCTTTCTCATGGAACACTGTGCAATTTTTCACTTTAAAAAATAACTTTGGATATTCTCATGAAATTATTTCCAAATGAAACGGACAGTTGACTGAGCAAAAACATTACATTCACAACACATCGCAAGCTACTTACAGATACTTGCGATGTATTGTGAATGTAATAAAATTATTTCCTTTCTATCATTACGTCTGAAACTTAAATTTGGTTTTTACCAAAAGCTTATCTTACAACATTACAACCTAAACTTAACTGTGCAAAGTTACCTTAATTTTTTCACTTAAGTAGCGGTAGTTGAAATTTCAAGCCGACATTTTAATTTTTGCTATGGTGAGTTTTGAAAAAAAAAAAAAATACTCCCCTCTGAACGAAATTTGCTGCATGTTGACTGATTTTGGGGTGCATAGACTCTAAGCATTGGCTCGACAAGGAAAAATTTGCAGCAGAGTAATTTTCCTCATTTTTGTTCCCAATTAAAAAACAAAAAAATTTGTTGATGGATTTGAGGTAACTTAGCAATTGTTTGGGTATTAAAAACTGTCGTCAATGAACTAATGCCGATGGCACTTTACCTTGGTCAATATCTTGCTCTTAAACCTCTTTATGGCTCACAAGAACTAATTAGTGATTTGTGCAAAGTTAAACACAAGTTGCAAAGTTACCCCGTTTGACAATACCATGATAAAATAGAACTGGTGCTGGTATGTAGTAATGCATTTTACAGTATATATATATATAACGTACAAACTGAAATGATGTCTGGATCTCAAAAAGAGCTCAATGTCCAAATGATCAAAGTAGTAAGAAGGTTTATTCCAAACTAGGCCTGATTACAAAAGCACGACACAGTGTTTTATGTCACACATGAATTCATGGTAATCATCACGTGCGATCTTGTTCAAATTAGATTACTGGTAGTATATAAAAATATATATAGATGCCATTAGGCAGCAAAGTTTGTTGTGAATATTTGACCACTCAATTCTTCAGTGCAAGTGGCTCTGGTGAATCAACTGATCACCTGATCCAAAATTTTGTTGTTTATTTTTCTGCTTTAGATGCCAGTGCCATACTGACATGTTTTCTGTCATTGACTTTTGTTGTGATGTGCTGATCTAGCATTTTATCTCTCTCATGTTTTTGTATATTACGACAGATTGTTTCATGTAAAGTTGCCTAGCAGACCTGGCTGTGGTAGAATGTTTTGGGTAAATTTACGTTTTTTTCAGAAACTTTCTTGTCGGAAAAGCTGCAAAGTCATTGTTTTGCTTCAACGATTTTCAACGATGTTTTCCAGATGGATTATTACACTTATTTGTTGGTGAGCAGACAAATATTTTCTATTTCGGAAATGTCAATTTACATTAAAATTGTGGAATTTATATGTGATACTGGTAGTGAACTGGTCAAGGTTTGATAACTGAAATGAGTATGAGTTTCACTAGTTTTTGTTATGGAAAGGTAAATTAGAAGAATGGAATATTCAATCTTGGTGAAATTAAGCATTGCTGAATATTTTGTAGGTATCTCTGTAAATGCTGAATTTTTCATATTCTCAGCGTGTCACAATGTTAATAAATGCAGGTCTACTTTTCTGGTGACCACCCTGTGGTTAAATGTTAAAGATCTTGATGTTTATGATTCTTATGATCTTGAGTAGTCTCATCCATCACAAATACCTCTGTGCGTGCTTATCAGGTTTTGTTTGCTTTTTCCACTCAAAACTTTTATCATCCTCTGCCAGAACTTTCCTGGACTGGTCATTTCATCACACTGTGCTTGGCCAGGATCAAGACGAAGTTGAAAGCTTAACCAAATTTTTGTTCAAAATTCATCGATAGAAAGTTCAATTTGCTTGAGCAAGAAAGCGCAAAAATTTTTGATCCATGCCAACTTTAATTATATTGTGGATTTAAATTTTATTTAACTTTGGCTTGGCATGGAAAATTTGAGGTGTTAAATTTAGTTCCTTTAAAGCTTTCGGTTTAGGATCGAAAATTTAGGTCTAGCGTTGGCAGCAAAATGGTTGTCTTTATTGACCGCAATTAGTGAAAAAATTTCCATAACAATGAGTAAAATTGTTGAAGTATGATATGGCAAAAAGTCCAATTGACGAAAGCACTGACCAAAACTGTAAATCAGTCTCCAGTGAGGAATAGTTATCTTAAAGAATATTATGCTTGTTTTAGAATTGGTACGGAAAAATGAGTTTACTGTACTCATAATGTCAGTCGATGCTGCTATATATTATACCATTAAAATTCTTTCAGCTGATGATTTGAATAAACTAGGTAGTAAGTCAGTGGACTATTGTAGATTAGAATGATCAATATAATTGCTATATTTAATATTTTTCACAATGTTTTTAATTTTCACTTGGACAATTGTGTTGAAGTCCGTGGATAAAGTACAAATACAACTTGTGTTCGCATACAGCTAAATCCAAATTCTAAGCCAAATCTCGTAATTGTTAGCTTTATGCGTGCCATTAAAGTTTTGAATAGGCTACCGGTGCTTCATAATCAATAATTGTATACTTTCTTTTTGATGAATGTCTCGTCACTTTGTTGCCATCTTTCTTTTTGGTTAATGGTTTGTTACTCAGCACTGTTACTTTATAGGTCTAATTTGTTTATTTGTTTTGATGTCATGTTCTTTCCTTGTGGTTCGTCAGTGACATGGCCTAGCAGTACTGCGCGCAGGTGACAGATCCTATGTGATGGGTTCAATTTGCGGCTGGAGCTGATTGCATTTGACGTATATAACGAGTGGCTGCTGACTGGAAGAGCGCAAGCTCACTTCGCAGTCTCCCTCAATTACTGTTGAATTTTCCGTTCAAATATAATTTGAAATTTCCGTTCAAATAATTTTTCCCTCACATGTTAGTTTGCCGTGGTTTTTAACATAGCTCTATCGCGTTGTATTTTTATTAATTAAATTGCTCATTTTAAAGTTTTTTAATCACTGTTTGCATTATTATCTTATATATGTCTTCTAATCTACTAAGGATGACATTATGCAATCAGGGGTCGAAATTAAATTTTTAGGCAGTCGGTCCGTCGGACTGACTCTTCCAAATATCAGCTTGCTCGAAGCCATCTCAACTTGCCTGAAAAATAAACTGTCTACAGTCGTACCACCTGCAGCTAGTATCAACTTGCCCCGAAAAAAATGAGCGTGTGAAATCACGATCTATTTTAGAAAAGTAAAACACTCTTAAAACAAAAAGGACTCATTTTCGCTTTTATCAGGCTCTACATTAAATTTTAGCGCTTTTTGGAGTAATAAGAATGCATGTGTTTGACTGTTTGATAAACAAAAAAACTCAATTATCGCAACTTACACGAGATTTTCACGCTTGCAAAATTTTCCTCTTACAGTAATTGCACCGGTCTGACGGGCGAGCGAAGAATGTAAACAACGTCGTGCATTGTACCAACTACACACGCTCTATATCACGTGACTCGGGGTCAAAGGTCAAAAACTGATAAAATTTGCATAAAACAACATAAAACTGCGCCAGTCAAGTAAAAAATGAAAATAACTTGCTCCAGGTGATTTCAATCGGTCTCAGATCGACGGGCAGGCATTAATTTCGAACCCTGACAATCCCTTAAATGTTGATTCTGCCTGAAAGCAGATGGTATCAGCAGGTTATAAAGCACTTAAAAAATAGTGTTGAAAATCACCTTTCATGCTCCAAATCACATCAGCTGATCTTGACCTCAGATAACCTCATTCACACGTACGGTACTTTCTAAAAATATTAAATCAATTTCCGTATATTTCCTGTCTGCATTGTACTCCTGTTTCGTGTATGGTGTATACATTCTTTCACTAATGGTCTCATTCTTTTTAGGAACGTGGAACATGGAAAAATGTAAAGTTCCTGAGAATATTGGTGACTTCTTGCTGCCTGCTGACGAAAATTATATGCAGGAAATTTATGTGGTTGGTGTGCAGGAGGCTTCTGCCGATCGGTGAGTCAGAGGGAAGGGGCTTGATGTGCTACAAGCATAATGTATTTTTGCAAAGACAATATGTTTGCAGACCAGAGAGAGTTGTCCATTGTCGTATTCTAAATTCTGTTGTTTAGAAAAAGCAGTGCGCGGTTAGATTTGAGTTTAATGGTTGGTGATGTACGAACCTTTTAAGCATTTTTTCATTTCTACATCAAATTTTCACGCGATAAATTTTTATGATCATTGGTCAGTTGCTGACACAAACTGCTAATAGGAAAACACTTAATCTACTTGGCCGAGCAGTTAGTAACACATAGACTCGCAGAGTGGTAAGGCATTGTTTTTTTAATGAGATTATTGTAATGTAAACGCAGTATCTGACTTACAGGCTAGGCTGGGAAGTGAAAATGCAGGAAACGTTGGGAATGAATCACGTGCTTGTTCATTCAGCCTCGCATGGAGTACTTCACCTGGCTGTGTTTGTGCGACGAGATCTTTTGTGGTTCTGCTCAAGTACGTCACTAAAATCATGCAATTTGTTGCAAATGGCTAGACTAACTATTCATGAACTTGTTCTTCCGGTAATCAAAGACGAAGGCTAATACAAGAACTCCAACTTTTTTTTATTGATGTTTTGCTCAGCAATTTATGCCGAGCTTCTTCAGAATAACAGGTGCCAGGGTGGAAAATCCAGCCCTGGCAGAGAACAGTAAAATAGTAGCAATTTTTAAACTGAACTGATTATGGTAAAGCATGAAGGTATGATAGAAACATTGCGAACTATTGCGTCATAAGGACAATTTAAATAAAATGGATTAACAAGCGTAGAGGTACAAAACGTTAAAAATAATTTGGCACAAGAATCACTGAAACATTATTCGATAAACTTGCGGAAGCTTATCACCATCAGACCTGTTCATAACATTGGGTCAGGAGTTAATGGACCAAGCTTCAGAAACAAGACGTTTGGAGTAATTGTTTTTAGAGCTCAACCGATATGAATTTTTTTAGCCGATACCGATATATTTAAAATTTAAAGGCCGATAACCGATATCTGAAGACTTCACTTCTGTTTTGATAAAATTTGTTTTTTTAACTTTAACCTGATGATCTCCACCCCCCAAAAGTTGTTAGACACAAGTTCACATTAAGATCTACCTTCACATTAAAATTTCAAGTCTCTGGCTTCAGCAGTTCAAAAGCCTTAGACTGCACAATATTGGCAAATTTTGTCAGTTTTTGACCTTTGACCCCGAGTCACTTGATATAGAGCGTTGTAGTTGGTACAATGCAAGAACCTGGTAAGATACATTAATCCTGTAAATTTCAAGTCCCTATCTGTTTTTAATCAATAGTTATAATTCAAACAACATATTTGCTGATTTGATCTATGACCCCAAGTGACGTCACATGCATATATTCACTGTGAATATTTTTTTACCCTTATCGAGATGCATATACTTGATAAATATGAAGGTCCTACCTGTTTCCATTCACAAGTTATTGGCGTTTGGAAAGATTTTCAAATTTTTTACTTGACCTTTGACCTATAAGCTCTCGACTGCCACCCTCAAAAATTTGTTAGACACAAGTTCACATTAAGGTCTATCATCCCTGAAAATTTGAAGTCTCTAGCATTAGCGATTGAAAAGCCTTAGGCTGCACAAAAAACTATTGAGATTTGTTCATTCGACCTTTGACCTGCAATGTCGAAAACAATTATCCCAGATCAAAGGTCGGTAGTACAGGGTTGCCACAGAAATCGTAAAATTTAATTCCAGGACTTTCCAGGACTTTTTAAAGTCATTTTTTAGGACTTTTCCAGGACTTTTTGAAGTCATTTTTCAGGATTTTTTCAGGACGATTTTAAGAGTGTTGTTACAGAACTTGAAACTTAGTTTTCACTTCTACTCTTGTATACAGCTACTTTTTTGTAGCTGTAATTAAAGAACATTTTTGATGTAATGCATTTGCATTACTAGCTACTGACTATTAACGGCTAAAGAGTTTTGCTATGCAAATTATTACAGTACTGGTTATAGCTTTGGTACAACTGCAACGAGCTCAAAATAACACATTGCAACTTTTTCCATAAAAACACCTCTCTTGCTTTATTAACAACCAAGTAGTAAGTATGGACACTAAAGATAGAGAGTAGATACCTTACAGTAATATACAAGAAATGACGCAGGATTCAAGCAACATACTGTTAGCCTCCTGAAAAAAATATTAATAATATTTGAAAGCAATCATTTTCGAATCAACAGCTCTTCCTAATTTATTACAGTAATAATGCAGTAGTTCCAATTATTTCACACATTATAGCTCTACAGGCATTACATCACTACCTTGCATATCAATTAATAGTGATACAGGTACTTAAATTCTGTCACATTAGTATTGGTAAATAATAAGACATTGAATCAGTTTTCAAACAAAAAAAATCTTCCCTTAGTTTGCTTTCATTATAAACATGTCTATTGTCTACTGGTATAGGTGATATAAATTAGTATAACTAACATGTATAAATTGGCATTTCACATCTTATAATGAGAGCGGAAAGGCACCAATTGACACAACATGATATGCTACTGTCACATAATAACACCTTATAATTATTATTGTTTTGATACTAATTATCTATTCTCAGTTTATTCACAGAATCGTTTAGTAGTGTCCACTACATCGTGGTAGTGTACTAATGTTGCTGCAACTGCCAAACAGTAACACACTGGAACTATTCACAGCAAAAGTATTCTGCGGACATCATAAAAATAATTATCTTTGCTCATTTATGACTCAAACGGAGAATGAAGAAGTTCACACGTTTTTTTCAATTCTTCAGCCTTTTCTTTCGCTGCTCTTCTTAGTGCGTTAGATTTAGTAACCAGCATCCAACTTCCTTTATTCTCTGCTTTCTCTGCTAGCTCATCTGCCTCTACTGTTAGTGAACTAATTTCAGATTCAAGTTTAGCTTTTTTGCTAAGCTGGCCATTACTTCTGCTACTTCGTGCTGTCTTTTCTTCGATCTTTCTTGTTGCTCTGACTTTCTCTGATCATCAAAGAATATTTGGTAACGTTGTCTCACTGCTTTAGCGGATATCAAAAGCTCTTTGGTGACTTCAACATTAGCAACACATCCTGTTGATCTCACATAGTCGCAAATCAGCCGTTGTGACACAATGGACTCTTCTTCAGTTAAGTTATGTCTTTCCACTTGTCTTTCCATAGAAAATCCTCTTTCCATCGTCGCTTGTCCATGAGAGAGCAGAAGCAATTCTTGAACTACACCCCATAAAAGCCGGTATTCCGACTGTTGGCCCATTTCTTTGTACAGGAAAACATCCAGCTGACAGTTTGCATTCAAATGGTTAAAATTACAGAAGGCAGACAGTTTTTTTGGCACAGCACAATCAATGAAGTCATGAAATTGTGAACGAATTTCATCATGCTTTGAAACCCCCAGTTATCATATTAGCTTTGACCAATTCTCTTAGCAGGCCGTCAAAATTTTTTCGGCAAAAATTTTTTGGGATCAAGGCTCATCAGGTATCTTAGCAAGATATACTTTAAAGGACATTTTTCGCGGAGTTTTGAAGTAATTTTCAAGAGGAAGCTTTTGCACTTGCTTTTAATTTGCAAACACTGCAAACTGCTGATCGCTTTTGACTGCTTAAGCTTGATTAGTTCTTCATTTGCAGCGAAGCCAATATCAACGTTACCAAGCTCAACATGATTGGTGGGATCTATAATGTCTAGTTCGCAAAGATTTCCAGAAGAGTATGCCTCTGCAACAACTTCAATTGAGACAAACTTTTGCAACAAAGATATCATCATTTTCGCTAGATCTTGATACAAAAATGGTGTCGTTGGTTTATCACATTGATATACACTAAGAAACTGTTGCACGATCTTGGCAATTGCAACAAAAATCAAAAGTTTGACAATTACTGAATGATCTTTTATGCACTCTTCAATGAATTCAAATGAACGAGCTTTCGGACAAGAAAACTCCTTGTTTTGAATTTTACAACGAAAGCAGTAATCTAAGGCCAAACTCGCACAGCTTTTTCAGCAACTAAAACATTTTCGACCCATCAATAGGCACAAAATTTTAATGGGAATAACGTTGACCCAGTGACCTTAATGCAGTCTTCTCTTCGAGCAGGGGAGTCTTTGAACAGCCAATACAAACTTGCCAGCAGCGAGTGAATATTCCAGTTGGTTGAAATATAACCATCCTTAAAGGCACCATGAACTACATGTAATCAACAGCTTCCAATCATTAGCAGGGATTTGCCACTAACATCAGCATGTTTAGCACAATAATCTTTGTAGAACTTCCAATTCACATTCGGTCCATCCATTGATATTAGCGTAAGTTTGTTTACATTGAGCTCCTTCATGCAGTCTTCAAAATGGTGAAGCATATCATCAGCCTTTGCGTGGCCCATAAATGTCAATGCATAAAAGCGTGTTAATATCTGACCATCTTGCCAAAATCGACAATGTACATCCATTTGCTTGCTTTTGGTTGCTCTGTTTAAGTTTCATCAAATAAAATCACAAAATGTGGTTGTGAGGCAAGCAATTCTTTTAAGTTTTGCTTGATGTAAGGAGCAATACCGAAACAGCAAATATAACTGCACTTGGTCTTACCACAAAAAAACTGTGAAGAAATGTCAGAATCACCAAACATCAGTTTAAAAACATCATTTATGTCACTGCAAGAATTGAATGAGAAATGGGACGATACCAGTTTCAGTGCCCAAATGATTTCAGCTTTTAAAACATCATTTTTCACAGCTAATGAGCTCACTGCACTAAAGCTAGGTTGATTTTCTACTCTGTCACTGTCTCTCGATATAGAGGGAGTAAGATAAGCATTAATTGTATTTCCATGATTGGCTAGCTGAATATGTCTTGAACCTTTCTGATGGCTAAGGAGTGCTGACACCCCCATGTTCGAAATGTCAAAGCTCTTAGAACAAAAAGTACATCTTGCTTTGCGACTGCTTTCTAAATCGTTTCTCAGCCAGTCTTTAAATCGAGAATCTTGCAACCAGTTACCATTAAATGGACAAGAATTCTTCACTTTCGAAGGCATTATCACAGTACAAAAACTTTTAAAAAGTAATATTAATTATCTAAAATACTCAAATCGAAAAAAAAATCTAGCTCATCACTAATTGTCAAATCTACACCTGTAAAATAAGAAAGCATAAAGCTTGCAAGCAATTAGACACACTTTTGTTAGTGCTATAAGCATTGCATGACCATGTGTACTGCTACGGTAATTGCCATTCAGCACAGTCGTAGCTAGCATTTAGATGGTGCCTGTAGTAAGATCCTTCAAATTTGTAGGGAAGTCCCTTCTTTCGCCTCTTGCAAGTCACTGGGTAAGTGGTTTCACTATTCTGTCCCGGCAAAGCATGGGTAAAACTTTCTAATACTGTCCAGGACTTAAAACAAAATTCAAGGACTTTCCAGGACAGCAAAAAAATCCAGGACTTTTCCAGGATGTGGAAACCCTGGTAGTATTACCAAGGTCAAAAGTATTACCCCAGGTCAAAGGTCGAAAACAATTATTGGGCATATTTTTGTTCCACACATTGATATGCATATAGACTACTCTGAAAATTTTAAGGTCCTTCTTGTTGTCCTTTGAGTGTGCGTGCATGCTCTTTCTAAAACGTCGTTTTCGTGCTTGAATGTGTGCGCAACTGCGCATGCAAAAGCGCCGAAAAACCTTTCATTTATTAGCAAAATCGTAAATAAGACGTTTTTGTTGATTGCCGCTAATTTATCGGTAGAAAATGACCGATACTACATACTGGCCAACCTTGTTATCGGTCGATAAATATCGACTGACCGATATATTGGTCGAGCTCTAAATGTTTTCCACCTTCAAAATCTTTGCGTTTTATCAATCAATATTGTGATCAAACTCCATAGCATGAACGCAGTGGGCAGATTGTTCCGGCTTTTGGTTGAGGGTGGCCCGTTTATGTTCTGCCAAGCATGACTTAAGGCCTCGTTTCCTCTGTCCAATGTGAACAAAATTGAAACTACTTCAATCTAATTGTTTAGCTGTTAAGATTTGGAGTTTGGTATGAGGTTTTGTTGCTTAGAAACTATTGCATTCTATTGGACTTGATAGCAGACTTCAAGAGTGAAATGTTACCAAAATGCTTGAAACGCTTCTTTCAAGTATTGTTCTAGCATTTGAAAAAATAACGCGCAAGTAGGATAAAAAGTTCATAGTTTGAAACAGTTTTGCCACTTTTTTCTATTTCAGTTTTTGTTATGCTTTTAGACCTTTTTTACTCCTTGCAGAAAGCTAATAAAACTATTTATTTTCGAAATCGTTGTAGCGTCTGTGCTTACCAAGAGCTCCTTGAGAGAGAATTCGTTCGGTGGACACGCGTTGCAATTGTTTTTTTATGATGAGCAAGTATACTGTGGCGAATACCCATGCAAAACTTGAGTGTGATTGAGCGTCATGTGTTTTGCATAGTGTATGCAATTATGCATGTCGTATATAATACTCAGAAAAATATTGTAGAACCTCACTGTAAAAACCACTATATAGCCTGTTTCGCCTTTGTCGGCTCTTCAGATGGGTTAATGTTATCTAAATAAAAAAGCATTGTGTAAAGAACATAGAATATTGTAGAACCTCACTATAAAAACCACTATATTGCCTGTTTCGCCTTTGTCAACTCTTCAGGTGGGATAATGTTATCTACATAAAAAAGCATTGTGTAAAAAACATTGAAATTAAAAATGATGACCAAAAATTTCGAGAACTACAATATTGGCTGGAATAAGTTGTGTCCAAGCTATCAAGTTATTGCGAATAAATTTTCGATAAGCGTGTGTGACAATAAGTTTGGGGCGATGGAACTAAATACATGCGAATCGATTAACAATCGTAAGAATAAAGTTACAGAAATAAGAGCAAATGACAAAATTAAAGATGTGGAAATAAAGCCGTGTGGACTATGATATAGTGATTAGCATGTAGCAGTAAAATTTTGTGTCCAACACTGCAATAAATGCGTAAGGAGCACTTAGCTTGCTGCTGCTCGTGTGATTATTCTCTTCATTCACAAAGTGGATCGGTTAAATTGCTAGTACTATGATGCCACTCAAGTAAGATGGAAAGTTAAAACAGAATGCAATAAAAATGGGAGGAAAATGGCTTTAGGAGGAAAAATAAAGTCGCTGTAAATCTCAAAACTGGGCGTTTCGTTGACATAGATTCAGCTGTCATCACCTTGCATGCACTGCTGATGATTACAGCTGCATGCAAGGTACAGCTGCATCAGCAGTGCATGCAAGGTGATGACAGCTGAATCTATGTCGTCGAAACGTCCAATTTTGAGATTTACAGTGGCTTTATTTTTTTCAGTAAAACACTGCAGTAAAAATTGTGACGTAAGTAATTGCAAAATTATTGATTAATTATTTTAAAACCTTTCAATTTAAGTTAAGCTTTGTGGCCGCAATTAAGCCGGTGATTTCACTGTTTATTGATATGAAATGGTTGATTATTGAGTTTACAGCGTGGCCAGAATTTGCCAGACTTCCACTTAGAGGTGATATCTAAAGAGTTGACTGCGGTTATATTATAGTTGATAGCTCAGATGGCCGAATGGTAAGAGCATCTGCCTTGGGAGCTGTAGACTTGGGTTTGATTTCGAGTCGGGTCAACCAAAGACTTTAAAATTGGTATTCACAGCTTCCCTGCTTGACGCTCAGCATTAAAGGAACAGTGTGGAGAACAAACTGGCAAGTTACTTGTTATGCTGTTGGGAAAGGCACTTAGCGGGATTCCCCCGTCTTGGTGTGGTAGACAGATAGCTGGCAACTCCTAAGCGAGCTCATATAGCACATTGATCGCATTCTCGTGATGGGAAGATAAATATGCAATTAAATGCAAATATACAAATATTAATGCATATTTGTGTAACTCTTAACGGGGTGGTTTTCAACAGTTTTAGTAATCTTTGCATTTAGTTGACATAATGCCATCTCAGCAGCTGAGAAAAACAGCTTGAAGTGGTTTCATTAAATTACAACACAAACCTGGACTAGCATTGGTTAGCAAGCTTTCTGCCAGAGAAATATGAGTTTCTTTTTGACAGAAAATTTTCAGTTAGTGTCTTTTTTTTCCGTACCGTCAACACCAGAATAATACTGTATTTTACGGACCATAAGGCGCTCCGGATTATTAGGCGCACTGTCAATAAACTGGTTAAATTCTATTTTTGTTCATACATAAGGCGCACCGGGCTATAAGGTGCTCAGGTTTTTATAACAATAGTACCGGCACTAGTTTTGAGTGTAGGCAATAAAGCATAAAGCACTACCTGGTTCATACATTAGGCACACCGGCTTATAAGGGGCACAATCAATTTTCGCGAAAAAAAAAAAGATTTTAAGTGTGTCGTATGGTCCGTAAAATACGGTATACAAAAATAATATACAGTATAATTGGACAGCACGAGAAAAGGGAAGAAACAACAAAACGATAAACGTAGCATGCAAGGGGAGAATAGAAAATCAAGAAAAGTAACATGAGAAGCATGGTTGCAGCACCCGACAATAAAGATTTATCAAATTAAGAAAAAGAGCACACACACACACATACAGCACAGAAAGAAAAAAAAAAAAAGGCCGGTCAGATAAAAAAGACAGCAAAGAGAGTCACAGATTCTACACTGCCATGCTATGGTGCAATGATAGGAAAACATGACAGTGTGTGGCCTTTCAAGGTTAATCCAAGTCGTAACAGCGCTTATAGAACTGATAAGCTGACGAAGAACACAAGCAAGAATAAAACACGTAATACTCGCCTTAATTACCCCGAGCACTGCCAGTAATAGAGAACTCTAAAAGGCCCAACAGGCAAAGAAACCTACCAAAAGAAATCCTGTCCAGCCAGACCACCGATTTGAAAACATCCCGTGCCATGAAGCAAGATGTTTGAGAACCAGTGAGCTAAGCCGTTTCCAGAAGTCTGTGATGTCTCAACGTGGCAAAAACTTTGCAGTAGGACCGACTGACAGAGCAGAAATAATACTAAATATAGCAATGTTAAAGCAAGCTAAATTTGGCATCGGCCGGCTACCTCCAGGTCTTGCCATCTCACATAATTTTAAGCCTAAAAATAAATAAATAAAAAATAAAATAAAAACGCATGTCCAATGTCCAAAGCGTAAGATGGTGTTTGGAAACAGGATACGCAATGTAGAAGTGTGTCCGAAATTGCATGTAGGTCAGTTGATCACCTGAAAGTACAAAAAGGCAAAACGAAGCAATGTCTGTTTGAAACAAGAAAAAAAAGTAATAATAACAATAATAATAAAATGGAAATACTGTAATAATAATAACAATGGCAATATTATATCCAGAGACAGGTTGCTGGCTAAACACACTATTACTACAATATGTTACGAAATGAAATGGAGAGGTGCAGAGATACAGCCATGGACAATGGACAGTCTAATAGCCATTTATGAAGTACTGTTTCAATTTTTTTTAAACGCACTGATTGTGCGGGATTTTCTAGTTGCGATTGGAATTTTACTCCATACTTTAGGCTCGACATATCGTATGGATTGTTGGCTTACCGCACTACGGCAGAAAGCGGGAACTAACTGACTGTTGCTGCGAGTTTTAATTGAAGATATTTTGGACCGAAACATATCGTCAAATGCAGATGGAAGAGCACCTTGATAATATTTATGCATAATTACTGCTACATCGTGTTTGAATATATCTTTTATCGTTAATAAATTATGCCGTCTCATAAATGGTAAAATATCGTCTTCACTAGCTAGACTGAAGGACAAGCGAATGAATTTATTGCAAATATTTTGCAATTGAATAACTATAGCTTAAATTGCCAAGGAACCAATTAGTAATGCAGTATCTGATGTGGCTTAGCATTAACGAATGATAAATTACTAATAAAGCGTTTTTGTTGAGGAAAGGCTTCACTCTAATTACGACGCCCAGTGTAGCTCTTAATTTGTTTTTTAAAGATAGCATGTAATCTTTCCATGGCAAGTTTTCATTGATAACTGTTCCCAGGACTCGAATTGACGATACTCTTTCTATTGGTTTGTTTCTAATCACTAAGTTCAAGGCATTTGGAGGAGATTTTGAGTTTACAGTCCTAAAATACACACACTTGGTTTTACTAGCGTTGAGTGAGAGGTTATTGGCAATTAACCAGTTATCAACATTGTCTAATTCTTGATTGCCTTTTTCAAAGATTGATTTAGCATTATTACCACTTATCAGAATGCTCGTATCGTCAGCAAAGGATAAACTGGTTCCATTTTTTAAACAATTGGGGAAATGATTTATGTATATAATGAACAATAGGGGGCCAAGAATAGAACCCTGAGGAACGGAAAATTAATTGCATTGATATTGTTAGAAGCATGGTCATTAAAACATACTTGTTGGGTCCGTCCAGTTAGGTAACTTTCAAACCAGTCCAAAGCTGTACCTCTGACGCCATAGTGGCTGAGTTTATGCAATAGAATTTTATGGTCAATCGTATCAAATGCTTTTGAAAGGTCTAGAAAGATGCCCAGAGTCGTATGTTTTTTCTCAAATGCTGCTGTAACCCTGTCAATAAGCAAGCAATTAGCGTGGGATGTAGAATGACCCTTCCTGAAGCCAAATTAGTAATTTGAAAATAAATTGAAGCGATTGAAGAATTTGATTACGTTGTGATGCACCAATGTTAGTAGGCTAGCAGTATTCTGTGTACCGATGAACATTTGAATAGAACAGGATAGATTATAATTGCGGAGGTATTTTGATACATTTTGTGTTCTAATTAGACACCTGAGCCAGTTAACTTTCATAAATTTTCAATTCTAAAATTCTGCATGTAACCGACAAACTTTTATGCCTTGAGTAGTAAACACAAAACTAAACCCTGTAATATTAAAAATATGTATCCCCTAGTGCACTGTTTAAGCAATTGCCACTTTTCTTGCAACTTGAATCGACCTCTGCTTCTACTTTTCTTAAATGTGATTAGTTGAATATTTTTGTGCTGAAACATTATGCGGTTGTTGAAGGCGGCTGCACACAGAGCTCTTTGCGATGCGTTTTGACCATTGCAATCACGTTTGCGTCAACTGCTGCGACTGCCAATGCTCACAGCTGCAATTTTCTTACGCAAAAATCGTGCGACTCAGGCGATGCGATTCCAGCGACCAATCGCGCTGACTATGCACACAGAATGCGACTGAAGCGAGTGCGGTCATCGCAAGTGAAAAGAAGTGCGTTCTACGATTCCTGCGACAAAGTAGATCGCAAGCAAAGTAGGTTGTGAAAGCAGTAGGTACAATAGGCTGTAGGCCTTGTTTGCAAAAGAAACTAATTTTATGTTCAGTTTTCCGCCTGATCTTTTTTAATTTTAGCTCTTAGCAGAGTATGCTGGCAGTCTAGTCTAGTATAGGTAGTTTTGAAAGCTAAAATATGTTATCTAAGCTTTAAACAAGATAGGTTTAGCAAATTAGCTTATTTCGCTACTCTTCCAATTTTGAAAGTAGTTCAAAAGCAAATCATCAAAAGAAAAACTCTTGATATCAATTTGTTATCAGCAAGCTGTACATTTTAACTCGAGCTGTTGCTAAATAAATAAGCAAAGCTTTTACCAACGGCCAAACAAAAGCTTTAAAGCTAGAACTGCATTTTGTCAAACCACGGAAGGGAGTCAAATCGTACAGTAAAAGCGTTGTGATCGTAAATTAATCATCAAAACATAGAAAGCGACGGAAAAGTAATTTTAAAATAAGATTACATCATGAAGACGAGATGCATACGTTTACAAAATATCCTTCAGAACACTACCTGTTTTTGAACAGGGCTACGGCAGCAAAATTTTTTAAGCTGCGTGGCGGTAACCAGAAGCATCATACATAACAGTACTACTGTGCAGTAAGGCGCCAATTTGATGAATTTTTAACGCAAAAATCTATGTCTGGCCAAGCATTTTGTTCAGTTGGGGCTTGATTTTCTACCTGAGTTTTTGTTGAACACAGAAGACGAAAGTTTGCATTTTTGCCATTGCCTAGCCTGGCCGTGACGCAAAATTAAGTAACTCGTTGAAACATAAATCCAAGCCAAGCTCTTTCCCCAGATGTGATAGCATTCATTTCGACGTGGCGTCGTTGCTATCACAACCGTCGCAGCAGATCGCAGCGGTCGCAACGCAAGCGCTCGCACGTAGTGTGCATAGTTGCTTGATTTTGCCGCTGAAATCGTAGACGCAGGTCGTTTGAACTTTGGGGATTTCCAATCGCAGCTGCAATCGCTAGCCTGTGTGCAGCCGCCTTTAGTAATTAGTTTGCATAAAATATCAGCATGTGTAGTGGGGTGGGGTAGGCATTTCTATCAAAGTTGTTTTTTAATTGAACTAGCTGGATTTGTTCCAACCCTGGACTCGCCTCAAGAAAAATAATGGGTTTAAGTGAGAATTATCTTGCATAAGCTGGGTTTGAGATGCTGCCGCTTCCTCAAAGAAATTTTTCCAGTGACAGGGTCATCGAATTTCCTGTTTAATGCAATTATAGATTTCCAAGATAGCCGAGTGAGCACCAGATTGGCATCGAGGCTGAAAACAAAAGGAGCAATTGCTGTCTCACTCACTTGTTTTGGTTCTTCATTCTTATTTGTTTGTGCCCATTTTTCCTGTAAGTGTTTGAATCAGTAATTTAATAAAATCGTTAACTAGTTAGTTGGTGATGTGATTGCAGCAATGTTGCACTGATCTACACAATCAATTGATGGCTATCAACAGTTTCAGTTGCATTTTGCAAAAAAGTAATCTTTAAGCTGTGTTGTGTGAAATGTTGATAGTATTTTACTCAGCGAAGGTTTTATCTTCAATGAAAAATTGCCGCGATCGTTGGGCTGGTGACACGTCAGTAGTCGCTGTGAGCGCAGATTTGAAACCATTTGTAATCACATGTTTCTTACTAATCAAGTAGCCTAGTCTTAAGATCTTGTTGGTTAAATTCAAGCGTTAATTCATTAAGAATTGAATGCGTAATACCGATATCATTCTTAATAATTTGGTTTTTTTTAGAACTGGTTTGTGATTCCAGTGTTACTACGAGCTGCAGTACCCACTTGCAGTTTCTTGCATTGATTGAAAATGTCATATTAGATTAACTGTGTAAATGCTGGGTTGGAAGTATTGCATCATGAATGCTAGTTGACTCTCTCCTTCTTACCATGGTTTTTTGTCTTCATTTAGCTGGCGAGAGAAATACAAAAGACCGCATTGTTGATTATTATGAGATCAGCCAGAAACTGTTTCAACCCCATCAGCACAAATCATATGACAGCATCAACTCCACAGATAGGTAAGATTTCTCAATGTGATCTTTGCTGTTGTATGGAAGTTGGCCTATGCTTGTTGTCAACACTCAAGCTTGGAAGCAACTTATCAACCTCTGTTCCATTATCCCTGGAGCAACACGTTTATACGTTGACGACCAGACCAAATAAAAGGCCAAGATGGAGCTGCTATACTACAGCGCTCAACATGTGTATAGTATGAGATGTTTAACTGAGAAATACTGTTTTTTGCCTGACTGAACTTGGCTGTGAATTACTGGTGTAGCTACAGCCAAGTCAGCCATAGATACAAGATGTGGTGTTTTCTTCTTGTACATAGCAAGTTAGTATGCTGCAATTTCTATCTCAGCCTGTTAGATTTGTTCTGTGGCTGCATGAAACTGCTTTGGGTACAGACTGCTATACACTGTGCATGCGCAGAAGTGTTGTGGAAAATTTAAGATTTCTACCTACCAAGTAGGCCTACTGCTGGTCACGTAAATATCGTAGTATTTTAAGCGAGGCAAATTAACTGTAAATTTTCAAGTTCTGCATGAAAAGATCCACTGCAAAATCAGAGATTATTATATGTTTTTTATGAAAAAAACATGGCATGTTGTTATTTGTGTGGCAAGAAAAACGTTTTCTATTAGGGATGTGCCGATTAATTGCAATCGATGAGTATCGGCAATTTTTTGAGAATCGACATCGGTAAAAAATGGCTGATAGGCCTACCTGATCGATTCTTCAAAAAAAATCTTTTGTCAATTTTGATAGTTTTTTCGAAAATTATTTCATATTCCTTTTCCTTAGCTGTCTAATTTTATTTCCTCTATAATCACCTCAATTCTCATTACCCTTTTCATTTGCTTTATACTGTGAGTCCGCACCACACTTAGTTTTCAATCTGAACTCTTGTATGCCAGTTTGGACAAGAGATGTGCTGATTACTCGGTATTGGAATCGGCATCGGTGAGTATCGGCAATTTTGTAGAATCGGCATCAGAATCGGAATAGGTATTTTTTGAGGATCGGCATCGACAAAAAATTTTGAATCGGTACATCCCTATTTTCGATAATATGCTCCACACTTGACAAAGCTCTCACCCAGACCACATTATCAAGCAGGCTGCAGGTTCTTACTCTGATCTAGCTGGAAAATAATGCATTTATTGCGGTTGTGAATGATGTGAAGTAGTGTGAATGCGGCTGGGTTAATGCTTGTGATGACACGCCGATAGTTACCAACTGCTCATTACAAGGTTTTCGCTATCAGCGAGGAACTGGGAAAACAAGAATTAAGTTGGTTATTTAACGTTTGCTTTTCAATGATGGTCTGGATGAAGAAAATAATGCATTTCTTTTTACACAGCAACAAGGTATAATAAAATGCCGGAGGTTCCTTAATATTTGCAATAAACACTTTAAACAGCACCAAAAACTCGCTGCAATCAGTTTAAGTAGAATTTTAGGTCTCGCGTAACAGATTTTTTGATGGCAAAAAGTTTCTTATTTGGTGATTCTCAACCACTTCGTTATAGTGAAGCCCTTTCACGTTGAAAAGGCTGCTTCCCTTCTGTCATAGATTGAAATTTCGTGACTAATGCTGTAGCTTTTGTGTTAACTTTAGTTTTCCAGAAAGTGAACTATATATTCCAATTTTCTAGCAAATGCACCGATTTTACTCGGAAGTATAAGTTTTGAAGTGCTTGTTACGAAAATTGTTTGAAAAGTTGCTGCATTTGATTAAAAATGACGAGAAACTACTTCCAAAAATGTTGCGATGAATTTAAGTCCGCAGTACTATCTTGCGTGAAATTTGTGATTAAGTGCTTTGAAACAAGTTCTATCGATCTACCATTTGAAGTTTTAAAGGTAATAATGAAGGTAAATATAATGAAGATTTGATATTTGTTTGATTTGAATCCGTTAAATGTTTTTCTTTTGGCTCATCAAGTGTCAAGAGAACTTGCCAACTTGCTCTCCACCGCCGAACACCAGCAGGGAAGCTGTGAATGCGATTTTTCAGCCTTTCGGTCTAAATTTGAATCACAACACAAGTTTGCTGCCCCAGAAGCAGACTCTCTCTCTTGGCCGCCTCAACAAAGCATTTTTAAAGTTAAACAAACAATTTTTGTGGTCGAAAATGGTAATTTAAGTGAATTGATTTTAAAAAGTCTGCCCTCTCCATCCACAAATCTGTGCACGAATACGCTACATTGTCAATCCATATGGGCATTGTTTTGCACCATATGGGCATTGACTTCGCACACACTACTTGGCCACATTAGAAGAATTCACTGGGAAAGTGGGAATTGAAGTGAACTGCTTCTTCGTAACTACTCTTGACTGTGATTTGGGAAGTGTTATGAAACTGGTGCATTCTTTGTCTATTGTTTCGCTGAATGCCTCACTCTTCCATGTGAAACAGGAGGTTGCAAGCTGAGTGTTTCGATCTCTTTATGAAGGAGCGAGCTAGAAGATGTGTGTTCACTTATGCGCTCACTCACTTTTAGGGGTTGCTACACTGAAAGAAAGAGACTTTTTCAACGGTATTTTGCGTTTGTTTAACTGTTACAAATCAAATAGATGAAGCGATGGAGGCTTAACCTAAATCAGTTTATAAAGAATTTCTCTTTATGAAATGGACTGGAATCCAACTCATTCAGATCTTAAAGAGTTAGATTCAGGCGGAATTCATGAATTGAAATTTTGTTACAAATCAATGAGAAAATCATCTGTCACTTTTTAACAATCCATTCTTCTTTGCATACGAGAGTTACGGACCATAAGGCACACCAGATTATAAGCCGCAACAATTTTTGGGAAGTATTGGGTTACAGAATAAAGCTCATTAAACAAGAAAGAATTCGATATTCTAATGGCAATGAAACAAAGCACTACCTGATCCACTTATTAGACGCATGATCAGTTTTTGAGAAACAAAAAGGATTTAAAGGTAAAGTGTCTCAAAAATTGTGAAATGATGTTTTTCTTTGCGTAGAGCATAGGCCATCTAAGAATTTCTGAAAATTTTATCGAAATCCATGTGGTATTGGGGGAAATTTAGCATTCCAAACCAGTTCATCTCAATTCTGGTTTAATTAATCGAAAAATGAAAATGACGTGTTAGTTGAACCAGCTGTAATGAAGAGTGAATTGTAAAATGTAAACAAGTCGCATAAAACAAATTATATTTCTGGCGTTACAAGATCATAGCAGTTGAAAAGCACCAAAAAATAACTTAATATTTGCTGTCGCTGAAAACTTTAGCTGTACAATCATTCGGTAGTTGTAGTACCAGAGATCACCTCAAGTAGTACTCAAGTGTTGCTAGTTTATGGTTTAGGTACAGTAAAGCAGTAAAGTGTTTTGTCTTGATACAGTGGCAGCATGCAAGTATAAGCTGATAAGATAGGTATGTAAATATTTTTACGAGTTACTGGTAATTGGGCTATGTTAATTAGTGTGAAAAGCAACTTACTTGAGTTAAACTGTTAATGTTTTAATCTAGTCAATCACCTCAGCTGTCAGAGCTGAAGGTTTATATGGTAGCTAAGCTACACTACTGCATTGTAACAGTTTAGGCCCTCTTAATAATAAAAATGCTGTGAAATTGGATACAGGTACAATCAAAAAGGTTAATTTCAAAATTAGGCCCAGAGGAATTGGTTTAAAGTATTCATCTGGCATTAAGTATAATAAATGAGACCTGGCCTAGTGTAGTCTACAGGTATACAAGTCTCGTTGTATTCTTGTTCACTTATAAGATGTAAAACCCTAGGTAAAAAGTCAGCCAAAGCTGATTCATTATATAAGGTTTTGGTAATTGACTTTTAACTGAATTTTCCAGCTGTATGAGTGTACTGAACAATCAGTAGTCTGCACTACTGGTACCTTTTATTTGAATAAGATACTGGTATCTATTTGAATAAGGTTTATGTTAGTATTAAAATAAGTTATAGTGTTATCATCATAATAATTAAAGCTTTATGAATCTGCTCCAAGGGGTACAACAAATGTAGTAAGATTCCAATGGTAGCATCTGGTGTGACACGAATGATTTGTGGCATCACATAAAATTTGTCAAAATTTCATGGGAAGTTTATAATCTCCTTTAGAAAAGTGTTGATAGTTCAGCATAAGGTGTTTTCAAATGGCACTGTTCAAAATGCAGGCCTCTTATTGATTGGGTTAAAAAATAAAACACAAAATATGAGGCAGAATTCGTTGGTTTAACTTCTGCTACTGCTTAATTGGAGTCTCATTTTGCTGCAAATGTAACAAAAAATTCATTAACTCTGTTGGTTACTGCAAAAACCATAACTTATCCTGGAGTTAGCCCGGAATGAAAGAAACTTCAATGATCATGTGAATGAATTTAAAAAAGATATTTCACTAGTGAAATATTCTCTTTTGCTGAAACCCTCGGACTTTGACGCTCCTTCAAGTCACTATACTAAAGAAACATGAGTAAATGCAAAAACTTGTCTCAGTTATTTCATGATATTCCTGTCTCAAAAGCTGTTTCAAGAAAACAAAGAAAAGGATTTTCGTACCTAAAGTGACGCAGGCGGCAAAACAATTGGAAGTGGTATGACGTATAAAAATTTCTGGATCTGCCTCCAACGCACTTTCGACCAGCAATACACTATGGAGCAACTCCAGTATTGTTTTTAGGGGAGGATAAGCATCAAGGAAATGCTTGTTGGGTGGAGTGAAAAATTTTTTTGGAAATGGAAAGAAGTGTAGTTCTCAAATCCTGGAAAATGGTCTAAAACTTATTGAACAATTGGTTTTTGGGGTTGCCTCCATTTTTCAGCTGACTACCCCCGAAAATGGTATCGCAACTGATGACGCAGGGGGTAATTTACATATCTCAGTAACCACTCGTCGGAGAGTAATGGTATATAGCTCAAAATCTGCAGAAATACTGTGTTGCTTATCTGTCCTAAGAAGAAAATTTTCTCTATTTTCAACACAGAAAAAGTTGCAGTCAAAAAACAAAAATTTCAACCATTTTCGGTAAATTTTTAGGAAATTCATCTACGAGTAATTGTGTAAGAAGCACAGTCACTTAATTTTGATTAGTGAAACTAATTCCTCTCATATCACTAGCGCTGTTTGTGATTAGATGCATCAATAATTGGATGGATGGTGACTTCTACTCTTGCTGAAATAGAATGAGTAGTAACAATTGCCTCAAATCAGCAAGGACACATACCACAAGACAAAGTCAATGAAGTAGGCGTTACGCAAATTTAGTGATTTTTGTAAATTGATTTTAATTTGATGCCAGATTATTTTTGAATTAAACACGAAAAAATTGTAACATATAAAGGCTGGGTGGTGTCAAGACTGACTTCACGACAATATAATAGAATACAAGATGGAATAATGTTTTTGGCAGCCAAACTTGCAGCTTCAAACAATTACTGGAGGTTGTTGCTGGTAAAAATCAACATTGGCTAATTCGTAGTAAGCAATTGCTTTCAAGTTCAGTGTTGATACATCGAACAAGCGAATCAAACTGCTGTTCAGTTCATGGCGGCAGTCATGGTTATTTGCTCTTTCTTCAGCTACTTGTTTCCGATATGCTAGCATTTTTGCCTCTCTTACGTTTTCATTATCATCCCCTAACAATCAGATAACCCATGAATCCAGCAACTTTTTTTAACTTAGTTTAGAGAATTAAGAATTTTTCAAACAAACGTGTTGAAGAAATTAGGGTACTTCAAGTGTAGTGCAACGGAATGGTTATTTTTGCACACCAAAAATATGCTTTGATTGCGATGTTACGCAATTACAGTATATATAATAATAATGTCAGAAATGCAAGAGTGGCTAAAATGCTAGCACTTCAGAAACAACTAGCTGAAGAAAGTGCAAAGAACATGACTGCCGCCATGCACTGAACAGCAGTTTGATTTGCTTGTTTGATGGACCTACGCTGAACTTGGAAGCAAATGGTTACTACATATTAGCCGATTTTGATTCTTACCAGCAAAAGCCTCCAACAATTGCAAGCCGTACAAATACAGAAATGGAAGGGTGTCTGAAGAAACCTATTACACTGCCTATATGTCATAGCCAATTTGTGGAGCGGCACATCAAATTTGTTGCAGAAGCATTTGCACAATTTGAAAGATTTGATTGACGAGAAGAGTCATTCGACAAAAAAATTAAATCTCGCAAACTTACGAAAATATTTGACACCAAAAAGCAGTTCAAGTGTTCTAGTAAACCGTGTGACTTCTGTAAGCCAGATGGGCCAAAAATTATCTCAAAGCAGTTGTTTTTGCTCTGAGCTATATACCTACTATACCACATACTGTGGGTGCACCACCGCACCAAACTTCTCGAATTTGTCACAACTATGCCTTTATGGAGTTGGCAGCATTTTTTGGCTGCCAAAAACAGCCATTTATTTCATCTTGTATTGTATTATGTTATCGTGAAGCCAGCGTTGACACCGTAGGGACAGTGTGGACAGCAAGCCGGCAAGTTTACTTGTACCATTGGGAAAGGTACTTAGAGAGATTCCCCCATCTTGGTGTGGTAAACAAATCGCTGGTAACTCCTAAGCAAGCTTGTATAGTGCATTGATTGCTTTCTCGTGATAGGAGGATAAATATGCAACTAAATACAAATATTACATTTGCTGTACGCCTATTTCAGCGACGTTGTCTTGTGGTGTATGCCCTTGTTGATTTGAGGCAATTGTTACCACTCATCCTATTTCAGCAAGAGTGGAAGTCACCATTCGTCCATTTATCGATGCATTAAATCACAGACAGTGTTACGCATACAAGAAAATTAATTTCAGTCAAAATTAAGTGACTGTGCTTTTTACACAATTACTAGTAAGTGAATTTTCCAAAAAATTTACCACAAATGGGTCGTAATTTTTGGTTTTCGACTGTAACTTTTTCTGTGTTGAAAATAGAGAAAAATTTCTTCTTAGCGTAGATAGGAACATGGTATTTCCGCAGATTTTGAGCTATATACCATTACTCTTCAACCAGTGGTTATCGAGATATGTGAATTACCCCCTGCGTCATCAGTTGCGATACCATTTTGTACGGTAGCCAGCTGGAAAATGGAGGCAACCCCCCAAAACCAATTTTTCAACAAGTTTTAGACCATTTGCCAGGATTTGAGAACTACACTTCTTTCGATTTTCAAAAAAAAATTTTTCACTCCACCTTTATGCTGTTGTGCAGTTTTGGGCTTCTGCAGACACCGAAGTAGGCTGCCAACGGATTAATATGTATAACTAGAAATTGGTGAGAGACTATGATCCCCTCGGATCCGCCAGCAGCATTGGCTGTTCAGTATACTTATCATAGTTGATTATATAATTCAGCATTGTTAGTGTTGTTCAAGTTGTATACAATGTAAAGAAAATTGTAAATTTTACATTTGCAGAATGTGCAGCACTTTTCCAATGGGTGAAAAAGTAAAAAAAATATCATGTAGTAGTAATATTTACAATAGTTTAATGTTAAATTTCACAAACGTATCGATAACTTAAACTAATTTATGATTGTGCTTTACACAATAAAAAAATAAAAAAACATGTAGTGGCAGTCTTCACAATTGTTTTGGTAAACTTCACAAATGTAACAATAACTTTTACAAATTTGTGAATGTAAACTTTACACAACCGAGTTAAATTTTACTATTTCTGATAGTAACTTTTGCTACTGCGGAGTTTAATTTTTTTAATCCTTTTTTTAAACTTTTCTACTTCTGATAGTAATTTTTACAAATCTGCGGTGGTAAAATTTCCAACACTTCTTTGTTGTTTTTTTCTTAATTGTAATTTTCACAATTTTGCTGTTGTAAATTTTTAACACTTTTACATTGTTATAATTGTGATTTCTACGATGGTAAAGTTTTATCAAGAACATGCCAACATTTCAGCGCTTCTGCAAATTTGCAATTGTAAATTTTCCAACGGTAAGAAAAGATAATTATGTGATAATATGGTTTACATTAGTCCATCTCCATTGTGAGCCTTAATATTTAAAAAGTTTTCTTAACTTTGCATTGCATGTTCTGCAACATACACAATTTTGCAGCACTGTCATTGAGGTGAGTTTTCCGAATAATAATGAAATAGTACTCCTATCTATTTCGCAAACTACACAAGCATGAAGCAGAAGTATTTAAATGAAAATCATGAGGCGGTTTATTTGGAAATGTCAAAAGCACAGCATTCATACGTTGTACAAAAAGAACACATATAAAAACATCAAATCAAAAAATCGAATCTTCATTATACTCGCGGTATTACACCAAAGCGTGTAATGAGTGGCCTTATCTCTGCGGCTTAGTGCCTGAGCTACAGAACTCTGAAGAAACGTCACAACGGTGGCGAGTCATTGGCAACACTGTGCCAATTCGACCAACCCAGGATTTGAACCCCAAACCTCCTGCATTGGTAGCATGTGCGCTAAGCAACTGAACTAACGGCCGGTACCAAAACAATAACACTAACTGAAAAAGCAGAGCACGAAAATACAACTTTTACCAATAAAACACTGCCCAAAAAATCATTGAAAAACAACTACAACACGGTAAAAAAACACCTAAAAAACTTCCCGCACAAGGTTTAAGGCAGAGCCTAAAAGGCTAACTTTTTGTCTTTGAACTTAACAATGACGTAAAAGTCAAAGACCGGTATCGTAATTTCATGGAAACTCAAAAACGTTTGTACCGAAAATATTGTCTCTGCATGTGAAGGGAGCAATAGCATATAGGCCGAGGTTATTATTTGACAGCATGATTTGTTAGAGCGAAAAATAAATTGGGGTCTACAAAAGTTAAAAGATGATCGTAGATATACTGGTTTGAAGATTTTTAAACTTCCAAACACTAGGGGGAAATGTTTTGCCAAGACGACGCCCCCTTACATTACTCTCTTGGTTCAGCTCTTGCAATGCATTTTTCAAAATTTAGCCAGGTTTCTTTGTTATAATGTACAGTGAAGCTTTTTCAAAGAAGTATGGGAATTCTTATTTGTAGCGCTGTTTTTTGAGACATAATTTCCTCTGCGAGTGAAGCTTTCGGTTCCCAAGATTCCCTCAAACAGTCATAAAATATCTTCCTCTTTTTGTTTTTTGATGACATTTTCTTTTCTCCTGACATGACAAAATTTTTTCTCATAATGTAGTTTGCTTGTTTGTATAAAGCTCTCGTTAATGTATCATGCCCTGAGCCGCACACGATTCCTCCAATGGTGTCTTTGAAGGACAATGGGTATTTGCTGGTAATCTGAATAGCCAGATATTCCATATCTTTTTTTCTGGGGCTGTGTTTCGTTGCCACCATCACCGCATCAACCAAAATCCGTATCATTTGACGCACTAACATGGCACTCGGTTTTTCATTTGTTTCGCATGCCTGCACAAGCTCGGAAGGAAACTTTTGCCATGGAATCTTAAAATTTGCGATCCAGTTTAATTCTGTAATGTAAAAGTCTTTTTTCCATGACTGTCTTCTCTAGTACTGTTCATCATCACTGTGCTTTGAAGAACTAAAGTGGTAACTACCAAAATAGTGCAATAATTACTATACCGTACGTACTAGGTGATAGGTTCACTGGATAAGAGTTTGAGATCTCACTATTGAAAGCTTACTCTTCCTATCTTTGTACAATTTACATAATGGCAACCTCTCAGCCATTTTCTTACAAACTAAAAAAAGATCTTGCGGAGAAAGTAAGTCCTGCAAATAAATTGCAGCACAAAACCGCTTCAGTTGCATTAATTGTTTGCAATATGATAACTTATGAGCTGTCATGTTCTTTTTGTTATTCTTAGAGAAGCAAATGGTGTGCATGAACGATCAGCAAGTAGGATGCAGCAAAAACTCCGAAATAGTGATGTACCAATGCCAACATTTAGAGTCGATACTGATACTGCTTAGACTTATACCACCGATACTTTTCATCTACTAAGCACCATTAAGCTTTTGAAAGCAGCACCAAAGAATGTATTTACTAGTTGTGTATCGATATCAGTTATATCTAGCCGATTCTTTTTAAGTACAAATTATAAGAAAGTTTGTTACTCTCTGAAACTGGATTGCATTTTTTGCATAATGAATGATATGCAACTGGCTAGTTACTTTTCAGCATTTGTTTTGATCAACTTTTTTTTTTCAGATTTTGCAACAATACTTCAATGAATAATGATAGATAAAAGTGTAGAAACAATTTTAAATGCAATAAAATGCTAAATTTAGTAAACACATTCTGTAGTGCTGCTCACAAAACCTTTTATTGATGATGCTTAATAGATGAAAAGGTATCAGTATAGGCAGTATCAGTACATCACTAGTATTTACTGCATCGCACAATCTACATAGCATAGCACAATGTGCAAATAAACCTTAAAATTTTTCTGATGTCCATCAAAAGCTCTTGCGACCCCTAGAAAAAAGCTGGCAACCGTCATAGAAGTTGTGATTCCCAGGTTGAAAATTACTGATCTACATGGAAAGAAAATGAACGTTGGGCATCAAGCATCAAAATGACGTCATAGTGAAAAAATAATATCAGACTCGTAGTCGGCGCCCAAAACTTCATCCGAAAAAAAGGTACTGGTACTTAAATTCGAAAGTGGTGAAATCATGAAACATCCTAATTTACACATTTTTTACCATAATATGTATGTATGTATGTTGCATTTATTTTACGAAGAAGATCATGCAGTCATTAGTCAAAAACAAAATTATGAACGAAGAAAATAAAGCAGATATCGTGAAATTACTCGTGCGGAGTAGTCATTTAGTAGTCATTTATTGCCGAGCATTAATAAGCTTGACTAGACGACCTTGCTTGACTAGAAGACCCTAATCGGTCGCTTTCCTGCGAAAGCGACCGATTAGGATCTTCTAGTCAAGCAGCCACCCTATAATAGTCTTAACATTTACGAATAAAATTTAAGAATTAAATCGTTCAAGAATGAGTTATTTGACTGCAGCCAATTGGAAGACGATGCATATAATTTAAACTACGTTTTTGGATTTTCGTTTTAGTGGAGTCAGTTATAGTTATTTAATGGTAAGTTCTTAAGGCTAACTTTGAATTTTCGGAAAAATAGATTTCTTAATTCAGTTGGTAAGTTATTCCAAATCTTCGCCCCCTGATACTGAATTGATTTTTGGTAACAATTTGTCGAAAATTTAAGGAGGTACTAATCGCTTTTTACAGTGGATCTAGTTCGTCGGTCTTGGATATTAGAAACGCTGTCAAAAAGATTGGCAAAACAGGAAGGAAGCGATTGAGTAGAAAACTGGTGCATAATTTTAGCCATTTCAAACTGATAACAGTCAGTAATTTTAAGTATACCAAGTTCACAAAGGTTTGGGAAAGCAGTCGCTCTGTTACTCCAATTAGTTATTATTTGTATGGCTTTGTTTTGGAGACGCTGTATTTTTTTGAAGTAAGAGGAAAACGTGTTTCCCCAGAGTGGAAGCCCATAGAAAAGATGAGGATGAAATTGGGCATAGTAGAAATGGCTAAAATATGCCAATAATAGTAATAATAACAGTAGAGTTGAAGTAAGGTCGTGGAAGGAAAAAGGTAACAAAGGTTGCTCATAATTCCTATAGCTCTGTACAGCTTGGTTTAAACCAATGCAACTTGAGGTTTAAAATGGAGCTGATTATCGAGTATCACTCTGAGATACTTGGTTGAGTTAGGGCAGGTCAATGTGTAGTTATTATACATTAGATTTACATGAGGATTGTTTTTTTTTTGACTTAGGGGAAAAAAGTAGATACGTGGACTTATCGGGATTGCTTTGTATTTTATTTGCAGAACACCATTCGTGGAGATTTTTTAATTCCTTGTTACATTTTGCTTTTAGATTAGTTATTAATTAACATCGGCAAAAAGTCAAGGGTCAGAAGAAATAGCGTTTTGAAGGTCATTTACGTAAATGAGAAAGAGTGGAGGCCCCAAGATAGAGCCCTGGGGAACACCTATGTTGATAGGTTTAGTTTAGGATTTGATGTTATTTAAAGAAACAAACTAAACTCGGGAAGTGAGATAACTGTCGATTAAGTCATAAGCAGGGCTTCGAATACCATAGCGATATAAGTTATGTAGAAGTATTTTAAATAATTGATTGGCGGTACAGAACTTGAGAATAGCTTTGAAAAAAGCTGTTTTTGCGTTAGGCTTCAAGAAACCCTCTGTCTTAACTCTTAAGTAGCTTTGAGAAAAGCTGTTTGTCTTAGTAACTCTTTTGAGTAGCTTTGAAAAAAGTTGTTGTCCCAGAAGCTTTTTGTGACGCACTCGTCTGCGGGTAATCGCGTCACAGTAAGAACGAGAAAGCAAGGTCTGGCAATTCATGAATATCAGTTTCGGACGACAGCAAAGCGGTAGTTACATTGGCAAACCCATTCGAACGCATGAACGTCATGCACAGTTCTGGTTGGACAAGTCATGCGACCTAAACTCTACCTGAGCAATTTAAGAGTATGAACAAAGTGTTTCTGTTTGCATAGATTAGGTCGCCGTACTATAAAGTAGCTGGCTTCAAGCAGACTGAGAGGGAAAAGACTGCGTGCAGTGTCCAGAATAGAGAAGTTAGTTAGTTGCATATTTATCCTCTTATCACGAAAAAGCGATCAATGCGCTATATGAGCTCGCTTAGGAGTTGCCAGCCATTTGTCTACCACACCAAGATGGGGGAATCCTGCTAAGTGCCTTTCCCAACAACACAGCAAGTAAACTTGCCGGCTTGTTCTCCACACTGTCCCTTTACTGCTGAGTGTCAGGCAGGGAAGCTGTGAATACCAATTTTAAAGTCATCGTTTGACCCGACTTGGAATCAAACCCGAGTCTACAGCTCAAGAGACAGACGCTCCATACCACTCGGCCATCTGAGCTGTTAAAATCTGAGCTTTGTCCGTACTCTTAAACTGTTAGGAAAAGACTGCGCACAGTGTCCAGAATAGAAAATTGATCATCATTGTAATTGACAGCACATTGGTCGTTTTCTATTAAGTGTTGTCGAATTGCTGAGTCACATTTTGGAGTGGGTTGTTTTCGCTTGCATGCTCGGTTAGGTTGCACTTGCTAGGGACTGTGTGCTGCCATAGCCATTTCGGAACATGCTGTTTGATGTGGTCGTGAAGTCGTTGAGTTGTTCTTCCTACGCACTGACTGTCACAGTAGCACTTTTATTCATAGATGACGAAACTCTTTTGAATGGCAGGTAGAACATCCTTCAGACTTGCAGGCAGCATTTGTCGGAGACAAATTCAGTTTGTATAGCCACGGATCCATAACAGTTCTCAACAGCAATTCGGAGGTTCCTTTCTAGTATCAATGCCGCCTTGCCAATGTAGGTGACATGGAGATAGACTGGACACTTATCAGGGCCAAACCACTTGGGGTGTGAAAACTGCATGATCTTGTTGAATATTTGCTTATGAGCAAAATCCTCAGGGTATCCATTGTCCAGTAAGATTTCCTTGATCCGGTTGATTTCTTCCTTCAGTTTGCTTCTGGAGCAGATCTTCAAGGCACGATGAACAAGCGTTGACACTAAACTGGCTTTACGTTTTTACGGCGTAAAGGATTCCCAGCGTAGGTACTGGCCTGTGACGTAGGTTTGCGATAAACTTTCGTAGCTGCCCTTCCTGTGTTTAACGTGGGCGTCGAGGAAAGGAAGAGAGTTGTTTCTCTCCTGTTTAAAAGTAAACTGAAGAGAGGAATGTAGATCGTTAAGTCTAATTAAAAATTCCTTCAACTCTTTTTTATTTTGAAAGAAGACGAAAGGATCATCGACATACCGAAAGAGTGTTTGTCTATTCTCTTACATACCAAAAGATGACAACAGAAAGAGTTTGTCTATACTCTTACATACCAAAAGATGACAACAGAAAGAGCTTGTGTATACTCTTGAACTGTTCAAGTAGAATTTAGGTAGCACGACTTGTCAAATCAGAACTGTGCGTGACGTTCATGTGTTCGAATGGGTTTGCCAATGTAACTACCGCTTTGCTGTCGTCCGAAACTGATATTTATGAATTGTCAGACCTTGCTTTCTCGTTCTTACTGTGACGCGATTACCCGCAGACGAGTGCGTCACGAAAAGCTTCTGGGACAACAACTTTTTTCAAAGCTACTCAAAAGAGTTACTAAGACAAACAGCTTTTCTCAAAGCTACTCTAAGAGTTATGACAGAGGGTTTCTTGAAGCCTAACGCGAAAACAGCTTTTTTCAAAGCTATTCTCTTAGAAGTATTATATGTGACACAGTATCGAATGCATTGTTAAGGTCCATCAAAAGTAATGAAGAATAACATATGTTTTCAATAGAATCATAGCTACATGTTGTTATATCGATCAAGGCGTGGAGTACATAATGTTTTTTTTTTGAAAGCCATATTGATTAGGGTGCATCAAATTTTCATCATTTTTCAAAAAGGTTATGGCTCAGTGATATTCTTGTTCTCTAGCGAAAAATGTAATGACATGAAAATTTTGGGGGTGATCGTCACCCTAGACCCCCCTTGCTTCACCTCACCTCTTGTGGCACCCCCAACTATGAAAAGTTGTGTTTTGCGTTGGTTTTTCAAGATAAATATGTCATGTTTGGTATCAAATTGATCAGCATTCTACCAGCTATCATACAAAAGCATTTAGAACACAAAATATTGCCATTTGATTTTTGCACTATTTAAAAGCACACCAAAAGCCTAAGATATTAAAACACTTTTTGCATAAAAAAATAACTGGCTAGCTGATATGAGACATGATGTGATGATAGGTATGTTCAATTGTACATGTTTAAGAACCATCACAAAATCAAGAAATATCTTTCATAAAGCTGGACGGACATGGAAATTAGAGGTGTGTAGTAACAAACTAAAAATAGGGCACTATCTGATAGATGCATTTAGATCAACGTGATCATGGGGCAGTATTAATTCGCAATGCAAACTGCAGTTAGCAAAATAAAGTTACTTTTGTGGAAAGCTACTTTTATGATTTGGTTTATTTATTTAATTTTTTAGTTGCATATTTATCCTTCTATCTCGAGAAAGCGATCAAAGCGCTCTAAGAGCTCACTTAGGAGTTGCCAGCCATCTGTCTACCACACCAAAATGGGGGAATCCCGCTAAATGCCTTTCCCAACGGCACAACAAGTAAACTTGCCGGCTTGTTCTCCACACTGTCCCTTTAATGCTGAACATCAAGCAGGTAAGCTGTGAATACCAATTTTAAAGTCATTGGTTTGGCCCGACTCGGAATCAAACCCGAGTCTACCGCAGCTTTCGAGGCGGACGCTCTTACCACTCGGCCATCAGAAATTCGTCTTTTCTTTTGCAGATCAGCAGATCGGGGTAATCTTTGCGTTATTTTTTTGACAACCTGTAAAGTGTTGTTCAAAGCAAAGCTTTTTTTAGTAAAGTGCCAACAAAGCCAGATACCAATTTAACTCCTCTATCGGTTCCGTCATTGACCACGCTTAATCTTGCACAATTCTTATGAAGTGCGATATGTTTTACTTGTATTCCACTCTTCGACAGGTTCATCAAAAAAGGATGCATCAATGTTGAGTAGGTTAAAAATATACCAGGAATCTGGGCCAATTAAAGATACAAGGGTTGTAGTGGTATGAAGGACAGGAAATACTGGCTTTCCAAATGTTGCTCCATATCTTTTTATTGGAAAAGATATGGAACTATGTTCACACACTATCAAACTGGCCACCACGGCTTTTTTCTCCATGTCATTGACTTTGTCATTTAGCAGTGAAATCGCAACAAATCTTCGCACAAATACCAAAGGTGTCGATTGAAGGTTGTTATGGCAACATCAGCAATTTTTTGATTTATCATTTTGTACTAATAAAGTTTCTTGAATAAGCGTAAATCGTGAATTGGAACATTGATAGCTGATGAACAAGTAAACCACGAAGGCACATACTCATGAATCACAAAAAACACCAAAGCTGTGGTGTCCAGTTTGATAGTGTGTGAACATAGTCCCACATCTTTTCCAATAAAAAGATATGGAGCAACATTTGGAAAGCCAGTATTTCCTGCCCACAACACCACTACAACCCTTGCATCTTTAGTCGGCCCAGATTCCTGGTATATTTTTAACCTACTCAACCGTCATGCATCCTGTTTTGATGAACCTGTCGAAGAGTGGAATACAAGTAAAACATATCGCTCTTCATAAGAATTGTGCAAGATTAAACGTGGTCAATGACTAGGACGAGGGAGGAGTTAATGGTAAGCCTATCTGACTTTGCTGGCACTTTACTAGAAAAAGCTTTACTTCGAACAACACTTTACAGGTTGTCAAAAAAAAACGCAAAGATTATCCCGATCTGCTGATATCTAATAGCCTACTGAATGCTATACAAGTGAACAACTGAACTTGCTAAATTGTCCCTTAGTTACTGGTACCTGTATCTGTTTTGTGATTGATTGTTGGTACTTCAGAAATGGGTAACAAAGACAACAATAAATGAAAAAAGGAACATCAGCTTTGTGGTGTAACCAAGGTTAGAAAAAAAAAGCTGGCTTTTACACGACTTTTTTAAGTCAAAAGCATGATTCGATACAAATCGAAAAGCAAGTCGGTGAAGCACGACTCAAAACAATAAAGAAAGAGACTTCGAGCAATAAAAAAAGGCTGGGGTGACAAAATGCAGCAGCAAGAAGGTGTTTCATATGCCAAAGGATGATTTTAAAGAGTATCATAATAATGAAAAATGTTGTGTAGTACTTTTTAACTTTAATGTCTTAGAATTAAACTTGCGTTTTCTCGAAAATTAGAAAAAAACGCTTTTTAAATTTTTAACTTGAATATCTCAGTCATTTTCAATCCTATTTTGATAAAATTTGGAGTGCATGTGCCGGACTATCACATATATCCATTTTGCTCATAAATATTGTCTAAGTATTTTTACGTGGCAACACTTAAAATTTTTGACTAAAAATGATCAAAAAAAAATTACTGAATATTTTCCAAATCGCTGGAAAATGGATAGCTACGGATACTGGACCTTGTGTAAAAGTTTGGTTAGTTTTGGTTGCTTGCTTTAGGAATTAATTGTTTAAAATTTTTTGTTGTTTTGCCGCAATGTGGCAAATTTTTCGTAATAAAATGTGTTTATTTCAAAATAACTTTTTTTGGCCAACCAGTATCATTTAGCGACTCCTGTAGCTTAGTCTCGCTTCCTACAATGTTAACATGATGGGTGATATGCATGGTAGACCTATCTTAAAAATACAGCTAAAATTTAAAAACGCAACATTCTGTTTCGTCAAAAACGACTCGTCAGGTTTCACGTACATTGCAGATAATCTGCACTCTGCAGTTTGTGACGCCTGGGGCCTTATTGCGGAGTTATCACTACCGATACCTAAAATTTTTAGAGGAAACAGTGCATCAGACAAATGCCACCAGAAAATTAAAGCATTGTTCTAGAGCAGTGGTTCTCAAACTTTTTTGTGCCACTGCCCCTTTGCAGTACTCTGCATATCATCATCGCCCCCCTCCCCAGCAATACAAAATGACGTGAAGTTCAAACAAATTTATTTCAATGAACCAAGGAAGTTCATCATCAATAAAGAAATAAACTAGCAGGTTAGGGTGACCCTAGCCCTATTTATAAATTTAAATTATCTGTGTGGTATAAAATCGGCCAGGTTTGGGTCAGCAATTAGGCTATAGTAGTAAAAGAGGGAAAAATTGGAGAAAAATAAGAAGGAAAAAGAGTCAAAGTACTACTGGTGCTTGCGGGGAGTGGAAAACAAGGGTTTCTGGGGAAAGACGGATAAAAAGTGAAAAAAGCTGAAGCTGAAAAAAGGAATAAGCTAATGCGAAATTCAAAGTAAACGACAGAATTTTTTATTTGACTAGAAACTAAACCGGGCACTGGCATGTGACGATACTACCTGACCTCTAAATTTGCATTCCAATGATAAAATGGGTAAAAACGGGAAACTAAAATTTAGGGTGCTGACACTAAAATCAACCTTAACTGCCAAGGATTAAAGCTTAAAACATGTTATTATGCTTACCTATTGTGATCCTATAGCGGAACGATGAAAAAATAAAGATAAAAAATTGCCATTCTAAAACATAGTGACTCAATAGTAGGTACTTTATGACGTAAGTGCGGTAAATAAACACGCAAACTGATGGCAATGTGTTACCAAAGCAATAATGAAAATGACCAACTTAAAACTCATCGAAGCATAGTCAAGCAATAAATTGAAGATTCATACAATATACGGATACCAGGACAGTAGTTTATACCATACTGGTATGTGGTAAGATATATAGGCACGAAGGGTTAATGTTTCAAAAATGTGTCGCCCACTTTGAGAAACGCTGTTCTAGAGCTCAAATTAGCGGTGGCGTAGCTCAGTTGGTAGAGCACCAGAGCTTCAATCGAAGGGTTGAGGGTTCAATACCCAAACTGAGTGTAACATTGTTGTGTGCTTGGGAAAGACACTTCATGCCAATTTCCCAAACAGGGCTAAGTTGTCTACCCGTCAAGGTGGCCCAGTCTAACTAGAGATTAGCAAATCGAACCCAAGAAAGGGTAATTTAGCGTTGGTGTAGCAGACATACTCTAAGTGCTTGGTTCATACGACAGGACGACAGAGCTCAAATCGGCCTTAGATTAATACAAGTCTTTTATCCCTTCCCATTTTAGTAGGTAGGTATTAGATTAGACAAAATTTTCTGGTCTGTAGGATAAGATTTGTGACGTCACATCATAAACATAATGATCTTCTTTCAAGATTCAAGATGATTAATGCATGCAAAAAAGTCTATGACTAATTAAGTCGCTACACTTTATCCAACTTGACACGATCAATGTCTCAAAACTAAAAATAAAAAAAATGTATTTCGTAGCCTAGTTTAACCAGCTTGTTACAAAACACATTTAATTAAACAAGAAGGATTGGATATACTTTAAGCGATCATATGAAATCAATTAGAAACTTGAAAGAAAATCATGATGTTTATGATGTGATGTCACAAATTTTATCCTACAGACCAGCAAATTTTGTCTATTCCAATACCCACCATTTTTGTCATTTGTCTTGTGCCCAAGTTGTCACTAATATAGTGCTTCAAAACAAAAAAAAGATTTTTGCTGCAGATCATAGATAGCTGAAGGACAGTAGTTAAGCAATTCTTCCAAATGCACATGATGAAATTTAATGTTCCAACCACGTTAACATATCAACATCTTCCTTTTCAAATGCAAACTAATTGTCTACAAAATACTTGGATCCTTTGTATGTGATGGAGTTGTAAAAAAAATATTTGCTAATATCTATCTTTTTTTCTGTGAACATCTTTTTCACATAATCAGAAAATAACTTGGTCGCAGCAGAAAGAAACTGTAGGTCATTCTCAAATTTGAATCCTTGGTTATCCAAAATATACGATTGAAGCATTTGGTGGTACTTGGCAAGGGTTTTCGTTACTTTAATGAAATTTAAAACGATGTTTACTTTCAAACTTTAGGGTCCAAACATGTATTAATGGTTCAAATTGAAGAAATAAAAACAGGTAATGAAGCAAATAATAATGTTTTGGGCGAAGATTGACCTCAGGAAAGTGCTCTGTCCTCATTCCAACATACTGCTTGACACGAAAATCCAAATAACCGACATCTTTCTAATTTAAACCAGGAGCACAAATTAAACTAACTACCTCGTGAAGTACTACCATTTGCCATATCGGATTTTCGTGATCTTGATTTTTAGTGCTGACAAAAAGAGAAAACAATCGCAGCAAACACCAATTTTAAAATGCATTTCCAGACGTTTTATTTAATCTTGAATATGAAATGAAATTTGGTTTGTTAAGCCTATCTTCTCTGTGATACGAAAAATTTTGAATTTGCCAGTTCAAGAACTCCAATGTAAACCAACCAGAACCTATCAACTTTTTCGTTATTAAGACCAAATCATAAGAAACAATTCCCTTGAAAATGTCATAGGCAAGGCATGGAGATAGCCCAGGTTGGGCTACATGAAAAAATTTAAGTTGATTAAAAATAGATTTGCAGGAGTGACAGAGTCATTAATACCACAAGCTGCTTGATTGTATGTGTCAGGAGTTCTGATATCAGAAGAACAAAATGGATTTACATAAAAATTTGATCTTTCCATATTGCAAAAACCACAAAAAAATCAGAATGACCGAAATTCGCATTAAAACCGCCTAACCAATGGCTACCTAAATTGTCAGTTATGCAGACCACAGTTCCTCTGACATTTTATGGCCATCCGAAATCAATCTCTTTAGTTTCTATATCCTTCAAGTCATTTATGAGTGGTTGAAACACGACGTTCATGTTACTTTGGTTCAACAACTTACTTTTACAAAGCAACACAAGTTGCAGTGAATCTACTTTTGATCAAAAATGAACATTCAAACTTCCCAGAGTAAAATAAACAGCAAGAAGTTGGTGCTTATTCCTGCCTTAACCTAAAGGGTTACAGACTTCAAATTTATCTTGGTAAAGAACAATTTGTAAAATGGAGAGGAAGACTGAGATCGAAAAAAGAAGCTGTTTTTAAATATTAAACTTCTTCAATGTCATTTAAATCCAACTTTTTTGTTCTTTGCTTCAGATACTGACTCTTTATGCTATCATTTTTTAGCAATGAAATAATAGACTGTTTGATTGGTATATAATGGAAATCTTCATTTTCAACAGATGAAGAATTTGGATTGGGCAATGATAGGGAAAGTGGAGAAACATACTTAGCATCTTCAACAAAATACTTCTCACGCATATAGTCTGAATGAAGAGGGCTTGGTCATGAATTAAAGAAAATGGCTCCAAATCAAAATGTTGTTTAAGAGCGTCAGCAATGACATTATCTTCGTTAAATTTCTCCACTAAAATCTTCTTAAGTAAAGCCTTGCTGTACAAAATTTCGAGCTGGCGCAAATGTTTCATCTGTTTTACAATATCTTCAATTGTTGATGATGGAACCAACTGCTTGTATTGCAAATATTGGTAAAAGGATGCATACTGTTTGGTAAAATCATCTAAACTTGGAGTAAAAGGCAAATGGCAACTAGGAGGAGAATCAGCTGTTGCAGCTGGAGGAAAATCAAGAGTTGGAGCTGTTGTAATCTCTCGTTTATTTTGGTAGCTATTTGCCAATGCATTCACGTTAGTATTGGTTGATGAATTTGAGGGTGCATTATTGGTACCGGTATCAACTGACATTGATGAAATTCTGGTATTGTCTTGATAGTCAGCACTGCTACTACATCCATAACTTAAAAAAGCTTACCTATGATGACTACTTGAATGTGATGAAAAGAATCCCACCAAATTATAGATTTTGCTGCAGTTAGGAAACGGACACTCAATCTCATTTTGACATCGAATGTGAAATTTCAAGTGTTTGATTAAGGATTCAAAACTAGTAATTTCCATTCCACAAATGATCAATGTGCATTTAAAAACAACCCTATTGAAACTTTCACTGCTTGATATTTGAAACAGTAGGTACAGGTAGTGTTTTTTAAGGGGTTTTAAGAAACCGAAATGGTTTCTCAGAATTGTCCAGCGGTCTCTCAAAATCTGTTTCTACAATAGTGTGGAAAGCTGTGTTCTACGTTATAAATCCCAGTGTGCCACTAGTCTTCCAGGTTACAAAAATTGGCGGACTTTCAAAGTTGCTTTATGATTTCTCAAACCAAACCCTAAAAAAACGCAGTACCGGTATAACAAAATGAATTAATAAATCAATCAGCTGCAATATGAAGACAACAACATATTTACAATTGGTTTAGAAGATACTTGCTAGTAGCAATACCAGGACATCGTGTCTGTTTCTGAGTGCGAAAAGAGCAAGTATGAATTGAATACCTATATATATACCTGCATACTGGTAATTAGCCTATAGGCCTACTTAAACTGCATAATTGCAGTAACCGGTATGTATTTATCTGTTCTTCATTAAGAGCTGCATCTTGACAGAGGTTTTCAAACTATTTTTAGCTCCACGCATCCGAAAAATGTCGTATTGTTGCTGTTTCCTTATTTTTATCCCTGCTATTTTTGGAGATTGTTTGAATAAAGCCGCATCTTATAACAGGCAGATATATGACGAGCACAAGGACCGCTTGGGGCACTATTGAATTATTAGTAGAGGTTAGGGCCTAACCTCAAACCCTAATCCAGAACCCTAACCTCGAAGTCAAACCACGGCTTAATTTAAACAAACCCCCTATTTTTGTGATGTTGGCATTAGACTATTTCATGGTAAAAATAAAATAAAATCCTACTTCGCTACTAATTACTGGTCTACTACTACTACTACCGGTACTACTAAACATCTTACTTCCTCCTGTCTACAAAATCATTATGGATTTCCTTACTTTATGTTTACTGCATGATGGGGAATGTATTGTAGTTTAAAAACACACGTGAGTCGTTACTCATGAATAATGTCTTTGCTTTGTTACATGGTATGAGCAAGATTGTGTTATGCGCATGCGCAAGCTGTTACGTCATGTCTTTTTTCTTTTTCTCTTAAATTGCGCGCTATTTTCCAAAAGAAAAAAAGCAATACTCTCAAAACTTGAATTTCACCACAAATTCAACACGCTGCAATTGCAATCAAATGTTACTATATAATTGCAATTCAGATATATGGGGCGCCGTTGTGAAAAAAACGATTTAGCAAATTTTGTACAAATTTTCAGCAACATTTACACAGTTTGGCAGCTATTTAGCTAAAGTGAAGTGAACTGCAGCTAGAACGCTTCGAAAAGTGCAGTAACAGCCAAGTGTAACGACATTTGATAAATAGCAGCGATACTTATTTTATAGCGGCGATATTTAATAAATAGCAGCAGCATGTAAGAAAGAGCAGTGACATTTAATAAACAGCAGCGACAATAAACAGCAGCGACATTGAATAAAGTGCAGCAACGTTTAGCTAAAGTGCTGCGAGTAATATGCTAATGAGATCAACAGTGTTTCCATTTATCTTGAAATTGACTTTGAAAGTTGGGGTCTAATATTTATTTATTTAAATTACTATCGGTACAGTGAATCTATATGATTAACAGGGAAACCACACTCTGTGCTCAGTGTCCGGAACGAAAATCAGAGCTTAGATGTTGTGTTGCCATTTTTTTTTTTGTTTTTAAATTTTTTATCAACAGGGAGGTTAGCCCTTATCAACAGGGGGTTTATTTTAAATTTTTTATCATGGGCACTCAACCTTGCCAACAACCCAGATGCAAATTATGTCCCCACATTAACACTAATGACACACTCACTGGACCTAACGGTTACACTTACCACGTCACAGACAGCTTTTCATGCACATCCACTAACATCATCTATGCTATCACTTGCACACAATGTCCAAAAGCAGTGTATATTGGAGAAACCATGCAAACATTACGGAAACGCATAAATGGACACAGGAATGATTACGTGCACAACCGCAACAAACCAGTGGCTGAACATTTCAATTTGGACAATCATGACCTGGATAACCTCAAAGTTATGGTTTTGAAGTACTCAACATCTAACAGCAAACAGGACCGGTTAATACAAGAACAAAAGTTCATTTTTATGTCTGACTGTGTTAATTTAGGATTAAATAGAGACCTAGCATTTATGGCAAACTGTAAAAGTGAAATTTTTGTATAGATCTAATCCATTACGTTCTCTCTTCATTTATTCATAGACTTCCCACTACTTACGTATTGTAACTGTCACCTTATCTTGAACTTTGCTATATTTACATTCACGCCTATGACATCACAATGTTCATTTTTACTATAATCACCCCACTTTTGTTTTTAATTTTAAATCACTATTTCTAGTTCCTCTTAACGGCAGCGAGTGTATTAGCTTTATCCTCTAGCAGTTGATAGTATGAGCTTCTAATTATTTTCTCTTGAGTGGAGTATAGAAACTAAGATTACAGGATAGGCAGACAGGCAGAGCTAAATAGTTATATTTCCGCCCTTCCATTTTTGATTTGTTCTGGTCACCATCATTTCCTCGTTAGACAGGAAGATAGACAGTTGGACTCTAACCTCTCACACTTCCACGAGGCTCACTGTTCCCTGCTTTTCCCAACCTACGAGGTTGGTACTTTATTTTGATTTTTAGCCCGCTTCATAGACATTAGACTTTTTTTAGCTTAGGATTTTTGCTTACTATCGTTAGTGCTTATATGTTTTGCAGCCACCTGATGAAGCCAGCGTTACACTGGCGAAAGCTCGTGCCTATTAATAAATAAATGTTAGTCAAAGAGTGTGATAAATTTTTTATAAAACTTACAAGGAGTTTCTAGTCTACTTGATTGTTAGACTAATTTGGCAATAAATGAGAAAAGGGAGAAATTTTGGTATGGAGTAGATGATAAAGTAAGTATGGGGTAATATGGGGAAGTGTAGGAGGAGGGATATAAGGGTTGTGAAGAACTGTTGGGGGAGGTGTGAAGAAGTGTGGGGGGAAGTGTAGAAAAGTGTGTTGGCACCCCACACTATTCTACATCTCCCCCACTCTTCCACTCGTCCCCACACCTCAACACACTTCCTTACACCCTCCACACTAACCCCATACACTCTTCCACACCTCTCCCACCCCCTAACACACTTCCCCACTTCCATATTCTCCCATACTTGACCCAACTCCCCAAACTTCCAAAAATTTCCCAATTTTTCCACCATCCATACTCCCCCAAATTCTTTACAATCCCCCGATTCTTTTCCATACTCCCTCATACTTACTTTATCATTTACGCCATATTAAAATTTCTCACTTTCCTCATTTATTGCCTAATTAGTCTAGCAATCAAGTGCACAAGACCCATAAAAAATGTGAAAACCAAAATAAAAAATGGCAACACAACATCTAAGCTTTTTAAAAAGTTTTGTGGTATTGTGGATATATGTAGCAATGCTTTTTTATTGAGTGGGTCCACTGTAAGAATTATACACAGGCCTGCACTGTGACTGTTCTCTAAAGCCGCATCTACACTATTATATATGCGTGAAGTTCTAGCTTATTGGCTTGGCTTATCGGTACATGCTTGAAAAGCGCAAACTGTCCACACTACAATATTTGCAATTGTCTTGACATGCATTCTAAGTGACGCGATACGCTTCACTCTCATGAACAAAACCATGGCAATGTAGTTAGTGCAAAATTTGTCGTGTTGCAGATCGGGCGTGAAATAGTTGCTAAGTACTAGGGTTGAATCTATTAATTTTTTAATTTTAAAATTCATTTGGAGTTTGAAAATCTAAATCCAAGCTCATCAAAAAGTTGTGAGCAGATCCAATTTTAATCCAAACATAGCGGGTATTGTTGTTATCAACGTTATCACTGCATTCTTAGTGCACGAGCTAGTGTCGAAAAAATATTTTGTCAGCTTCACCACCAATTTCTTGGATTGTAACAGCAAAATGCTGTAATAAAAAAAATACAAAAAACATTTGAAAAGACGTGAGTGATACGCAAAACAAGGTGAAAATAAATGAAAATAACGAATTGGAAAAGTACAATCTAACGCCAAAAACACACAAAAAACTTTCGTTAAAAGAGCCTGAAAAAATGGTAACTGTCCTCAGCGTCCTTTTCCAAAGCAACACAAAGCAAGTTCATGACTGTATTTTGAAACTTGATTCTTTTTCTTGAGCTTGAGGTAACTTTTGGCTTCCGTGCCCACACTTTTAAAGAAAACTTCTGTACGATGTTGTTTACATTCTGGAAAAAACAGCGCAGTGATATAGCAAGCAAGACAATGCTGCAGCAGGTCCAGTGGTCTGTCCGTCCCTATAACACGTGTGTGCAGCAGATATAATTCACACTGAATGTTTATTGTTTAAAAATATTCTTTTTTTATCCCAATTCCAATCCCAGTTTTTTTCAGCTTTGCAATTTTTTTGTTTTTGTTTTGCAAAATCAGTTGGTCTGGTTGCGGCGATGCAAAAGTAGAAGGATTTACTGGTGGCAGTGATCATCAAATTTACAGTACATAAAATCGTGCCAATGCTTAGTAAAAATAAAATAATTTACTAATGTTCATTTCGTCCAAAAAGTGCTACGTTAGTTCTGTAGTGCCAAAATGGTAGACTGCATAATTTGGCACACATTTCTTGCGCCATCTGCTGGCACTGGAAATCTCAGAAAAATTATTTGTGGAAGATATGAAAACCTTGTACAGAGTACAATACACAAAATCAAAGTTCAAAGCATCTTCCTTGGTACTGAGAAATAGGATATGTCATTTCAATGCAGCTACTAAATTGATGACTAGAAACGCTACGAAGTAAGTTCAAATAATTTTGTAACTAGTATGATCACAGAGTTATGATACCATGCATATTCTGTTGTTTCAACATGAAACGCTGAAAGCATACAGAAAAAGTCCAGTTAAAACATTTTCCGTAAAGCTTGCTATGCAGTGCTTTAGTCCAACTCCAAATTTTAATAATACACCAACCTTTTCTCTTTTTATTTTAAAAAGAATCTGTTTCGTATGCTGTGGAAACGCTTTCAACAAAATACTCCACTTCTTCTGCTTGTGGAACCGAATCTTTCGGGATCGAGGCTGTGAGTACGTTTCAAGGAAGCCCATTGATTTGTACAAGCCACATAGGACTTTTTCGGAGCCAGCATCGCCTGATCAGATTATCAACACCTCTTCTTTTTCTATTTTGTATTTTTCGCGCATGCCTTTCCATGCAATTTTGCACACATCTTCTGCAAAATATTAGCAGACGATTATAAATTAAGCTTTCTGGTTACTTGCACTTTATTTTATATAGCTTGCAACTAATCATAACTTTGGAAAAAGGAAAAGTTAAAACATTAATTTTCTTCATCAGTATGATACTTTTAAAAAAAGAAATATGTTCAAAAGAGCCTGTTTGTGAAAGCATTTTTACTATTCACAAAGTGCATGAAATCAAGTGAAATAGCTTGACAGGTGGTTAAATTCACAAATATTGTATAGCTACCTACACAATTTATTCATTGGGCATTGCAGCACGTTATAGGTACTACCGCACCTTATTAGTGCATGCTCTACCAGTATGCCTAAAAAACCCAAAATTTGAAAAACTTGTTCTCTAACAGCTGATTGGCACATTGGTAAAAGACCCTGCTAATGGCACAGGAGGTCTGGGGTTTGACCTCTTTTCAGAGACATGGCCTAGCGTTGACAAATCCCACATGACAAGTTCAATTTTCGGCTGGAGCTGATCGCACTGGACTTATTTATACCCGGTGGCTGCTGACTCAAAGAGGGCAAGCTCACTTTGCAGTTTCCCTCAATTACTCTTAAATTTAAGTGCACAATAGTTTAAAAAATAATCTCAGTTATTTATACTCCTATATTTATATTCATATTTTCAAAGGTAAATGGTACAGTCACAACTGCTTTTGGTTAAGAAAAGTAATTTGTGAAATTGAAAGTGGTACAATTTTGAAAATGGGTTAAAAGTAATTTGCTATATACAGATATAATTTTTCAAAATCACAATGACAATCACAAGTTCATCAGAAAGTGTGGTCCTAATTAGTTGTATACATTCAATGCAAGTACAATAATTATGTAAATTGATAAAAAACAAAAGAAAGCAATTAAACCTTACTCAAAACGGGTCTCATCTAGAGTAAGCCGTCTGTGTCTTTCATCGCCTTACATGTACGGGCTATACAAGACGTGGACGGCTTACTCTAGACGAGACCCCTCAAAACTGCAAATATTTTTTGGCAAAGTGAAGAGTCTTCAGCAATTTTTTAACTATTTCCCCCTTCAAACAGTTTAAGATTTTTTAACATCACACACACAGGTCTTGCACATTCTACTTCTGCATTGATTTTAAACCAGTAAAGGTTTGTACCAGCTTATACTGGTATCTCCAAAAAATATTACAACAGAACTACAAAACAAAAAGACAAGTCCAACTGCAAAAATATTATTATAAATCCAAAACATGAAATACCAGTAAGCATTAGCCATTTTTGGCAATCTATATACAACACATTAGGCCTACATACCTCGTCCTTCCACGCCACAACCTTTTGCAATACATTTCCATGCGATCATTTGTGATATTCGCTTACTATATTCTGCTGCTTGTGGATTGAACAAGCATGAAAATTTAGGGATTTAGATACCGGTAAGCAATAAATCTTTTTAACTGTCATAAAAATATTATTCATCCATAGCTTTATACCGGTATAGGTATCCATAGCTACATACCGGTATAGGTATATAAATTACAACAAAAATGTGTCTAGAACAACATGCACAGATAATAGCCACTACGTTAAAAAGCAATTACTAAATTCACAGACATTTACAGCAAACTAGACTACCGTATATAGGCTGTACCGGTACCGTTAGGCTAGTCTATATGTAGAAATTAGGGAAACATCATCCATAGGTAATCCGGTAGCCTACCACCTTTTGTATTTTCTTGAAAAAGCAAAGTTTATAAATAAGATGTACCGTATTTTGTATAAGAGACTCTTTTTTGTTCATAATTTTCACTTTAAAAATAGGGGGTCTCTTATACATGGGAGTAAGTCTTTTAGCGCCAGTATGTATTGTAGTTCTGAAAATTTTACCTAAAAATTGAAGGGTCTCTTATACACAAGGGTCTCTTATACACGGGAAAATACGGTAACTGCTTTTCACAAAAGAGATACTAGTACGTCGTATTTTGGAAAAGTTGAGAGGGGAAACGGTACCGATACTCAGTACCGGTACTTAAAGACAAGCTGGTCACAGCAAGTTTTTTTTCGAATGTCCAACTTAATTGCAAGAACCTCCGTACTGGACTAGCATTGAGCCTGGACTGGAATACCATGGTCAGGTGATATCGGCTGACTGGTAGTCTATGGCTAAACATGTCGGTAGACTATGGCAGTGGTCGGCAACCCCTGGCACGCATGCCAAAAGTGGCACGCCGGAAGGTCTGGCCTGGCACGCGAAGCGATTCCACGCGCAAGCAAATTTTAAGCTCTTAAGATTAAACAAATTTGCTTTTAAATCTATCAGCGATTTTCAGTGTAGTGGGTTCAAACGTCACTCAATTATAGAGGTATTTTTTTTTAAGTAGGACATCTACCGACGTGAAGATCTTTTTTTGGTCTACACTGAAATTTTCAGAGGAAAATAGGGCAACCGTTTGGCATGCGGAGAAGTTTCTATCTTAACACTATCAAAAAATAGCACACTGCGCTCAAGAGGTTGCCGACCCCTGGACTATGGTATAGGTTACTGTAAACTGTATTATACTGCTACACATACTTAAATGCTAAGTACACAATCTTTTCTAAATGTGAAAAACCTTGACCACGACATGCTAATACTCTACTGCTCTAGACTAGGTCTAGTTTAAGCTAAGCTTTATCCGTTCATAATGCCTTATCAGCTAAAAAGTATTAACAGAAGTCGCTGTATTAATTCTATTGTCCCAAAATAGTTACAAGTTACAACTTTGCATTTACGCAAGCGTTCTTCTGTCCAAATGCAATTAACTACTGGTTGCAATGATGCACCAACCCAGGACATGAGACGGTTGAGACCTGACAAACCGCGATTGGATGTTACGAAAATTGAAGAAATGGAAACACTGTTGATCTCATTAGCATATTACTCGCAGCACTTTAATTTTTTGCAGCACATTAGCTAAACGTCGCTGCGCTTTATTAAATGTTGCTGCTGTTTAATAAATGTCGCTGCTGTTTATTAAATGTCGCTGCTGTTTATTAAATGTCACTGCTATTTATTACTTGCTGCTGCTATTTATTAAATATCGCCGCTATTTAATAAATATCGCTGCTATTTATTAAATGTCGTTACACTTGGCTGTTATTGCACTTTTTAAAACTTTTAGCTGCAGTTCACTTCACTTTATTTAAATAGCTGTGAAACTGGGTAAATGTTGCTGAAAATTTGCACCAAATTTGCTAAATCGTTTTTTTTTCACAACGGCGCCCCATACAGATACAAGTGCGTGCTTGTAAGATTTACAAGTTTTTTTAACAGTGTGGTTCTTGGTCAAACAATGGTTTTTGCGTTACGATTTGCTGTTGCGTTAGCTCAGTGCATAACTCTGAGCTTCTCGCCAAATTTTTTTCGTTTGTTATTGAGCTTGTGGTGATTTCCGGTATGTACTCTTTGGTCATTGCTGGACGTCGTCAACGACATGGCCTAGCGGTTACGCGCGCAGGTGACAGATCCCACGTGACGGATACGATTCACAGCTGGAGCCAATCGCATTTGACATACCGTCATTTAGGGATACTTCAACCCACGGGAAACAATGGCCCAAACGTAGGAAACGAGTTTCAAAGGTGTGTAGTGACCGTAATACTAGCTGATAGTAATTTCTTTAAATACTGTTGATAGTTAGGTCTAGCAACTAAATGGCATGCAGTTAATAGAGTGAAGTTACCTACTTTGAGGTTGCATAGGAAACTAAAACATGGAGATACTTCTTTTTACAAAATTTATGTCAACAATCCCAAATACCGATAAAAATATTTTGAATAAAATTCCGAACTGTTCAAATCATTTTTAGGTGCAAACAAGGTCAATTTTTAACTGTTATTGAGGAAAACTTCATACACTTTACCATTTATGATAGCATTGGCTGAGAAGTAGGTGGGGCATCTTTGACCTACTTTCAGGGGCAACTTAAACCCATATTTTTAAGAATCATAAACTTTGACCCAGGCGGTTAGTCATTTCAGGTTACAGTAGTTAGATTGCACAATTGGCTATATATGTATATAGTTGAGACTTATTGGTTATGCCACGAACTCACACGCGTGCCCTTGGTGCACGACGTTACAAAGATTACTCTATTGAAAAGCGAGAAGAGTGTTTACATGAAGTGAAACGTGGTGCACTTACGCAACATGTTGCATCAAAAGTGTTTAACATTCCCAGAAACACAATCAAGAATAAACTAGCTGGTAAACATTCTAAACCCGTTGGTCGACCTCCAGTCGTCAGTTATGGAGAAGAAAGATTGATATTGCAACGTGTACAACTTTTGTGTGACTACGGTTTTCATGCCACTCCTCAGGATGTAAGATATCTCATTAAAAATTACCTTGATACAAAAAGCAGAACGGTGCTTCAATTCAATGATAATTTACCATCATCGGACTACATGAGTTACTTTTTAGAGCGGCACAAAGACTTTACTAAACGACTAACGTCTAATGTTAAACGAGAAAGAGCTGAAGTTGATGAAAGTGTGCTTCGGGAATATGTTGACAATCTCACATCAGAATTAGAAGAAATTCCACCATCTAATATATGGAATTTCGATGAAACTTGCCTCGTCAATGTCTCTGGAAAGTTGCAGTACATTATGAAACGTGAAACACGTTATCCTGAGCGAGCAGTGAATTATTCCAAAGTAGGAGTTTCCATCATGTACTGCGGAAATGCTGAGGTAGAACTCCTCCCTTCTTATTGCGTTTACTAGTCTACTTCAGTGATAATGGATTCATGGATAAGAGGAGCACCACCAGGAACGAAATTCAATCGTTCCAAATCAGGCTGGTTTGATGAAGGGTATTTGAAAGTTTCTTCAATAACCTTATGCCGCCAAGATTAAAAAAGCAAGAAGACATCTATGTTATTATTGGTGATAATCTGTCGTCGCACTTTATTGCATCAGTCATTAGAAAATGCCAAAAATATCAAATAAAATTCGAATGTATTCTCCCAAATTCTACTCACTTGACACAACCTCTCAATGTTTTAAGCCATTAAAAGTCATTTGGCGCAAGATTTTGAATGATTTTCGTAAAACAGAGGTTGAAACAAAGGAGCGGAGCATACCGAAAGACATCTTTCCACAATTGTGAAGCAAACTCATGAAAGCATTAAAAGAAGGCAAAAGCAAGGAAAACTTAGTTGCTGGATTCAAGATATGTGGCATTATTCGTATAGACATCCATCAATTGCTGGAAAGAATTTCAATATTAAACCAACCTGCTCGGGAAAACGATGTTGCTGCTGTTGATCACTCATTGATTCAAATCTTGTCGGAGCTACGTTCTCCTGGACCCAAACGACGAAAAAAGTCGAAAAGAGTGAAAGTGGTTCCTGGAAAAAAGTGTAACTGCCAAAGACTGAAGAAAAAGATCAACCGTTTGACGTTCCTGGTTCATCTAGCAAAACTTCAAAGAAACTGAGCTTATCTGGCAAAACTCGAAAGTCATCGAAGAAGAGAAAAGACTATATTTCTTCAGAATCAGATGATGAAGGATCATCAGCAATTGAATATGTTTCATCAGATCTTGATCTTGAAGAGTCTTTATCGGAAAAGGAAGACGAAGAGAATAGAATGCCAGTAGAGAAAACTACTTCAGTAAAATCAGCTAGCCAAAAAGTCTTAACTAGTAGATATGTGAAGATTGTGAAAGGGGTTATTCACAGGCTTCTATGCTACTGTAAAGGGCTGATCTTATGGTGATGAATGGGAAATTAGCTATTTTCGGAAACAATTTGGAAAATGGGTTATCAGTGTAAATGATCTAGACTCTTGAGAAGCTGAGGATATGATTGTAGTTACCGGACATCCAGACAACCGAGGTCATTATACATTTGAGGGTTAGTACTGGTATGCATTCTCGGAGTCATCTAAAATTGCAATTCTGTTCAGTTAAGCACTGATGTTGTCTTCATTTGTTTTTATTTTTTGCCAAACTATCAACTTGTTCTTATTTCGTTGCGAAAGTGCTGGATTGACTAACGATGATTTGTAGATGTAGATAAAAGATATACTTTGAAAAAAGTCAATTCGATGCTAGCTATTTAATGTGGACATTATTTGACACCAGAGACTTATCGCGATTCACCATTAGGAAATAGAATAAAGTTAGGGCAGCATTACATAAATGTTACCAGTAATTTAATTGATTTACCTAGGGATTTGAATAAAATTTGGGCAAAACACTGACTACTACGGTACTATTACACATTTCTGTAGTCACATTGTTCCCATTGCAATAGCTTGAGCCAAACTGTTGTGTGCCCATGCGGATTGGTGTTCAATTCCTTTATTTCTACTGAAGTCTTATCGTGTGATGATGCTTAATGTTTATGTGCTCTCTTTTCCAAATTTGCAGTGCAAAATTTGTGCATTATCATTTTGCCCTTGCTGCATGCAATTATAATAAGCAGCGTGATGGTAGCAGTATTTTTTTTTTCTGAGCTTAGAATGGGTCAATGTATCCTCGTGACATCACACATTGTGCTTTCTAATTTTTTTCTAGTGCTTACCACAGAGTTTAAGAAGTTGGGTCAAAGTTATCAGTAGCAGAAAAACTTTGGCTAAATGACTTTCAAAAAAAATGTAAGAACTTTCCCCTTTAGCCCAATATGCAGCTTCATATGATGATAAAGATTATCCTTAGGGGCCCCTACAAGAATGAAAAAAAATCAAAAGAGTAACCAGGTATTTTCAGGACAACAAAAGCAATGCCAAAAGTGGAGCAAAGTATCCCCGAATTACGGTATATACCGGGTGGCTGCTGACTCGAAGAGTGCAAGCTCACTTCGCGGTCTCCCTCAATTAATCTTCAATTTTCCGTTCAATATAATTTGAAAATGACCTCAGCTATTATTTATAGTTGTGCAATTTATTTCTGAGACGAAATCTGACAGCTTCTCGATATTTTTTATTTATAGCGTGATGTTTTTAAATCTTCTCATGCGGTTTTGTGCATTTAGTCTTTTTTTATCACCTAATCTTCGGTCCTGGAACTGGCAGGTTTGTCTGAAATAGAAGACGTGATTTCCAGCAATCCAACGTGGCCATGCTCGTGCTGTGCTTTTTTGCGACTGTATAAATTGTCATGCTTGCAAATAATATACTGTCACTCTTTCCGGCTCTATTCGTGTGTTTATTCTGATGAATGAGACTCAGCCAAAACAATACGGCAGACATCGCCCTCGCAACAAGCTCAAGGACGGACCCAGGGTTTCTGCTCGGAGGAAAAGAAGAAGAGCGATTGATTTCATGACGCGTAGGCCTAATACTAATTTATAATAATCAACGGGCTTTTCAATTCTCAGTATTAGGCTACGCAAACAGCACTTAGCTTTTAACTGTTATCAGAGATGGGCATTTATCGAGATAATTTATCAGCAATAATTTGTTATCGATTATAGGTATCGTTTTGCAGAGAAGTTCATTGTATAAATGATAAAGAGAATCACAAGCACCCTGACAACGTTGGATTGACGATATCGCATCAAAAGGTCAAAAATTAATCACTGTCAAAAAGCTGCAGCTTGATGCAAAGTCAGTGAAAAAATTATTACTGCTCATACTTTATTTAAATCGGTTTCTGATGTTAAGCTATCATCAGTAAATTCAAATAGAATCACATAGTAAATTCAAAGTTCAAATAGAATTTATTGATGATAGCTTAACGGCTGAAATTGATTTAAATAAAGTGTGAGCAGTGATAACTTTTTGACTGACTTTGCATCAAGCTGCAGTTTCTTGCCAGTAATTCATCGATATCGCTTTTGTAACTTTGTTATTGCCGATAGATTATCGCGATAAACGATCTTTATGCACTCAATGTTCAAAGTTAGTGAGTTGGTTGGAAAAACTACACGGTATCCATGATGTCTTGTTGCTATAAAAAAGTTTGTGCAAAAGCACCGGCCATTTCACCTAGTGGTTGAAGACATCGTTATCGGCGCGGGAGGTCTGAGGATCGATTCCCTCCCGGGTCAGTCAAATCGTACACTGTCGCCACCGCTGCATCGTTTTTTTCGGAGCTGTGTTGCCCAGGCGCTAAGCCGTGGAGATGGGCCCTGCCATTCGTTGTATTACCGCGAGTATGATGAAGTTTTTCATCAATTTTTTTTTGTCGTTGCATAAGCTGTTGATGAGATATTTTAAAAAGATTTGTTTTATTTTAATCAGTGTTCATTCAGATTTTTATTTAAACTAAAATTTTTTGTTTGAGAAGCTTTTTATATGTTTAATAATGAACCCTTATTAAATGGTTACTCCTCAATAGAAAAATAAAAGGGTTACGTGAAAGATATCGTGTAGCAAACAAAGTTGCAAAACATAACTCAACGCAAAGATTTCTAATACAACGGACACCATTCATAAGGCTATGCTTTATTAAACATGGCAGGAAATTGAGTGGGCCTACTGTCTTAAAGTGCTTCGGGCAACTAATGGTGCCTAAAAGCAGGGGCGTGTCCACCCTTAAATGAGTGGGGGGGTGGCAAAATTCGAGACAATTTTTTATTCCTACTAGATACAGCTGCGGCAATTACATATAGCCAGAGTTTGTCGATGACGGGCCCGGGCCGAGTCGGGGAGTGAAGGTGTGCAGTCGCGAAACATTATCTAGTCGTGCGTCACATTTGTTACTAGCCTATAGTTCCATTTGGTGATATATGGCGCTCGCCTATCCTCTTCGCTCCGCAAACTTTCTTGTTCTCGGCCGCAGTGGCGAACTGGTGTGTTGCAAGGAACGTTTCACTGCCCCCCGCACTGAGAAGCATTTACGTCAGTTTGGAATTGTGCATCACTGACGCATGTATGATGCTGCCGACGTAACGTGCACAGTCATGACATATATTCGCGATAAAGTGTGAGTGGCCTATGCAGGCTTAGTCGCGTGGCAGTTGGAATAGCCTACTTAATGCATTTTTTTTGTAATTAGTTGTCTGGAGTTAGTTTGCAGTGCAGAATGGACAATGGACTTGAGAGGGTAATCAATTCAAAGAGTTATTTATCGTCGATCATTCGACCAATCTTTCCACATCAACATTTTTGTTGTCATATTTTTATCCATCTTCGCGAAAAAGCGGCAGATGCGCTATAACGAGCTCGATCGCTTAGGAGCTGCCTGCCACCTGTCTACCACTCAAAGATGGGAGACCGCTAAGTAGGCCTACCCTTCGCTGCGACACAACAAGTAAACTTGCCGGCTTGTTCTCCACACTGTCCCTTTAATGCTGAACGTGAAGCAGGAAGCTGTGAATACCAATTTTTAAGTCATCGTTTGACCCGACTAGGAATCGCAGCCTGAGTCAACCGTTCCAGAAGCAGACGTTTTATCCACTTGCCCATCTGGGCGGTTTCCCTATTCTTAGAATTAGGTTAAGCTCGATACAAAATATGTACACCAATGCGTGGTGGAGGCAGTTTAGGGCCTTAGCCTTTAGGCTGCGCACACTGGACAGCAGACAAGAAAACTGTTTCTAGCAGTGTTATTTAGTTTACAATTCTTCATTTAGTTTACGGCGCTGCCAGACTTAGACAGCGTGGGATTTTAACCCTAGACCACTAGTTTCTAAAACAAAAACAATGAAACAAAGCGTTTTTTACGATGAAGGTTTGATCAATCTTGATTTAAAACTAGATGCAATTTTACAATATCATCTTTAATGCAGCTGCAACTTACCTAGACTTCCAAAGCATCGGCAAAAAAAGCAAAACGCAACATCATAAATCGCCAAATATTCCACCCAGTTGACTTCTTGGTACTATTTTTTTGAAACCTATATTTTCTTTGCCTTGCTATGTTTGAGGAAAATTTAAAGATGGCTGAATTGGTTCACACTTTACTACGAATGCCCGATTATTATTATGCACTATTTCAGAAAAAAGATCTCTAAAACTAGAAGTGCCTGCGATTTGGGACATCTTTGTTTTTGCAAATTGCTTCGACTCTTAAAAGAGTCAAATATTTAAAAAAGCAAGTAAAGGTTTTAAAAAACCAACGCTTGCTAACCAAACTGACAGCTGGAATTCAGTAACTGAATAAACGAAAAACGACTAGTTGCAGTCCGCCGGTCGCATACTGTTTTATTCTTTATTACCGGTACGTGATAATGGGTTTTGCTATTTGCTATCAAACGACGATGCGACGTACAGATTTTTTGAGCGAAGAACTGTTTGCTGGAGCCACTCGGAAGAAATTGGCTATTTGGAGTGTCAGAGCCAATAAAGTTTTTAGATTCTACAGCGAAACATGCAAATAAAAAAAAAAACTGGCTTGGGTATGACTTCACCCCCCTCCCCCCCCTAATGAATCTTTTCGGGTTTAGACGATTTATAATGGTCCTAAATCGAAGTGGGGGGACATGTCCCTCCCAGTCCCCTCTTGGCCACGCCACTGCCTGAAAGTGCCGAAAAATAACAGCTAAAGGTGTACTAAATACGCTAAGAATTTGATTAGCTTTGTTGCCTGCAACTAATAGTGAACACGCAACTAATAGTGAACACGAAGGAAAACGAGATAAAAAAAATACTTCAATAAATACAAGAAAATAATATATGAAAACATTTTTGCAATTTGACTTACAAAAAAAAAAACTTCGTCAAACTTATTGAAAATTTACCACAAGATTCATCGGAAAAATTTATCGGTGATAATTCATCGATTACCGATATCGCTTTACGATGTTGAGATTTATCGGTATCGCCCAGGACGTTTTTGAAATTATCGATATTGCTTTAGTTCAAAAAGATTTATCGTATCCATCACTGGCTGTTGTAGACGTTTTAGAGGGTGACGATCGCCCCCCTCACTACCCGCCCCTGATTTAGTTTATCATTAAAAATAATTTTTTAACTCTGAATATAAAAGTTCTGCGCTGTTTGTTCTTCCGGTACGGTAAAAACAGAGACGGAAATTCAAATTTAACATTTAAAGCAATTAGGTGATTTTTTCTGTCTCTGTTTTTACCGTACCGGAAGAACAAACAGCGCAGAACTTGAGTTAGCCTAGCTAGCCTAGACTACGATGCCCGGTATACAAGTCCAACAAAATCTTCCCCACTATGCAGTGTTTAATCTGAATATAAAACATACGTTTAAAATAAAGAATTCTGAAAACACTTAGCACTGCAGTGAAATTGCGAAAAGCGAGCGAACTATCACTTCTACGCATTCATAACATACAGCTGCGCAAGTGGTTGCTCAACTATGACGTCATTTGCAAAATGTTCAAAAACCCCTATTTCGAGCTTTTTGTTGAACGAAATTTTATTGGTGATGAAATAACTTGTTCAGTTGCTAAATAACTTTTTTAAGTGCTCGATTTTGCTTGGCATTTGATCTTCTGTTGCTCAGCACAAAATGAACTATAATTTTATTTTTTTCTATTCAGATTTGATCATGTGTTCTGGTTTGGCGATCTAAACTTTCGTATTAGTCAACCACATCAACATATGAAAAGCGAGGTAAGCGACCCTGGCACCTACAACATAGAAGAAGCTATGAAATGTGACCAACTCAAGCGTCTTATGGCAAAAAGTAAGGTGTCTTCTTATCTGGCCACAACTTGCCATGCTCATTCACAGCCGCGACAAAACACTTTTAACTTTGTTCAACAAGGTCAAACCGCTAATTCTTCGCAAGAATCTCATTTTGGCTACTTTTACTCGAGATCTCACTTTCTCATTCATAATCCATCACTCATGGCCATAAGTCTGAATAGAAACATAGACTGATCTGAAGATGTGCCTCGGTGCAAAGCTTCCGTTTCAGTAGCTCATATCGGTAGTGCTGGCGCATTCCATGCGGATCGCGGCAACCGTCACTAATGCGTGCTTCGTTGGCTTGGACTACTGAGGTAGTTGTCTAGTTCATGCGCTGCTGACCATGTGAGGTTGCAGTTGAGTGCTTGCCATTAAAAGAACAACGCACTGCTAAATGCTCTATGCTCAAAAATCACTCGCGATATTACGCTGAAGTGTGTTACGAGTGGTGGGACTGGGATCCATCTCCGCGGCTTAGCGCCTGGAGTACACCACTCCAAAGAAACTGGTGGTGAGCCGTTAGCGACAATGCGTCGGATTTGACCGGCCCGGGAATTAAACCCCAACCTCCCGCACCGATACCGAAATGCTTAAGAAATAAGCTGGCGGTTTGCGAAATGGTAGTTGCTAAATTGAAGTTACGTAATGGGCGTGAGACGTGTTGGCAGTGTGTGTAAAATTAGGCTGTTTGGCGAAAAACTATCACCTAATTGCTTCAAATGTTAAATTTGAATTTTCACTTCATAGCTGTGTTGTTTTCAATAACGTTGTTCACATTGCTTCATAATAAGCAAGCGACGTGATTGACCAATTTTTTTTTTACAAAGTATTTCAAGCAATGGCGATTCTCCTCACCACCACAACTCTTCTTGATCAGGTGACACCTCTCTTAGGAAATTCCCCTTTTCCTGCGAATGAAATTTCTTTTTGCAAGCGTAGCAGTATTAAGTGTTGTTTTACCTTAAAACTTGCGTTCAGATGTCCACGAAAGTGGTGGCAAACTGTCAAAGTGATCTTGCTTGGTGCTGAAGTGTGGAGGAGTGGATACTGTGCAAGCGCACTATTTCCCTTGTCCAGACGTTTTTTCACGTTAATACTGCCATCATTGGAATGTGAGCGAGATTTAGTGTCATGAAATCCCGCAATCTGGCTGCATTATTTTGACTGCTGCATGTTCAGCGATTTGCACTCGTCCACTTGATTTTATTTCTTCCAATTCAGTTTGATCTTGTGTAAGTTTAGATAAAGTATTCGTTGGATTTGAAGAAGCGGTGATCAATTTTCTTCCCACGTACAAGTTTGATCCTGGTTCAGACCAATACGACACTTCACATAAACTTCGTGTGCCATCCTATACAGTAAGTTGTTTTTTGTCGCTCACACTTGCAAATTAATCGCTGCAAAGCAATTTGACAATTTGATAAATCTGAAATACTATCTGTTGTACCTTGGCCACATGGGGAATTTTAACTTGAGTGGTTATCTAACATGATGTTAGGTACCACAAAGGTTAAATTCTTTTGAGATATCCAAATCCGGAGGAATGCTTGGATGTTCAAGGTCAAGCATTCTGAAGAATCAGTGTACCTTAAGCCTGAGAGCGGCTGATGAGAGCTAATAGCCCGAAACAGCGCTGTCACGCTCTGCGGTAACCATGGCTGGAGTTGCTCTTGCAACTGTTGGTGATGGGGGATAGTCTGTCCTCCGACCCAACACGTGGAAGTCGTTCTGACTTCCCATTCAGCAGGCCAGGTAGGACGACGTTGTGTCTTACTGTTGTACCTTGGCCGCATCGGGAATTTAATTTGAGTCTAACATCATGTTAGGTACCACAAAGTTGAATTCTTTTGAGATATGAAAATCCGGATGGATGCTTGGCTGTTCAAGGTTAAGCATTCTGAAGGATGAGTGTACATTGAGCCTGAGGGCGGCTGATGAGGGCTAATAGCCCTAAACAGCGCTGTCCCGCTCTACGGTAAAAATCGTTTTGTTGTTGACCTCCTTTAAAATTTTATTACCTGCACAACAGCAAGCGCTGGAACTGAGCTCACGAGCGGTTATGGCGCAAATTCAAGCCAGAACATAAATTACTATTTTTTTTTACCCAGATCAACTCGTGTGAAATTTAAATTTGTTTCTTGCTCAGGATCGCATTTTGTTCAAATATAAAAGGCCGGGTTCGGTTCGCAATTGTCGTTATGACAGTGTGATGACGATACGACACTCGGATCATCGACCAGTGTATTCATTGTATGAAGTGGTGTTGAAGAGAGGTCTGAACAAGTGAGTTGTAAAACTCAAGGAATGATGAAAGATTTGAGAGCAAATTAGCGATGTGCAAGCGAGTATTGTTTCATGTGTAGTTGCCGTGTCTGGTGTGCGCGTCATGATTGCTCATAAATTTTTATTTGGTTGGTGATGAGCAGAAGCGCTTTATTTTGTAGTCGTGTTGTGAATTCGCCAATCTTTGATCCATCACTGGTTGCACAATCGCGCTCTTGGCTGTTGAGTTTTTTTACGGTTGCTCCACAATGAGAGGTACACTTACTAAGCACACAGCTGACGTGATTTTGCAAATGTAAAAACTCTGAAGGAAAAGCTTATTAGAATCGTGAATAGATTTGGATTGTTTGTTTACTGCAGGTTGAGCTCGGAGATTGGTTATTTCAATCGCGAGGTCTATGTTCAAGCTGCTAGAATACGAGCTCGTCAAGTGAAGAAGCAACAAAGTTTAGTTTGTATTCTCTTGTGATCGATGATTTTCCGCACTGTCAAGCATTCTGCTTCGAAATCTTCATGCCATCGTTTTCGTTTGAGCTTCGTAAAAAGTTGTCCTCTATGACGTCCCCTTGTACTTGGAACCAAACAAAAATTTTCCAACTCGTATGTTTTTCTTGGATTAGGATTTTGTGACGACACCTCGTTAATTGTGATGATGGTTTGGTTAAATTTGTGAAACTTCATAATCAGTGACTGTGCAATCTTGCCCGTGATTCCAACCCAATATGTTGCTGAAATAGAATTTTGTTACTAATAGACTTTGAACTGCTTCGACCTATTGGATTCGTCGGTGTAGTGGTGTAATCGATATTTACCGAAACGAGTAGGGTTCTTCATTGTGTCTGCTTACCTGGACCTAGCGACGTTTTCTGCCGACCGGTTTGCCGAAACGGAGCAGTGTGTGTGGTGCTGGTAGGCGCTGTGTCTGTTCTGTGTCATCGGTAGTTCGATGACAGCATTATTGTTGCCATTAGTAGGCCTATTGCAATAGCAAATATATTTACAACTTGAACAGTCATTGACCAGCCAAACAGAAGATGCTTTTCGCGGGCACAGCGCTGTTCAGTATTGCTAAAACTCTTATTGATGCGAGTAACGACACAGAGAATATAGCTTAACTTGAATTTCCTATTGTTTTTCTCCAGCATTTCTGCAGCAATGCTGAAATTGTAGTGTTTGTGTGTTGGACGTGAAGGGTAATGAGCATTTAATCCGAGTTGATCCTTACCAGCTACGAGTGTTCATTAATTTTTAACGCTAAATTTTGCGTTTAACTTTTAGTTATCCCTACTTTTCGAATTTCTGAGATAGTGCTAGTGATCCAACAACATGTTTCACTGTGCAATGTGATGTTACCTGGTGCGTGTGAATTATGGTGTTATCATTTGCTGCTTCAATCCTGCAATATTGTGTAGTGCTTAAATCTCATCAATATTGCATCATCGTAGGCTATTATGTCTGTCTACTCTGTGATGAAACCTCCGATTAACGTCGCTATATTACCTTACAAATCTTTAATTGTTCTTTGCGTTTTTCATACAAACCGCTCGAACTCGTGCGCTATGATGGACGGATTGTGATTTATCGAAAACTTATCTTGAATGTTTGATCATCAGATTGCTTATTTGCAGTCTGTTGTGCTCGACATCGTTTTCAATATTTCATCGCATGTAGGCTAATATCTCGTTTCAGTTATAAACTGCTTTGTCCACAAACTGTGTTCATTTTTGTTTGCGTAGGTCAGTGTTGTTTTTGCAAAATCTTTTTACATCAATTTGCTGCGTCAAAGATAGGATGAAAATCGCAATTAGTGTACTCCGGCTTAATAGTCCGCGAGCCAAAGGGTTTAACCTAACTGGAAATATGCAAAGACCTTGGGTGCCGGCGAGGGGGGCTTCTTAATGCCTTTTTGGGCCATTTTCCAATTCGCTCAAAATCGCTGAGTTTTCTACGCGGGGGGGGGAGGGGGGTGCGGGTACGTCATCATTTTACACGTTCAGGTGATCTTAACACCCATCAAATCTTTTTTATTTGTTAAGTTATGATATTTTTTGTCCTTCTGCTTTCATTGCTTGTCATTCCTGTTGTGGGTTACACATAATTATTCGATTTTTAGGTCACCTGATATTTGATTGCATCATGTGATTGCATGCATCACGAGTCATCGCGCGAGTAGCGATCTAGGCTTAAGCCGTAGTTACACGAGGCCAGTTCTCGCGCGAGAGAATTTATCCGTGTGACCACCTGCTCGCAACAAAAAATCACTCGCGCGAGTAGCAAGAAAAATCCCCGTTTGCTTACAAAAATCATTATGACGTAATCGTTCCAATTGTTCGAAGAAGAGAAAACCTAGCATAGGAAACTAAATTACTGTAGAAGCGTGCAGCTGATTCTGAACTTGTGATTTTCTTGGATATTTTTCAAGAATAGCTTTGAAAAATGTTGTTTTCGCGTTAGGCAAACCCTCTACCATAACTCTTGTTTGTCCCAGTAACTCTTTTGAGTTGCTTTGAAAAACGCTGTTTGTCCCAGAAGCTTTTCGTGACACAAGGTCTGGCTTTCTCGTTTTCACTTTGACGCGATTACCCACTGACGAGTGTGTCACGAAAAGCTTCTGGTACAAACAGCGTTTATCAAAGCTACTCAAAAGAGTTACTGGGACAAACAACTTTTCTCAAAGCTACTCAAAGAGTTATGACAGAGGGTTTCTTGAAGCCTAACGCGAAAACAGCTTTTTTCAAAGCTATTCTCAAGTTCTGTTACGCCAATCAATTATTGGATATTTTTCGAAATTTTGAGGGCTTGTGGACAGGGCCGGCGCTAAGGGGGGCCAAACTCCCAATCGACATGCTCAGCTCCCCCAATTAACAAGCTTACTTTTTTGAAGACGGCGGCTTTTGTGTTTAAGTTCAAACTTTGGCCCCCTTGATAAACGCTTGGCCTCCCTAAGTCGACTGCTCTAGCGCCGGCTCTGCTTAGGGAACACGAGCCACCACAGAATCATTGCAATAAAAATGCCAAAGAAGCGAAATAATGTTGGTCTCGTGTTAGATGACGTGCTTCAAAATAAATTAAAAATATGAAAGAAAGTTAGTTATAGGGAGAAGCGCAGAGCCGGCGCCAGAGCAGTCGACTTAAGGAGGCCAAGCGTTTATCAGGGGGGGACAAAGTTCGAAATTAAACAAAAAAGCCACTGTTTTCAAAGGAATAAGCTCGTCGATTGGGTGGGCCAGGCCCCCTTTGGCGCCGGTCCTGGCGGGAAGTCAATAAAATTTGAAAATCTATGAAAAGCGGCATGAGCGCAGCCGCAGATGAAGTCTACCCACCCAAGCTAACGCTACTCGCAGCTTAAAACTCGCGCGAGTAACTCGCCTTGTGTGACCACTTTTGCGAGTGATTACTCGCGCGAGTAACTCGCTTCGTGTGACCACGGCTTTAGACTAGTTAGTTAGCTTTATCGCGATAATTTTACGAATTTGTAGCTTCATGAGAAAAAAGTAAGCGGCCAGTTTACATAATAGCGACACAACAGGAATACAAGTCGACAACACAGTCTAATGTAACTAGTATTGCGGGAATAGCATTTTTCAGGAACATTCAAGCTGAATGAAACAAAAGTAGTTAAAATCGTTTAAGAAAAGAGAGCAGACAAAGTAGGCTAAGTGGTAAACGATTAAAACAAAAGCCTACCCAGTGATGCAAATCTTCCGCTTTTCGGCGAATTTCGTCGATTTTTTGTTGCCAAAAAAGTCATGTTCGTGAATCGTGTAAATTCGTTGAGACAATTTAGGGGGATATGGGAGGGGGTTGGGGTGCACAATCCATATACAAGTTGCTTATATGAGCTAATCAAAAATTTGTAATGGCTTTCGCTCTTGTGATCTAATGCTATAAATCAGAATGTGATTGAATAGGAAAATGATTTGTTTGACTCATTCGATCTAGCGCGCACGATGCTCACAAAAAATCGTTGGCGTAGCGTTTGCATGACCCAAGCACATGATGTAAAATTCCTGCCACAAAATTTTTCGTACTGCAAAAATTGAATTATTTCCCGACTCTTTGTAATAAAATAGTAGCAGTAGTAGTGTTAAGATTTAATCTATTTTTAAACTTTTGGATTACGAGAGAAGGGGAAATGTGAGACCTATCGGACAGCAGCATACCTCGCTGCAAGAAGAAATACAAGTTTAACAATAGATACAATACAGTCAACAGGGACTGAGATTTGTAGAAAATTTAAAAAAAAAAGCAGTTTAAAGAAAATAATGTCAACAAATCTGCAAAAAAATTGTGTAGAAAGTTGGAAGAAAGTTTAGAGATTAGTCTAGCAAAGAATATTTAGACTGCCATCAACTACAAATCAGTCAATCTTATCGAAATTTCGCAGAAAGTTCAGTTCCAAGCTTCTGCAGTTACAGGCTGGTCTCAAGATTGGTGGAGAAAAAGTCTAGATAATTTGACACTAAAACAAGAAAACCGCAAATAGTTCTACAAAAGAGCAAGTATAAACGGAAGGTTTAATGAAAGTAGTGTGAAAAACTTAAAGGATTTCCAAACCAGTTATTTATAGCAAACTTCAATCAATTTTCAGTGAGTCTTCAGCTCTAGCAAATTGGAATTAACCGCTATTTTGTTTTTTTAACTGCGTTTATTTCGACATAATTCATAATGTCAGGCAACAAAAAATGACGTAATAGTGAGAATTCAGAATTGGCTATCACGAATATTATTAAAGAACAAATTAAAATCAATCAATATGTTTGTTTATTCACCAAGTGATACAGAACATGCAGTAACAGCAAAATTAAAACGCAATTTACAGGGTAGATGTGTTCACTCTATTTACAGTATGTCATTGGTTCACTTGGCCAGGAGACAGCGAATAGACCGTGCGGTCATCGAGTCTACTGCCACCTGCTCAACAAAACAACATCACGAATAATCGCTACAACTACTAAAGAAAGAACAACGAAAAATAAAATCATCGAAGAGCCTTTGTCTGATGAACAATATTAATTCCATTGTGTATTTTACTTCTGAATTTCAAGGGGATTCAAAAAAAGGAAACTCAAAAAAATGAAAATTTCAAGGGGATTCAAAAAAAAAAAAATTCTTTGAAGCTTTGAATTAAGAAGTTACTCAAAACAAATAGTTTCCAAGACAAAAGATGTTTTTAATATTTACTGATGAGAATATTTTTGAGTTGCTTAGAAAATAGGTATTTTGAATGCAACTTGACATGAAGGGGAATTTTGTTCCAAATTCTCACACCAACATAGTTTAAAGCAGATTGTCCAGACTGCGAGTGCATTCTTTGCAAATAATAATTTTTATTAGCAATGGATCTTGTATTGTGATTATGTTGAGTTGCCACAGATGTGTAGTAGCTGTCAAATATACATGGCAGATTGCCATGATGAAATGAATGCATAAACTTAGCCACCTCAATTTCAAAAATATCTTTAACTTGCAGAATTTTCATGTCTTTGTACAAAGTCGACATTTTTACGCGGTCTTTTAAACATTTAAAATTGATAATTCTAAGAATTTTGTTTTGTGCTACTTGGACCTTTTGCAACAAAGTTTTCCTGCTGTTACCCCACGCTATTATACCGTATTTGAGGTAAGGATATACAAAGCTATAATACAATTTCAGTAAAGTAACTTTACTTACATAATGCCGAACCTTAGACAGTATTCTTGAAGCTTTAGCTAATTTATTGATAATGGAATTAACGTGATTGCTCCAAGTTAATTGCTTGTCAATCATTACTCCCAAATATTTAGCAGATTCTAAGCATGGTATGGTATGATCGCCGACATTGACACAGAAATTAATCGTAGAATTTTGTTTATGTTTTGTGGTTGAAATAAAGAAGGAAGATTTTAAGAAATTCAAAGACAGGCGATTATATCTCATCCAATTATCAACATCACAGAGCTCTTGATTAACTGCTATCTGTAGATTGCTGATATTTTTATCTTTCATCATTAGTACAGTGTCATCTGCAAAAAGATGAACATGAAACTTAGTGTGCAATGGCAAATCGTTTATGTATAAAGAAAATAATAAGGGGCCCAAGGTGGAACCTTGTGGCACCCCACACAACACTGTCTTTAAGTCAGATTTTACACTATTACATTCCGTGTATTGCTTACGATTATTTAAATAGCTACAAAGAAGTTGGTGCATGTTACTTCTGATGCCATATTTTTCTAGTTTATTCAACAGAATATCATGATTAACTGTGTCGAATGCCTTCGACAAATCTAAAAATACGCAGCAAGTGAAATAGCCATCATCATTATTTCTTTGCAACATGCTATAGAGATCGGCAACAGCCATATCCGTTGAGTAACCTTGACGAAACCCAAACTGGTGTTTAGTAATTGCATTATTTCGTCTGAGGAACTTTTCAAGTCTAACATATAACAATTTTTCAAAAACCTTAGATATTGTAGATAATAGAGAAATTGGCCTGTAGTTATTCGTTGTGTATCTACTGCCAGATTTGTGTCAAGGAATAATTTTTGCACATTTTAAGACAGCAGGAAAATATCCACTCTCGTAACAAGCGTTAAAGAGATTACTTAAATAGGGAGATATTATTGGCGCTAATAACTTGTAGAATTTATTTGGCACATTTTCAGGTCCACTAGCTTTAAAAGCATTTATTTGACAAAATTGCATCAACACTTCTTCAGATGTGATTGGCTCATAGAAAAATGATTGGACAATGCTGGGGACATTACATTTTTTAATTCCTGTTCGAGAGATTTTGGAATCTAATGAGGTGCCAACATTTGTAAAAAACTCATTAAATAAGTTAGCAATCTTAACTTTGTCAGTAATATTGCATTTATGATGATCCGTTAACACATTAATTACCTCATTACTTGCCTTTTTATGACAAATTATTTCATTTATAATTTTCCATTGTTTTGCCAAGTCACCTCTGTGTGTAGTAAGTTCGTTCTGATAATAGTTTCTCTTTGCAATTTCCTTAATTTTAGTTAATGTGTTTAGGTATGACTTATATTTAGCACCTAAAAAAGGATTGTTTTGCTTGTAGCACTGTTGGAACAACTTATTTTTTGTCGAAATAGATTTAAGTAAGCCTTTGGTAATCCAAGGTTTTGATTTTAATTTCATCTCTTTTCTAGATAGTTTTCTTAAAGGTGCATGCTTATTCGTAGCATCTATGATGATTTGAAGAAACTTTTTTATTGCCAAATCTGGATCATCGGTATATATCAGCTGCTGTAAATTCAGTGCTATCTCCTCAGCAAAAAACTCTGGATTAAAATGTTTTACATCTCGAATCATTCTGACACAATCAGAAGCTCGATTTTTTTGGCAATTATTTTTAATTAAACAAAAGGTTGGCAGATGATCTGATATATCAAGTATTAGAACTCCTGATCTGCAAAGATTTTGAATTGCATTGGTGTAAATATGATCTAGATTAGTAGCAGAAGTCGATGTAAATCTAGTAGGTTTAGTAATTAATGAATAGCCTCCAGTGGAGTATACTTCATTTAGATAATCATTAACCTTGAAATCATTATTCTCTTTAGCTAAATCAATATTATAATCTCCCAATAAGACAAAAGGTGTGTTATGTTGGTTAAGCATATGCATTACGTTGCAGAAATTTTTTTGAAATAAAGAGTAAGAATTACCAGGATGCCTGTAGACTACCCCAACTACTGTATTTTTAAGCTTTTTTTTACTAGGTTTACTTGAAATTTCAATAAATAAGCTTTCACAATTTTCGCTCTCTACAGACATTGTAGGTTTTATCACAAAATTTAGATCATTTCTTACATAGAGGCCAACTCCTCCAGCATTAGATGTCGAATCTTTATGTGCAAATTGATAATTTTCCAAATCAGTTTGAAGTAAATCAGATTTTAAGTTTAACTTTGTCTCGGTCACAGCTATCACTTCTGGCAATGTAGGTAATTGCATTAAAAAAGTTTGAACTTTGGACTTATTTTTAATTAAAGATCGTAAATTAAAATGCACTATGGCTAGTTCACTTTTTGCTTTTGATTTTAAAATATCAGCAAATTCAGAAATGTTAAAGTACTTACAATCTGCAGTGAAATTAGTGTCAGTAATTTGAAGATGTTCATTTAAGTCATTAATGGTATTAATTAGGTTCATCACGTATATGGCTCCAAATCCAGCCAAATAATATAAATAAAAACAAAACTACAAAATCAGAAAATACAATATAATAACAATGGACCAGTAAATAAACCTATCGTAGTACTAATAGACTTGCAGTGTTACTCTCTAAGAGTTAATCAGAGAGTTTAGAACAGAGACTTTTCCAAATCTGGTGACATGACAAAACTGTGCACTAGTTTCAATGCTGTTTGGCTTCTTTTTCCTCAAAAATTGCTAAAGATTCAGGATTTGAAATAACCAGTTCAATCTTCTTTTTAGGATCTGTTGATAAGGTGTAAAAGAGCTTTCCATCAAAAGACCAGCATGCTGTAATTTTACCTTCTTTTCTTAGTTTTTCCAGCTTCTTTGTGAAAAACAGCCTTCTAGTAGATAGAGATTCTGTCACCACTATGCCAGTCTTTTTCAGTTTTCTTTTATTACTGTAAATCAGATTTTTTGTATAGTGTCTTGTAAATTTTATAATGATGGGCCCATTTTTGCTTCTTAATCTGTGAGATCTATCCACATCCTGAACAGAGAGAGATATTCCCATGCGTGTCTGAATGGTGCTTAAAGCAACTTCATCAGTATTTTCACCAGCACTGGCAGGGATGCCGTGAATCAGTAAACAATTTCTGCGAGAGTATTGTTCTTGCTCTTCTAACTTATCTTCCAATTGTTTGTTACAATTTTTTAGCTCAGCTGCTTCATTTTTCAGTTTCTCAAGTTGATTTTGGAATTGTAGTGACAGGGAATCACATACAATTTGGCAAAATGATTCGTTTTGTATAATGTATTCACAGACTTTTGATGATACCAACTCAAGCCATTTTTCATCAGATTTCAAATTTTGCAAAAGTGTAGGTAAAAGTGAGGTATTTGAAGATGAAGTTGAACAGGAAGGTATTAATTCTTCAAGAATGTTTGAGTCAGCAAGAACATTTTTAACAACATCCTTGATGATTTTAGCATTACTTAGCTCATTAGAATTGGATCTGTTTCCAGTCTTATCAGAGTTGTTTTTCTTTCCAGGCATGGTTCCAATAAAAGCCAAAATGTTAATAAAATTTACACAGTTAATCACCAAATTTTTTAACTAACCTACTTATAGACCTAGGTTCATCTTATTCAAATAGAATAAAAACAACATTCAGGACTTGATTGAAGCGGGCTTTCAGAGGCTTTGGAAAAACAAAATTCGGGATGAATGCAAATTGCTAGTGGAACGAGAAACAGCTATCATCAAGCAAGAGATTGCTATGTCGAAGCAGGATATGTGCAACCTATCAGTAAAAACCGATGAAATCGTGGGAAGTTTGGCGTAGGGGAAGACTGGGAGAGTTGGATCACTTTTTACTATTTGGCTTGCTGCGGAATCTCTGTTCAGAAAAAAAAAAAAAAATTTCTTGGTTATGACTTACCTAGAGCTATAGGGTATCTGTATCGGAAATATTGTAAAAATCGAGTCATTACAAATATCTCAAAAACGCGATTTAAAAACGACCTTCATTCTTCCCAACTCTCCCATCTACATGGAAGAGTTGAGCCATGCAGATGGGAGAGTTGGGACAGTGCAGTTCTAGACGTATTACGATCTAAATTGAAAGTATTTAAAACTTTTTCACAAACAATTGAAACAAAGAACATTTTTTATTGTGTTTTAAAAACAAAAAACTTTTAGAAAAGTTTAGGGGCAACGAAAAAAACAGTACCCACTCCCTCTTCAAGAATTAACAGTCTAAAATATTATCAAATCGCCTCGTATTTTAAATAGATTCACGTAGGCCTAATAAAATAAATAGTGAAATAGCCTAATCGTTTTTGTCTTCGAATAATAAATGTGCCTAAGTAGTTAGAGGGAATTAAAAATATTTTCGATGAAATAGAAAGCCAATCGAAACAATTTTTCTGCTTGGAGAAATTTAACTGCCTTTAGGTATTAACAAAGTGTTCTTATTAAGCGAAAACGACGTGAAAAAGTCTCAATCAAACGACGTGAAAAAGTCTCAATCAAACGAGGTGAAAAAGCCTCGATCAAACGACGTGAAAAAGCCTCGATCAAACGACGTGAAAAAGTCTCAATAAAACGACGTGAAAAAGTTCCATCGCGAAAAATCACACGAAAAACTTAGTTTTTCAGCTCTTCGAGTTGTGCCTCCGACTTGCTGAGGTGCAGGAAGCTTTAGAACGACATCTTGTTGCGAGAAGGATGCCTCATCTTTTTCATCGACAACAAATATAGGAGTGTCCTGCCACAAACTGCATTCTCGCCTCAAAAACACACCTTCGTATTCTTTTTCATCATCATTCACAGCATCCACTCGTGCAATGTAATGAACAAATCTAGATTTAACTGACATGACTTTCACAACTACAAAGTCATCTTCCAAAATTTCTTCTTGTTCGCTACTGTCACTGTCAGAGTTTTCAGCAAAAACTACAGAAACATCAGTTTCTTCTGATGAGGTTGTATCTTTCCTTTTTCTGCCTTGAAACAGTGTTTTTCTTGCTTTGGCTTTTGGTCCATTCTTTATATTTTTTTTGGTAGCTAATGCGTCTGTAATGCTATTTCTCACTGGAGTGTTGGTCAAAATTTTGGTGTCACCTTTTTTCCTCCCTCTTCTGTTTCGCTTTCGTGGACCAGCTTTCGGCAACGGTACAATATCTTTAGGAGATACGTAAGTTCTGTCAAAAGGAACAGTTTCTCTGGAAGTTGATGGTATATCCTGCAACAAATCCATTAGAGTTGCGTCTGAATGAGCAGATAGAGTTTCAGAAGCACTCATCTGAGATGCTGTTGCTTGATGCTCAGTTGGTGATATTTCTGAAGACGGAAGATCTCTGTCGGTAATAGCAGCTGGAGCGAATTCAGTCTCAGAGAACACATCTTGGTTAAAAGGGAAAATTCCTGTTCGTTGAAATCCAGATACGATATTTTGCGCTGTAAGACCAAGCATTTGAGCATGAGAAACAAACTCAGGGATATCGTATATGGTAATCGCTTTTCCCGGATTTGAACGCATCCAGTTGTCGATGGTGCGACCATATGCCGACTTGAATGGTTCATAGCAGCTCACGTCCAACGGCTGAAGCTTGTGACTTGTATGAGGAGGCAAAGTTAATAATACTACTCCATTTTGTCTCGCCAAGTCAATAGCTGAAAGAGACGCATGGGTTTTGTGGTTGTCCAAAATTAGGAGCACCTTTTTTTCAAGGCTGCATCTGGTGTAGGAAATGAAGTGTTTAAGGTATGTTACGAAAAGATCTTCGTTAATCCAACCACTAGCATTAGCTCCTCCGATGCAACCTGTAGGACCACTTTTTACAAAGTAATCTTTGTATTTTTTCGGGGAAATATGAACAGAGATGGAACAACACTTCCTGACGCACTGACAGCATATACCACTGTGACAAGTTGCCCTCTCTCCCCAGACGTAACAGACCCTACTTGCTTCACTCCAACAGCAGTTACGACCTTTTCAGGTTGTTGTACAGTGGTGCATCCGGTTTCATACATGTTGTAAATTTCGTGACATTCAAACTTATACTGATCCATAACGCTTGCCAAGTTTTGGACAAATCTACTGACAGTATGGCAATTAAAAGCACTCGCTCTAGCAAGCGATGTGGCTTCCGGCGCTCTAATTGATAGATTGTTTCTTTCTTTGAAAGAAATCCAAAAATGATTATCAGTCATCCCGTTTCGTCTCCAAGAAACCGGTATTGCAATGTTGTTACGTGTTGCATATTCCACAATCAACTCCTGACATTTGTTTCTTGTGAGTCCGTGAAATTGTTCGGCTAATACTACGATATGAGAAGCTAAGTCAGCCTCGCACTCAGGTCGAAATATCATGTTTTTTGTTTTGCAATTACTGTATCCAAAAGTAGTTACTTCATCATCTTGGTTACTTTCAGCAGTCTCGCCCTTTTGTATGTACCTTTTTAAATATGCGTTATTAGCTTGGGGCCTCCTCCTATATGGGTTATTAGCTTGGGGCTCATCATACAAAACCTACATAGACATACTTTACAAAATTCAGAAAAAGGCAATAAAAATCCTATCAGGGGCAAACCTATTTGATAGTTCAACTAAACATTTTAAAAAGCTAGGTATCTTAAAATTACAAGATTTACACAAAGTAGAAGTAGGATATTTAATTAAAAGATATTTCAATAACAATCTTCCAATAGAAATAATGAAATTTTTTACACCAACACGAAGTTTTTCTGCCAGAACCACTAGGCTCACCTCACAAAAATTTTCTTTGTCTATTCCCCGTTTTAAAACAGTAAAACTTCAACATAGTCTAAAATATGTTGGAGCGAAAATATGGAACTCTATTCCTGATGAAATAAAAAATTTACCCAAATCAACTTTCAAAAAAAAGTACAAGCAATATCTTCTAACAAAATATACAGATTGAACTAAATGCACTCTCTTTATCGCTTTGCTGCTCAAATCAAGAATTGAAACCAATTTTTGAAAAGTTTAAGGAAAATTGCTATGATTGAAATAATTTTGGTGGTGGCTGCTTGACTCGATGACCGAAAGGTCCTTCGCAGTCTCCATAGTGTGTGTTTTATTGTTTTGACGACTTTATGTCATGTTTTTATTTTTTTGCATTTGTAATTTTCTTTTTTTCGTTTTTGTTCACACAAATAAAAAGGTAATTAATAAAGTCATTCGGGAAATATTAAGGTCTTTGGCAGCTGCACGAATACTCGATCCTTCCTTGACCAAGTCCCTTCCCTTCCTTAATTCATCCTCTACTGCTCCACGTGTTGTTTTTCTTTCGTATTTTTTAGGCATCTAAAAGTTTATAATTTGTAACCAACCTCACATCATGTACAGTCAATAGCTCCCAAATTGCGATTTTATGGGCTCATTCGCATACACTTACGTATATAATAACTAACAAATGCAACTATTAAATGCGAATCAGATAGTGTAATATAAGGAAGGTAGAAACTCATTTGTCTTATTGATTTTAGGAGAGTTGGGACACGTCTCAACTCTCCCACGTTTGATTGTCCCAACTCTCCCTATTTCCAGCCATTACTACTTTACGCTTCACTGAATCTGCTATTTACACAATACATCTTCCTAAACCCTATCTGGCGATAGCTTAGCACAGCAGGTTGTTCATAAATGAACATTAGCTACGATTTTACCTTGAAATTAGGAACTATACAAAATCTTACCTTCAACACTAGCTTTTACTTTTTCTTGCGAAAACCAGACTTTTCCGTTTTTCAGCGCAAGAGCAAATGGCAACTGATAAAAACGCACGTGAGCAGAAGCACTATTGCAAAAGCTACCGAAAGGTGTCGCTAAACCATTTTTAGGTATAATAGAATTTTAGTAATTCACGGTGGCTCAACTCTCCTTGCGTCCCAACTCTCCCAGTCTTCCCCTACCTATCAGCTGAATACGATGATCATTCTATCAAAATTTCTGTGACGGATAAGTTAACTGTACAAAACGCAAAAACTGTTACCTCGCTGCAAGAAGAAATACAAGACATCAAAATTCAACAACAATTAGCTATGAATCATCTTGACAATCTTGAACAATATGGGCGGCGTGAGAACTTAGAAATACATGGTATTCCTGAAATGAACCACGAAAGCACAAATGAAATCGTTAAATCTGTAGCCAAAGCATTAAACGTTGATCTGGATGAAAACCAAATCTCAACTTCTCATTGCATTGCGCAGCCAAAAAGGGACCGGCAGCAACAAAGAAAGTCAAACCAAAGCCCTCCGATTATTGTACGATTTTCAAACAGAGACAAACGCAACGAAATTTTTAGAAAAAAGAAAATGCTTCGCTCAAACCCCTCAGTCAATTCAACATTTGGCAATGTCTATGTCAATATTACTGAAAACCTAACCAAGCGCCGTAAAACCCTCTTTAACACAGCTAAATTAGCCAAACGTGATCTTCACTTTGGATTTTTATGGACATCCCAAGGCCGTATCCGACTTAGGCGAGACTCGGAAAGCGAAATCATTAAAGCGAAATCTTTACTTTCTGACCTGTACAAGCTTGGGTATTCTGGTCCTGAAGCGTTTAATTAACAATTAAATTGCTTTGATAAGTTAGTAACTTAGTGTAAATAATGACGAATTTATGTATGTCCATCAGCAATTGTCCTTGTAACAAATGCACTGCAGCTTCGTTTCCTTTTTTCTCAGTTGGGAATTTTGAGTATAAAATGTTGAGTTCCTGTTCGTTTTTGACTAATAGTAACATCTCTTGTATCAGATATGATGATTATTTTTCTACCACCAAACTTTCCGAACTAACTTCTACTTTGAAAAATGATCATTTCTATGTAGTTCATTTCAATGCCCGAAGCCTTTCTAAAAACTTAGATAAGATTGAAGAATTTCTTTGTGATATGTCTCGGATTCCTGACGTAGTTGCCATTTCAGAAACAAAATTAAACACTAATAGTACTTCAAACATTAACATTTCGAACTACAATTTTTTCCGTAAAGACTCGCATTCTTGTGCTGGTGGTGTTGGGCTTTATGTCAAAAACACAATGCAATTTCAAATGCGTGATAAACTGTCGCTTAATTTGCTAAATTGTGAGAACTTATGGTTGCAGATTAAATGTAAATCTTCAGATATTGTTCTTGGAGTCATATATCGCCACCCCAATAAAGAAATATTATCTTTTCAAAATACACTTTACGACACACTAGCCAACCTTGAAACTGAAAATTAAATTATGTAATTTGCGGCGACATAAATATTAATACCCTAAACCGTAATAACACGAAAATCTTAGACTACACTAATGCCATAGTTTCCCTTGGTTGTGAATGACTATTGGCAATTCTACGAGATTTTCTGAAAATTGTACCCCTTCTTTATTGGACCACATACACACAAACATCACGAAAAAAAGTACTTATTGCGGAATCAGTGCATTTGAAATATCTGATCATTTACCCATTTTTTTTTTAGTCAGAGACAGTAAGTGTTGTTTAAAAAATAATAAAAAGCTTAAAAGATGTATGAAACACTTCATTCTTGAAGACTTTTTAACTGACCTAGAGGCCAAGTTATCGATAATTGACATAGACTCAAACTCTACCAATGTTAACGATGATGTCAAAAATTTTGTTGCAACTTTTAAAGAAATACTAGACCGTCACGCTCCACTATGTCCCATGACAAGAAGTGAAAAACGGTTAAGCGACAAACCACGAATAACTAAGGGAATTCTCAAGTCAATCAAAACCAAAAATCGACTTTTTCGGAGTTCTTTTAGAAGTAACGATCCCAGTAAAAAAGACTTTTACAAGAAATATTTGAACAAACTTACACACATTAAATTTCATGCCAAGCGTAATTACTACGAAAAATTAATTAAAACAAATTCTAATAATTCTTCTCAAACATGGTCAATAATCAAAAAAAATAATCGATTTAAAACATTCAGATAGAAAAGGTAATTTTCCTTCGTCTATGTTTCTTGACAATGAGATGATCAATACCAATTCTGAATCTTTTCTTGATAAATTACGTAACTACTTCGCAAACATTGGAGCTTCTATGTCAAAAAATATTCCACAAACAACTGATTCCTCTTTTAAAATTTATGGTAAAAGTTGCCTACAGTCCTTTTTCCTTGATACTATAGATGAAGAGGAAGTGAGTTCTTGCATTAGTATCATCAAAACCAACTCCGCACCAGGACCTGACGAAATTCCCTTTAAGTTTGTAAAAGCAGCGAATGTAATTATTACTTCTGTTTTAACTAAAATTTTTAACAAATGCATTCAGACAGAAACTTTTCCTGATGCACTCAAAATCGCTCATGTTATACCAATTCCCAAAGTTTCTTCTCCCAAATCACTGAATGAATTGAGGCCAATTTCTCCTCTATCTGTATTTTCTAAATTATTTGAAAAAATTTTAGAAAATAGAATGAGAATATTTATCAACAAAAACAACATTTTAACCCCTGCACAATTTGGCTTTAGAGCCAGTAGCTCCACCGAGCTCGCTATAACAACTCTTTACGATAAATTGTTAGACAACTTAAATGCCCAAAAAACAACATTCGTGCTTTTTCTTGATTTAAAAAAAGCGTTTGACTCAGTCTCGCATTCCATTTTGCTGAAGAAATTATATCACTACGGATTTCGTGGCTCATTTTTCAATTTAATACACTCTTATCTATCAAACCGTCTCATTTGCGCAAAATTTGATGGAAAATTATCCAAACCTTATAGTATAGATTACGGAATCCCTCAGGGATCTGTCTTGGGGTCTTTGTTTTTTCTTTTATTTGTTAATAATTTGCCGAATATCTCCAATTTTGAAACTACACTTTTTGCGGATGATACCAACTTGCATCTTTCGCATCACAACATCAACATTCTTCAATCTCAAGTAGTGACAGAAATAAATAAAATTAGTAACTGGATAAATACAAACAATTTAACCATTAATTATAAAAAAAGCTGCTACATGATAATCAGTAACAAAATCAATAAGTCAACTCATTTTAAACTTACCATTAACCACAACGCAATTGAGAAGTCAGACAACGTAAAATATCTCGGTGTACATTTTGACAATAAGCTGACGTGGGAAAAACACATTAACACTATGAGCAAAAAACTTTCGAAAATTTGTGGGATGATATATTAATTAAGACACTACGTTCCCCTATCCACCCTTAAACTAATATATTTTAGCATGTTTCACTCTCAAATTCAATACTCTTTACTCAACTGGGGTAGAACGGCTAAAAACCACTTGCGTAAACTAGAGGTTCTTCAAAATAACATCCTCAGAGCTTGTCTTTTCCGTCCTCGAAATTATCCAACGACCTCTTTGTATTCAAAACTCAAAGTATTGAAAATTAAAGATATGTTTCAAATGGAAATCGCCAAATTCATGTTTAAATTTAATAATCAAATGTTGCCATCTTTCTTTGACAGTTATTTTGTCAAGCTTGACAAAGTGCACAATTACAATACAAGACAAAAAAGTCGCAACGAATTTTATCAATCCTTTGTTGGTTCGGAAATTGGTGAGAAATCACTTCATCATATGTGTTTAAATTCTTGGAAATCTATTCCGCTGGAAAAACGCCATTGCTCTTTTTACGGTTTCAAAAAGCACTTTAAAACTTACATCTTAGACCAGTACAATTCTTGCTAAGATTCACCATGATTTATGTAATTTATTCTCTGGACGTTGATTTTATCGGATATTTTCTGCTTGTACGCATGTTACAATACAGTGTAACTCCTCCATAATACAGTAATCATGCCCTGTATATTTGTATAATGTGTATATGTTTTCTTTTGCTTTTTGGTTCAAGTGTTTATTTTATTATGTATCTAGTTTAACTTTGTTCAAATGTAGGCCTACTCCCATTTACAACGCCATGTTACCATAAGGTGCAGTAGACTAGGTGACCACTTATGGTCTTTCACTGTTACCTACCTGCGTGAATTTCTTTGCGCTATGGTGAAATTGTATTACAATACAATAGTTACATATTTCCGTGATCACGTGATCAATTTGCGGTTTTATATTAGTGAAAGAAGTGAAGTTTCACTAGTGGTAAAATCACATGTCTGCGTAAGGATGGAGCAAGAAGCGTGGTGGCTACAACAACAAAACTGTTTTTCTTGGTTCAAAGTAAAATAAATTAGGCTGGATAATTTTGAGATTTTAGGAAGCATGCACGCAGTGTTAAGATCTCGTTTGCACTGGTAGCGAAGTGAGTCTCGTGCTTACTGAAGGTAGCGAGAATACATCTAGGTGACATTGCTATACCAGAATATTTTGGGAAGAATGTTCAAAATGGCTACCAGGGGACCTATCGGACATGTTCAATTACTCAGACGCTGTCTGAAAGGCGTTGAATGATATTGTAAAAACCTTGCCACAACTCGTCTCAGTCGCAACGACAAAGCGGCTGAGCGGGATTTTTACGTTCAAAGCCAATCTTGTTAAGTACAGTGGCGTACGCACGGGGGGGGAGGGTTCGGGGGTCAACCCCCCCCCCCCCCATTGAAGATTTTAAAAGAAATGAAAACCTCTCTTTTTGGAACGAACCGCCTTTTTTCATACTGAGATAGCCGAAATTGCTCTCATGTTTTTCTGTGCCATCCAACTTGCCCCTTTTATAATGAGAGCATATTGAATGTTTTTATCAAGGTTTATATGTGTTGTTTATATCAATGTTGGTTCTTGTAAATTTTTTTTTGGAGGGAAGCATTTACCTGTTTTATTCCCCTGGCTACACCCTGTTTGTGATGTTGCGAAAGCTAGCTGACTTTAGTCAGTTAACCTTCTTACGGCCCAAAAGTGAAGTCGACTAAAATTTTTTGGTAAATTTTTAACCACAAATTGACAGCTTTAGTTTTTGTGAAACCTTTCCGCTTCTAAATGAAGTGCAAAGGATCAAGCAAAACAGTGATTGAAATATCTGGATTGTTTTTTTTCGTTATGGCATTATAATAGCTGTGACGTCACTGAAACTTACGTCATCGCGATGTGACGTCACTGAACCCCCCCATTGAAAAATCCTGCGTACGCCACTGAATGTGTAGGTTATGTTGCCGTATTTATCGTATATTATGGGTAGTTGTTTTGTGTTAATACACATTTGTTTGTTATCTAATTATAGAAACGATCTTTATGAAACGTTTTCTCTTACTTTAGATCACGTTTGCAGCTGTCAGAAAGATTCCGACCTTATGGACGAAAGGTCACCATGAGTGGGGATCGTTCGGACGTTTGAGTGACACTTTTCAATCGCAAATAAAATCACCCATAACATTTTGAATCTTTTCGTTTGAGTGCGGGATAAGTTAACCACAAACCAAAGTTCAACTTAACACTAAAAAGGATTAAAGATTGTAGAACCAGTTGGGCAAAAAATAAAATTCAGTAAAATTTGTCCGATAGGTCCCACACTTCCCCTACTCTTCATCATTTTTTCTTTTTTTCAAGCGTGGGAAGTGCAGACCTTGACTTTTTCGTATTATTATTGTTAATTGAAATTTGGGAAATTGAAAAATTAGAGTTTTACAGCTTGATGCCTTGATCACAAACTACGCATAACTATTAATTTTGCAGCGCCGTTGACTGGTCTGGTTTTTGGAAAGTGGCTCTGCTAAAAAATAAAATCAGCATTAATTAAATTAATTATAGTACCTGGTTTTAGAGTGGTGTAAGACGCTCATTCGGGGTAATGCGCCCACTAGCTGTTTCTAAGCAACCACGTCATAATGGTTAACTATGAGTAGCAGAATGGAAAGCCGCCATGTTACTGAGTAGTTGCAAGAAAGCAGGTAGCCGTATGTTAGATAGTTAGGTTTTCGCACTACAAAGTACATTTTAGGGTGCAAAATTGTAAGATTGTAAAAACTTAAGTGGGTCAGCAAAATAGTGGATTGATTCTAGCAAAAAAAAATATGGCGCTGTTACAAGTATTTTTCGTCCAGTTAAAATTGCTCCTAGTTACAGAAGCTGTCAACTTGAATGGTCAGAGCTGTTAGCAGCTAAAGTCATTTTTGGGGTTCGGGGCAAAACGCTTACATGTGCGTTTTGCCCCTAGAAGTGGCGATCGTCTCATCATATGTGTGCAATGAACGACGCCGGTGGATATCTCATCCCTCCTGCAATGATTTTTCCTCGAAAAAGAGTAATCAAAGGCTTAATGAATGGTGCTCCCCAACAATCTGTCTGTTTTGTCAGCCAGAGCGGATGGACAGATTCAGATATTTTTTTGAAATGGTTGGAACACTTTGCCAGAGTTACCAATGCTTCCACAAATGCTCCGCAGATTATCATTCTTGATAGTCACCACAGTCACAAAAGCTTAGCTGCCATTACTTTTGCGCGTCGTCGTTTGGCGGGACATCTCTTCCAAGACAGATGGAAGGACCAAGGCCGAGGGTTTATCCTTTTACCACCCTGGCCACCAAACTTCTTGGGTCAGATGCTGACTATAAGGGACTTCAGCCAGCATCTTGTTTCGTCATCCAAAACCATTAAACCAAACATACCTCGGGGTGCCCGATGTATGAGACACTGTGAGATGATGTAATCTGCGGTTTTTTCACTGGCACCACACTCACAATTCGCTAGAGGAGCGAGACCCCATTTGTACATGGACGAACAGAAACGTCAAACACCAGAGCGCAGACGGTTGAGCTTGACCAAGGCTGCCCTCGGCAGACCCATACCCAAGGGTCTGGAGCTAGCCTTGGGAATGAAAGCGTGAAGTAACAATGACAAGGCCCCCCCAATCGACAAGCTTACTCTTTTGAAGACAGCAGCTATTGTGCTTAACTTCAAACTTTGGCCCCCCTAAGTCGACTGCTCTGGCGCCGGCTCTGCTGCACTCACAAGATCCAGCCTCTAGACCGAGCTTATTTCAAGTGACTGAAAAGTTGTTACAATGCTGCCGTTGACTTCTGGATGGTAGGCCCATCTCACTCAGGGAAACGACTAAAAATGGTTGACGTTGCTGCTGTTTTCGGAAAAGCATATTTGAGATCTGCCACTCCCGAAAAAGCGATTCAAGGATTTGCCTGCTGCGGTCTTTGGCCATTTGACGAGACTATTTTTCAAAATGATTTTGAAAATCTTCAAGTGAATGAAGAGCCCTCGAATTCAGCGCCATTTGCTACTGTTAACAACCGTACGTCAGAAGAAGCTACGCTAGCAACTGCATCATCTACTTCTGTTATTTTTGATGATCGTTGCCAGGTAGCAACTCAACCAATGCCTTTACCTTCATCGCCAACACTTACAACGTCTGCGGGTGCGGAACAAACTCGAGAAGGTATTGATGTTCTATCTTGATGGTAAACTACTAGAATATGACAGCGCCTAATGTTACCGTATGCATTTTAGATTTATTGGAAACACTTAATCAAGCTCATGATGTACAAACACCTACAAGATCTGCGGCCCCAACTCGAGTTGGTATGCTTTAGTGATTTTTCATTTTACTTGGTTTATTAAGCTCAGTTGTAGTGTAATGTTTGTAACAACAAAGTTATTGCCTAGGTATACCGAAAATACGAGTTTGTGATATAATTAAATCTATATCACCAACACCAACGACGCTAGAGACACCTACAACAAGTAGATGACTTGAAAGTGCTACACACTTAACATCGACTCCATACCAAAACAAGCTCTCATAATAGTCTAAATTGTAGCGAAGCCATCATGTATGCTGACTACACGAGCCTCTATATCAGCGACAAGAATATTAAAAAACTAGTTGAAAAAAGTAATAAGGAATTAACCAGAGTAGGTGATTGGCTTATAGCTAATAAGTTAACCTTAAATGTCTCGAAAACTAATTTCATATTATTTCGTCCTCCAAAAAGTAAAGAGATTAAAGTGAATCCAGTTGTGTCTTCAAGAGGTAAACAAATTGAAAGAGTAACATCAACAAAATTTTTTGGCGTTTATGCGGACCAACATCTGTCCTGGAAAACCCACGTGAAACACTTGTTAAATAAACTGAGATGCAGCTTGGGGGCTGTGAGTAAAGTGAAACCCTTATTAAATCGAGATACTTTACTGCAACTCCATCATTCCTTGGTTAGTAGTCATCTCTTATATTGCGTACAAAACTGGTGTTATGGAAATAAAACGCTCTGTCAAAAATTGCAGCAAGTTAGTAATAAATTTTTAAGAATGGCATTTGGTTTGGGAAGAAGAGATAGCGTTGAGGACGCAATGGTCCAACATAACCTATTTAAACTTGGATCAGATGACCGTCGAAGCTACCGCTATATTTATGTTTGAGCAAAACGCTGGTTTAAACCCTTCTGCATTTAATCATTTATTCTTCGCCAAATCATACCGATACAACACTAGAAACAAATCGCAAGTTATCCCTCGGTGTTACTCAACCACATTAAATCAACAGTCGATTTCTTGTCGCAGCCCATTCATTTGGAACTCTTTGCCCGTCAGCATCAAAGATAAAAAGCAAAAATTTACCAAAAAACTTACCAACTACTTAGCATGTAATCCAATTAGCGATTAACTTTTAAAACTAAGTTTCCGTCCATTTTTGCTGCTGCCCTTCTGTTTTTTTTTTTGTTCCTGAGCAAATCTTCACTCATCGTCCAAGTCAAGTCCTCATTGCCAACGCTTCCTGTGTGATGTCTCCGTTTATCGACGTGCTGTGTCACCTTCCGCAATCATCAATAACTTCAATCAGCAGTTTTGTTTTTGTTGGCTTCCATGCACTGAGGATTTCCTTTTTCCCTCCAAATACGTTCATTTTTAATAATAAGAAAACACTGAATAAATTCCACTGCTCTTGCATACTCCATAGTCGTTCTTTGTGGTGTGTCTATCATTCTCTCATCATCTTTCGCTCTGGTCGTGCGGGAAGAGGTTTTTAACTATGTTTAGCTGATTTAAAATGTGCTTTGGTTGATAAGTAATGACAAAGTTTAAAATAACTACTGCATTGCTTCGTGTTGTACTATATTAAAATCAGTATTAGGCAAAATCTTATCGAATTCTCTGAAAGTAATCTAAAATCTTATCTTTGATCTCAAAAACTCAATAATCTGATTAATTTTGTGGTGCTAACCGTACTGGTGTTGCAGGGAGCAGCGAAACTCGCTGTTCTTATCGTGAAAATAGTTTGTGTTACGCTTTTGCTTTTTATCGTTTTGTTGTACATTATGATCTTGACCAGATGCAAATGACATATACGTCCTGTCCACTTGTATTATTTTTGGTTACTGCGTCGCTGAGGAGTTTTAGTGTCGCGATCACTACTGTGTTTAATGTGTTTGTGTCGTCGGGGGTAGGTTGGTTGTGATGCTGAGGGTGGAACTTGGAACTATGGGGTTGCATATGTGGAAGGGGTAATACCACAGTAAGCTGACGCCCATTTGAAATCTGACAAACGCGCTCTTTAAAAATAGATTCCCCAATAACCCACGTTCTGTGATGTAAGCAGGGGAAAACAATGCGAATTTCTCTGTCAGTTCGATTGCTGCCTCTGCCAAATGTATTGGACTTACACCGCATGTAATCTTATTACAAACGCGAGTAATTCATACAATTTTTGTTTGCATCTGGTCAGGCTTCTGTTTTCGGCGATATCTGTCAACAGTGTATAGGGGCAAGTTTGCATTATTACTATTTTATTTATTTATTTTTCTGCATACTCCCGTTCACTGTTGACGCTGAAGGCGGAAATTTTGTTTAGTTTGTTTATTCTTTGCTTTTTTCGTGAAGATGCAATCACACTGACTGGGATGCTGCATGGGGCCTTTGTGGTGTTGTGCGGCTTTACCTGGTTGCGACATCGCATCTGTGCTGATGTGGTGTTGAAATGGGATGGGCCTGCGCAGCGTCTCGAGGATCTCGGCGCCTCAGTTGGTGTGTTCGGGCCTTTATTCTGCAGGTGATTCTCTTTTTTTTTTTAGGTGTCACGACCATACGTGTTGTTCTTGTTTTTTGTGTGTGTGTGTGTATTACTATCTTCATATCGTATGTTTTAACGCTTTGTCGTTTCCTCCTTTTCTTGAGTTTCTCTTTCTGTAAAGTGTTCGACGGTACCTTCTTTTCAAGAATAAAAGACTTGATTGATTGATTCTCCACAAAAAAGCAACCAAGAGCAAAAAAGAAAATCGTAGTTCTAAAAAAAAGCTGCCATTCGCAAAAAACAAAAACAAAACAGTAAAGAAGACTAGGCGTGCTAGCAAGCCGAAAAGTAGACCTAAAGGATGTGTTGATCCAACCTCTGAATTGGAAGAAGAGTGGCCTTGCCTGATTTGCGCGGAGCTTTACCCCAATTCAAGATCGAAAGAGGTTTGGGTACGTTGCTACTCGTGCCAAAATTGGGCATATGAAGAGTGCACCTTGAAGGAGCCTCTTTTTATTTGTCCGAACTGCGATTCTGATGCTTCAGAAGACTGAATTTGATAAAAAGTGGCACTATTTATTTGATAATCTATAAACGTTTCTGTCGCTTGAATGCCTAATGTAGACCCATTAACCATTCGTAAGTCGATTAGCTTTGCGGTGTATTGCGGGCCCCAATTTGTTTTTTCCTAAATTCTTTTATAAAAATTTAAAATTGTCAACAAAGCTTGCTTGCATTACTTTAGAAATTTATACGTCGAGGTAAAACGCCCACCAGTGGGTGTTTTGTCGCATGGTGGTGGGCGTATTACCCTACCCCATGCGGTAAAACAGCCAATTTCAGAATTTTTAGTAACTTTAGTTAGCCTATTTGGTCAAGTTACACAATTCTTCAAAAAGGAGAGTTGAAATAGATAGCTCTAAGCATTACGTTTTACCAAGCCAAAAATTAGCATCAAAATTCTTGTATTTGGGAAGAGAGAACAAAAGTCGCTTAAGGTGGGCGTCTTAGACCACTCTACCCTATAACTGTGACACAGATTTAATGGTCTGTTTTGCAGCAATAGTATTGGTTTAAGCATATTCTCAACCGCTGCGCCATGGTAGCCTCAGTTGCGGTGTGGTAGCAGCATAGGCGCACGCAGAGGGGGGGCGGCCCTGTAATTAGCTGTTTGCATTTTCTGTAGTGACTGCACTTACTACAGGTACCAGTATGTCCTTTTTCCATAAAAAAGTCTGCTAAAATGAGTGTTTTTATATGTGAAAACCGTAAAATCCGTTGGTGGCTGGGGGCTCTGCCCTACTTTGGAGTAGTTTTAAAAGTGCAGCTATATTTTTGAAAATCCTCGCCGATTTTAACTCCAGCCGTTTGCATCACTGCTATCCCAAAAGTAAGTACCGTATATGCTCGTTTTACCGCCCGATCTTGATAAAGGGCCCGTTTGAATAGCCGCCCGTGTGAACAGAACATAAAAATAAACAGAGGTGGGCATTCCGCAATTTGAAGCGCAAAACACTAGTTTAACAAATTATTTTTAGCCATTGCGCAAGTTGCGCTGCGCTTCAAGGAAAATAAATCCTTCTTGCGCTTTATTGCGTTGCGAACTGAAAAAAATATAATAGTGTGCGCATTATTGCGCTGCGAACTGAAAAGAATCTGGTTGCAGGGCCGGTTTTAGGCCGATTTGACCGATTAGACCAAATTGGGCCCCGCACCTTCAGGGGCCCCGCGCTAGCGGGAGTCCCTTTCTGTACTGTGAGATACAAAATTGGTGTAAGAGCCAAAAGTTGAACCGGCGCATAATATCTATGAATCATTTCTATTTTCTTTTTAATTAGGGTTAGGTTAAATAGAAAAAATCGGCAACTCGGTAGCTGGTCAAGCCAAGCAGGGTCGGGTTTACCATTAGGCAAAGCAGGCTGAATTAAGCCTAAGGCCTCGGAGAAACAAGGGACCTCGTCACAAGCAAAAGGGCTTGACGCGATTACGGAGCAACCTTTTTGTTTTCGAGATCAACCATGGCCACCTTAGAGATGAGTCTGATCAGCAACCTATGATCACTAGCGGCCTACCTGATATCAACATAACCTAAGCCTAAGGCCTCTCATTCTCTAAATCCGGCTCTGAAACCAAGCTTTGGTAAGGAAAAAAGTTACGCAGTTGTTTGGTCACGTGGGTTTGCTGTTCACAAGTAAACGCCTGGAGGTAGTTTTAGGGGGGTTTCATGTTAAATTCAGTTGCAGCTTTTTAGTGTCTGTTTAAGGATGCACGCTCTCCACCAAAGCAATTGACACTTGAGTTAAATTGTAAAGTATACTTTGTTTAATAAAAGCAAAAGCTGTGAGAAACCTTCGAGATATAGTAACAAAGTCAATAGCACAGTGGCAACATCAGGTTGAGTTCATTTGAAGCAATTTATAGACAAAACCATCTTTAGGAAGTCCGGGGCTGTGCGTACTCGGAAATTTATTAAAATTTTCGTATAACAAGTACAATTTTAGTGCATTTAGAAAAATCTTTCCGGTAGTTTTTGTTTATTGGCATATTTAGGCTTATTTGGTGGAGTTCCAAATTCAAAAGAATATAATCGCAAATTATTGCGTTGTGGCATAATTTTCAACATATTACTATAAAATAATGCTTGTCCGAAATTTAAAATTATTTAACTAATTGGCCGGCTTTCTTGATGTTAAAAGTACAGTAATCAGTAAAAGCAGAGTCGGCGCAAAGGTGTGGCTTAGCCCCCACATACAGCAAGCTTGCCCCCCACCCACCCCCACTCTTAACCTCCAATCGACAATCTTACTTTTTTGAAGACAGCGGCTTTTAAGCATAATTTTAAACATTTTATGTATTGCTGAAACAGCTTCGCCGGAACTGTTTTGCGTTTCGTTCGAATTAAGAATATCAAATATGGAAATTACGTTTGTTAACTACGCAACAAGCTACTATGAGCGTGTTCCTCTGCTTTTCTTTTGTCTTCGAACTCGTAAAACAAAATGAGATTGCTGTGATATAGGCTTAACACTTACGCAGAAATGGCATCTTAAAGTTCAAATCAATGTCAGCTCGCTGCAAAGTTCTCGTTGATAAAGAAGACTGGCGTGAAAGCTTTTTTTGCAGTTTACAGAATTTATTAAATGTTTCACTCCTCTTGATAAAGGCTTGGCCCCCCTAAGACGACTGCTCTGGCGCCGGCTCTTAGATTTGTTTTATAGCAAGTATCAAATGTCTATTTTTTTGGTTCGTTTACATGTTTTTTTCACGAGACACGAGCGTCTATACATTTTATTATGAAATGAGGGGCCCCGCCATTAGATTTCTAATAGGGCTCCGCAGTTCCTAGCACTGGCCCTGTCTGGTTGCTTGTGCTTTGTTGCGTTGCGCACTGTCGGAAGTTGAAATACTGCGTTGCGCTTTGTCGGATTAATTAAAGCGCAATGTGCTGGAGTAAGCAGTTTTTTGTAACTGTTTTTAATAGAATAGCAGTTTGTTTCTTGATGCGTGCAACAGACCTATAGGTCAATTTATTGTAGCAGAAATTTTCTGCTCATCAGAAATGTGGTGCACTAATTTTTTTTTCTTTTTAAAATAATTGCAAGTGCTTAAAGAGATCATTGAGTGTTGAATAAATCGTATTAACTTGTTGTTGTGGAGAACTTCGCCGCATATGCAAATTATGATTTACCGCGATGAGGTGCTTTAAACGGCACGCGACAATGCAACGTGGCGCAGTGGTTTGGAGCGTCGTTTTTACGACGACCATGATCGCAAGGTTGATGGTTCAACTCCCAACCTAGTCTCGTTGTTGCGTCCTTGGATAAGATGCTTCACGTTGATTATCTCTGCTTGGTGAAATCTGGCAAGCGGCAAATTAAATAAGTCAGAAGCAAAATTCAACCGGAAAACTCGGAAACAAAGGCGACTCCTAAGCGAGTCTGGATTCGTCCCAAGCAGCGCCTCCTTCGCTTTCTCGTGATAAGAGGATGAAGGTGAAGAAAGCAATCATCAGCAACGCATCTTTTTTCGCTTCTTATTTAATTTTCCTGTTCATTGACCACGCAAAACCCTATTACAGTAACTTGCATTAAAATCGTTGTCGCGTTGCAGCCAACTGTGTGCTGTTAAAAGCAGCTATAAAAATAACTCCAGAGAAAATTGCATTGCTTATACATCTAGGCCTACTCGTTGCGCTTTATTAAATTTTTCATTGCGAAAGTTGCGTTGCGCTTTTTCTTTTGTATAAACCTCATTGCGGAAGTTGCGTTGCGCTTTAATGCAAAAAAATTGCGTTGCGATTTAATGCGAAAAAATAATTGATTGCGAAAGTTGCGTTGCGCTTCAGTCAATTTAAAAATTAGGTTGCGCTAGTTGCGTTGCGTTTCATGACTTAACAGAACTTTTGCGCTTTGTTGCGCTGCGCTTCAATCAATTTTTAAAAAATGCCCGCCTCTGAAAATAAATAAGGGTCCGTACTTGAATACCCACCCGATGTAAAAGCTGATTTTTCAGTGGTAGAGAACAATAGGAAATAAGAAGCGCTTTTCGCTGGTAGATAACAACATACATATCAGGTAGCATTGATTACGTAACAGAAAGCAGACTTTCCTGACAAAAGCAAAGAACTGATAGTATAAAAGGCTACCATTTGTCTACCAATCATTCATTCAGAATATTGAATCCCGCATGATGGCCGATGACAGAAGAATTTTTGTGTACAATTTTACTTTAAAAAATAACTAGCGCCTGTGCTTGAATAAGGGCCCATTTGAATAAGAGCCCGGTAGTGACCGTGGTTGAAAAAAATATGGGCCGGGGCTACAAAACGAGCAAATACGGTAACTATAGACCTACAATACAAAAGTCTTCAATATTACTATTAAATGATTGATAGAGCGAAACAGACAAATAGGCCAACTGTATACTGTATTTTTTACAATAGGCCTACTGTATTGTTGAGGCGGATTTAGGTCTAGAGTACAGCAGTTAACAGCTGTCAGTGTCTCTACAAACTTTTTCGTGATATTTAAATCTGCGAGACATACCGTAGACAACTGATAGCTGTAAAAGCTACGACATAAGAATGCAAGGGAATGATCCAATTAGCCTCTGCCAAACAACTTTTACGAAAGAAACGCGGTGATATACTGTAAGTCAAGTCAATTTATTTACCAAACACGTAGCAAAAAGACGACGTTCAGGCAAGTGATAGTGACAGACACAGAAGTCACCAAAGTCAGCTACACTTTGAACATTAGATTGTGCGTGATTTATTACAATTGCGGCAGATACAAGACGTGTTCGGTAAGAAAATTAAGAGCAAGAAATACTATTAAAGTAAAGATTTGACTGTTGACACGGTTACATTCAAATAAAATTATTGCTGTAAAATTAATAAAATAATCAGCGTGAGACCAGCAAATAGCAGCTAGTCTATTGATAAACATTGAACTAATTCTGAAAAAGTTTGATCATAAGCACGTAAGACCTTCGCGAAAAAAGACAAAATACAAGGGCAAGAAAGGAGAAGGAGGTATCGTAACTTTCTCAGTATGTTACAGCCAACATTGCATTAGGGCACAGCAGCAAAAAAAAAACAACAATTTATTGAAATTACATGGCAGTAGAGCAACACTCTTAAAAACATGGGTGGAAGTGAATTTGATTCACCCAAAACATGTTGTAGCTAAAATTACAGTAGATTGTTTATTCAAGAAGCGTATTTTTTCAGAGCATTCATTTTAAAAGTCTTTTTAAACTTAAAAAATGAAGCTTGTTTTTGTTCTATAGGTAATTTACTCCGTATTTCTAAAGCTTTATGTTCTGTCTTTTTTTCTTTCCATTCAGTACGAGAATAAGTGTGAAAAAAAATCTTTTTTTACTTTTTTGACGTGTATAATGATGATGAATAGAACCCAAACTAGTAAAGTAACTATTAAAATAATCTGGCAGCAAATTGTAACTGCATCTAAATAAAAATTTGGCATACTCCATATCAATCATGTCATCTAATTTTAAAACTCCATTCTCAAAATATAAGTTTAGAGCATATACAGAAAAGCGACTTGGGCGGAATAAACTAGCTCGTAAAAAACGGTTTTAAAGAGTTTTAATTTTATGAAGTAGGTGTTTTGATGCTCTTCCCCAATTTATCAATGAATATTGCAAGACCGAATGAAACATACTGTAATAAATTAGTTTTAGAGTAGAGAGGGGAACGTAATGTCTGATTTTAAAAATCAAGCCACAAGCTCTAGAGAGTTTTACGCTGATTTGCTCTATATGTGGTAGCCATGTGAGCTTGTTGTCTAAAATAACTCCAAGATATTTGACGCTATTAGTTAGAGGAATATTATTATGGTTAACTATTGTAGGATTACGCCTAGAGGGTGTACCACCTTTGTGTCATAATTATGACATGACTATTGTTGCTTTCTTGTTATGTTCTGTTGTTGTTGGCTACTGTGTATTCAGTTGAGCTCAGCGGTTAAGGGTAACCTGCTTTATTAGTTATTGTGTGACAGCGTAGTTTCGTTAGTTCAGTTATTTATTTATGTTCTTTATTGCAGAGTCGATTCAATCATTTTCGAGTATGATATTTATGCTTCGAAAATTAGTGATATTTCTTCATGATTGAATCGACTAGGTTAGCCTATCAGTAGTTACTAGTTAGGCCTTTAGTAGTGTAGTAATATGGTTGTTATACCCTGCGCTAATCCGGGATGCGACTTCCAATCAGAAGATGTGAGACAGAACCCAACGCATGCGCCCTCTTGCAAAGTCATTCATTCAGTCATGCGACGGCGGCACCAGCTGTTCAGGCCGCTGTTCCCGCACCGGACCGGTTACCAAAATCAAAATGCACATGAAGCAATTTAATGTAGTGATGGTCTCAGCAGAGAAGGCCTGGTGCAAGTTCAGGTAGTGTTAAGCTGTTTTAGCCCTAAGCATGCATTATTCACAGTTTAACTTGTGGAGGATGTGTACCGGTATGGTATGCACAAGTGTTGTTAGCTATCTGCAAAAGAGCTGGTAAAAACCTGTGAATCACTGCTTGTAACAGTAATTCTTAAAGTTTCCGAACTGCGGTCTGACGTAACTACCCTATCAAAACGCGCCAAATTCCAAACAGATAATCAGGTTGTATTGGCAACTCAAAACAGTAATTTCTGAACAGCTTCAAAATATCTTTCTTCACAGTAACGATAAAGCAGGGTAGCGATAGCAATGGCGGTTTTAAAATTTGTTTTGGGTTACGCCCACCGCACAATCTCATCGACTAAAAAGAAACACAGGGAAATCACGCAATATAAAGCACCAGACTAACCACCGGTCAGCAAAGGAAATGAACGACCAATCAGAACACGACAACGACGTACGAAGGAATAAATGGCCAAATAAGAAAGGATTAAATAAATTAAGGAAGTAAGAAATCCGTCAAGAACACGGCGGATAACCAGAAGCTAGGACGAGCTAACTTGACGCAACATAGCCCCCACAATTGACGGAGGAAATTAATCTACAAAACATGCAAGAGTTAGTGAAGTTCTCCAGCTGTAAAGCTGAACCGACGATCAATACGCTCGTAACAATAACACATGCTCAGATACGAATACAAAACACATTCCTAGTCCTACAGCACACGCAACGAAGTTCATCTCCAGCTTAAACATAGAGTCACGGATAGAATTCATGGTCAAACGTATCTCCGATTATAAGCCTACGCCTGAAACAAAACAAACAGACAAAGTGTTATCACAATAGAAATTTTTAGGGCCTACGTATCTCCGATTATAAGCCTACGCCTGAAACAAAACAAAAGGACTATTTTTAGGGCCTACACGCACGAAAGATCAACCACAAGCAGTAACACATGCGCACTTGTCTTAGAACAGAGAGGGTTTTACGAGCCCGAATAAAGCAGAAAACAGCTGAAAGCTTATACACAGAACTTAACACATCGTAATGCCGCTTGACAAAAGAGAGAAAACACACGTTTTAATTTAGGTGCATATAGCAAGCTATAGTTCAATCTTCCGTCACAAAATAAATAAATCGCACAAATATCATCAAACCTAGAATGATAAGCGTAGTCGAAAATGCAAACTCAAACATCAAGAAAAATAGGTCATGCAAAGAGAAAGGCAAGTAAACAATTCCACTAACCTTGTACTAGTTTTTTCCGCTTAAGAACCTTCTAAAAACCGACACAGCTTAGAAATGGGACGAACAAAAGTGTTGGTGGCAGTTTTCACAAGAACCTTTCGCACAAGCCCCTTTTCATCGGGGTAAGTTTCGATCACCCGACCTAGCGGCCACCTACCTCGCGAACTGGAATCGTCGTGCAACAGAACCACGTCACCGACCGAGTAATTCTGTTCAACGTTGTGCCACTTCTGTCTAGTTTGAAGAGTCTGCACGGCGCCATCTCCGCCAAAATTGATCAGTTAAATACTGTACCTGGCGCCACTTTTTACGGACATAATTATCCGACTCCGAGAAAACTCCAGGGGTGTAGCTAGGACTCGGTCGCATGAGCAAGATGTGATTCGGGGTCAGGGGTTCATTGGCTTCGGGGTCTTGTAGCACGGGAGTCAAAGGTCTGGAGTTGACGATGGATTCGACTTCACTAAACAAAGTAATTAGACTGTCATCGGTGGTCGGTTGACTAGTCAGCAAAGCACTTAAAATGCGCTTGATAGATCTTATCACTCTCTCCCAAATGCCTCCCATGTGCGAGGCATAAGGGGGGTTAAACACCCACTTCACACTGCGTTGCCTTAAGTACTCGTTGATCTGGTGGCTGTTCCATTCCTGCAAAGAACGCGAAAGTTCTTTATGTCCGCCTACTAAGTTCGTTCCGTTGTCGCTGTAGATCACGCTTGGAGCACCACGACGACTAACAAATCTCCTGTAAACATTGATAAAGGCATCTGTGGAAAGAGAATAGCTCATTTCAATATGAACAGCTCTAACTGCCAAACAAGTGAATATGCACCCGTAGCGCTTAACGGTGCTGCGGCCTTGTTTCACCAGAAACGGGCCAAAATAGTCCACTCCTGTATGGTGGAAAGGAGGATTATCCGACGTAACCCGACCACTGGGCAGATCCGCCATCAGTTGTCTGCCTAAACACAGGTTGCGTTTTTTACACAAAAGACATTGGATTAACACTCGACGAACCGTTGCAGCACCGCGAAGTATCCAATAAACCTGCCGTAAAGAAGTCCAAGTGTGACTCATTCCGCAGTGCCCCATTTCTCGGTGGTGATGTTCTATAAGCAAGCGCGTGGCATGACCTTCAGAGGGTAATATCACGGGATGCTTGATGTCGAAATTTTCCGGAGACCTGCACAGTCGTCCACCTACCCTTAAAACTCCTTCGATCAAAACTGGATTGAGTTTCCGCATGGCACCACGGCATCTCCTAGCAGTAGATTTAGAAGACGACAATACCGTTATCTCATCATGAAAATAACGCTGCTGTGTAAGCTTTATCATTACATTTTCAGCTTTAGCAAGTTCTTCAACTGTTAAAGCACCTTTAGGTACTGACTTGAGTCGCAGTGTGTCACAAAGACGCAAGAGCCAAGCCACACTCTTCTTCAGTCTAAACCACGAGGAAAAACGCGAGAAACGCTGTTCTATGGAAGGCAGTTCAGCAGCGGAGACCGTAGTGACAGCCGATGTTCTACTTTTAAGAATTTTGAACTCCTCTGGCAAGTTCGCAAATGTGCAAGGAGGTTCGGGCCATTCGGATTGAGGCTGGAGCAAAAAGGACGGACCCTGAAACCACAAAGAGTTTATTAAAGCGTTGACATCCATACCTCTAGACGCGATGTCCGCCGGGTTATCCTTGCCGTTGACGAAGTGCCATTGAGTAGGGTCCGAGTTTTCTTCGATTTTCGAGATACGATTTGCCACGAAGATTGGGTACCTCCTGGAGGTATTCCTTATCAAGTGCAGGACTGCTACTGAATCAGTCCAAAAATAAGAACTTACCGGCAGATTATCAAAGACGGGTCTGAGTAAACAATCAACCTTTATTGCAAGGGTAGCGGCGACCAGCTCTAAACGTGGTATCGAAACTGACTTCAGTGGGGCAAGACGACTTTTACCGAATACCAAACTGCAATAAACATTGCCATTAGAGTCTATCAATCTCAAATACGATACAGTGCCATAAGCAGACAAAGAAGCATCTGCGAAGTGGTGAAGCTCTATTTCATACATCTGGTCATTTTCAAAATCCGTGGGAACAAAGCATCGAGCCACATACACTTCGGCCAACAGGGGTAGTTCCCTAGTCCACTTCCTCCATAGTACTTGGTCATCATCCGGAATAGGGTCATCCCATGCCAGTTTCTTCCTACACAAATCCTGCAACAACAATTTTGCGAGCAATATTACTGGTGCCACGAAACCTAGTGGGTCGAATAATGAGCTTACCGCCGACAAAAGTCCTCTTCTGGTCAACGGCTTTTCTTTGATACTCACATTAAACTCGAACCGATCTGTCTCAAAATTCCACACCACGCCCAGAATTTTTTCACTAACCTGATCGCTAGATGGCAGACTTAAACAAGCTTTGGACAAATCTGCATTCGGAATTGTTGAAAGAACCTTTTGATCGTTTCCAAGCCATTTTCGCAGGTGAAAACCTTTATTTTCCCAGAGCTTGGACAACTGGTGGACAAGTCGAATAGCTTCGTCTTGGCAAGAAACAGAAAAGAGGCAGTCATCCATGTAAAAATTATTTCTTACTATTTCAAGGGTAGCTTCATCAAAATCCTCGACTTAGTCGTTGGCAGATTCCAAAAGACAGAATTGGCAGCAACTCGGAGACGAAGTAGCACCGAATAGATGTACTTGCATGTGGTACTCTTGAGGCGGAAGTTCAAGATCACCACGAGGCCACCAGAGGAATCTAAGAAAATCACAATCGTTAGGATGGACTTTAACCTGGTGAAACATTGACTCAATGTCACCAACCAACGCTATTTTGTTTTTCCTAAACCGAGTTAAAACGCCAGGTAAGCTGCCAAGGAAGTCAGGTCCTTTGAGCAACTGATCATTGAGAGACGTCCCCTTGAAAGACGCTGCGCAGTCGAACACCACGCGAACCTTCTCGGGTTGATGGGGGCGACACACAGGATGATGCGGAAGATACCATCCTTTTTCTGAAGGAAACTCAACGGGTTTAGCGTATCCTTTAAATATGTAGCCTTCAAGAGTTTCCACGTACCTTTTTTTCAAATCAGGATTCCTGTCTAACCTTCTTCGTAAATACGAAAGTCTAATCAACGCCTGATTGCGGTTGTTGTTAAGTTGGGGAGCCCCTGGTCGCCAGGGCAAAGCAACCTGGTAGTGGCCATCCACTAACGTTTTCGAGTTCCTCATCAATTTTAACGCATAGCGGTCATTTTTAGACAATTCCATGCTGTCCGAGTATTGTGAAGGAATCTCATCCAGCTTCCACAAGCGTTCTATTTGGTCTTTAAGCCGATCTACTCTGACGGAAGCAAAGTTTACAGAGTAATTTTCAAAATCCTCATTCGGCTGTTCACATGTTCTTGGGCCAATTAAAGACCATCCTAGCGTAGTTCTCAGCGTATAGGGTTCACTAGGCCTTCCTCTGCATTCTTCGATTACCCAAAATGCTTCGGGAACGTCGACACCGATCAGAATCAAAACTTCGGCGTTGATTACAGGGAGCTTCAAGTTTTTTAGGTGAGGCCACGAGCGCAGCTCGTGTGCAGTAATCACTGGGTTAGGCTTTACGGGCAAGTTTTCGACGGCCAGTACTTCAGGAATATTCAAATGCTTATCGCCACTTAAGGAAAGAACAGTGACGCTTACCTTGGCACCTGTTTTCTTTGCCTTGTCTTCATTCACAGTCGTAATGGTAAACTCCGTCGGTTCTCCCTTCAAGTCGAGTTTCTCCAGCAAACGATGATCGCACAGCGTGGTAGTCGAACCCTGATCCAGAAATGCGTAGGTATTGACACGCTTGTTTCCAGCAGCGACGCAGACAGGCACAACGTTTAAGTAAACACTACCTGCGTTTGTACCGCACGTTTGCCCTGCAAAATAAGTACTTGCGCAGTTGGATGACGGTGAAGAACTTTGTGATGTAGGGACGGCGATAGGGTTCGAACGATTAACTTCTCGATGTAGCAGAGCGTGATGCTTCAACTCGCACTTGTCGAACGAACAGGCGCTTTTTTGGAAGCAAAACTTAGCGATGTGACCTTTTTTCCCGCAGTTGTCGCACAGTCGTTTTTGTCTCATTAGAAGCAGGCAATCGGCCTTGGTTTTGTTTCTAAAAAGAGTACAGTGAAATATGGCTTGACCACCGCCACACAAGATGCATTTTTCTTTCTGTTGAGAAGGCTCAACCGATGTAGTTTTGGTAGCAAATATCTTGCCGTTAGTAGTTTTCTTTAGTAGTTTTCTTTGAACTACTGTTAATAACCGCCGCATACGACGATCTTACAACTTCGGCCTCTTCTTTTACAAATTTCACAAGATCGGAAAATGAAGGATCGCGACCACCTCGTTCTATGAAAGCCGAAGAACGAATCCACCTGGATTGCATGCTGTAAGGAAGTCTGTTAATTATTTTTGCAATGTTGTCAAAATTATTTAAATCGGCATAATAGTTCAAGTGGGATAAAGTAATCTCGCATTCCTGTACCTCTTGAGCGAGTTTAGTCATACCAGTTGAATCGTCTAATTTAATCTTCGGTCCATCGGCAAGTCTTTCACATAAGCACGAGCAATGACGTTCTTTCTTCCGTAGTTTTCCTTTAACGTCTCCTTAGCCTTTTGGTAACCAACAACAGGATCTAAAAGTAGACAGAATTCGATTAAGCTTTTGGCTTTGCCTTCGCAGTGTTGCAGCAGGTACAAAAGCCTGCGTTGGTCATCCAATTCTGCTTGCTCGACAGTCGTCTCGAAGGTGGTCATGAATCTGGAATACTTCATCGGATCGCCGTCGAACTTAATCAGCTCCAATGATGGCCTGTGAATGCTGTCTCTAATCACACTAGAAAAAGAATGCAAGGCTTCATCAAGGTTGGTGGTAGTGGTTTTAAACAACTAGCGCTACTAGCAACAGGTTTACTTTCAAATGGAATACTTTTGGATAACGTAAACCTACTGGAGACTGAGGGGATTTCTTCAGGCACAACTTCCTCGATTTTCTTGGGCTGCAATACTTTGGCAAAACGGGCTGGGGTAATTGACGTTGCAGGAAGGTTTTGTCCGGCATTAGCTACGGGTCTTGTAAATGTAAAGTCAGTTACGTTAAAACTATTGCTACTCGCTGCGGGGTTGTTCTCAAACCGAACATCTTTGACACCGGAAGTTGACGGAATATTTTCACATGCGCTTTACTCGAATTTCTTTGGTTTCAGTACGTGGACTGAAGGGGCCGGTGCTGTCGAAGCTGATAAAAGATTTTGAGCATTATCTGTTACTGGTCGGTTGGATGCAATGCCAATTTTGTTTATTTCTAATTTAGGGCTAGGCCTATTACTTACCTTAACGCTCGATGCTTCAAGTCGCCACTCTTCATCCTCTGCTTCAGGAATGTACCCTCCTCGGTCGAATTCTTCTTCGAGAACCTGGTGCTCGAGCGACGCTTGCTCAAGTTCATGTGAGGCGGTTAAAATGTCTATTGTTTCTTGTTCGGCAACTTCTTCGCGTTCACGTCTTTGTCGCGCTTCAGTTTCTTCTAATTCACGGCGTTGTTGACGCTCTGCGCGCTCTCGTTGAAGTCTTTGCTGGTCTTGCAACTGCTTGACTTTCAATCGAGCAATTTGTAGTTTAGCAGCGGCTCTAGCTTTAATAACGCTAGAACTGCTAGAAGATTTCGAACGAGCGGAGCGAGATCTTAATGAACGTGGCGCTGTCACAATACTAGAAATCTCTTTGGGGTTTTCAAATGTCTCTAGCCATTCAGAGGCCTTAGCAAAAACAAATATTTACAATGCTCACGCTCTAAAAAAAGTAATCCAACGGACATCATAAAAATCAAAATTGAACCAGCCGAATTGCTGAGCAAATAAAAAGACCAAGAAGCATAACTCCTATACACAATGTTTCAAAACTAACACATCCACACCTGAAGCAATTCCACTTTTCGTATAGATTGGGTAAAAGCTTATTAAGTCGTCCACGAACACACAACTAAGCATTAATTGTTTCTTCAATAGAAAAATGCTGATATTGAATAAAATAAGTACCCAAGTGAGACATGTATTCTCCAACACAATTTTTAACTGCAAACCACAGTTTACCGTCAAAAAGAAATGCAACAGCAATTTTGCCTAGTATTAAATTGAAATTCCTTTTTTTTTTTATCTCAACAAACTGATTTGCCTTGTTCATATCATCATCATCATCGTCCAGTTTTAATCCGGTTTTTCCTCGTGTCCGAAGGTGGCCGGATGCACCTCATTCCTTCAGCAATCGCTCCCACTCTCTCTCTCCATCTCGCGCGATCTGTAGCTTCCTCCACCCTCAACCCAATCTTCTTTATATTCTCCTCGACTTGTTTCTTCCATGTTTGCTTCGGCCGTCCTCGCTTTCGTGGTCCATTCACTTCAAACATCATTGCTTTCTTCAAAATGCTCTCATCATCCCTCCTAACCACATGTCCATACCATCTTACTCCATTCGCTTTAGCCATTTTATCTAAAGTTTCCTTCAGACCCAGCATTTTCATCAGCTCCTTAGTATTCTTTCTATCCACTAGTTTTACTCCACACATTGATCTCACCATAGCTCTATCAGTTCTTCTCAAAATTACCATCTCATTTTCCCTCAAACACCATGTCTCACTTCCATGTAACATTGCTGATCTTACGCAACTACGATACACCATCCCTTTCATTTTCAAAGAAAACCTCCCAAGTAACAACTCTCCGCATTCTTTAAATTTCATCCATCCGATCCTTACTCTTGCAGTCACTGCAGTTTCACACCCACCACTAGCATTCAGCCTATCTCCAAGATAACAAAAACCCTTCACAGTCTCCACTTCATCACACAACACCTCCACTGGTTCTTCCTTTCCGTCTCCAATATCTTCACATCTTCTACATACAAACTGTTGTGCAAAACTGCAAGATACTTTTTTCATTTTGGTGCATCTCGCATGAATCCACTTCTTACAGAGCGTGCACCACACCGCGTTAGACATAACTCTTTTCCCACATATTCCACACGGATCCACCCTGCTACGCACAACCTCCCCTTCTGCACCACTCACCATCATCTTAGTCTTTCTAATATTTATTCTCAATCCCTTGCTTTCCAATGCATCTCTCCACCTTTGGAACCTCTCCCTTAGATCCTCCAAATTTTCGCTCATCAGCACAAGATCATCCGCGTACAAAATTTCATTCAATAGTCCCTCTCTTGCATGTTCTGACACTGCATCAACCACAATAGGAAATATCAATGGTGATAGCACAGACCCTTGATGCACACCAACCCTTACCCCAAATTCCTCCGAAAAAACCCGATCCAACTCTGACTTTCGTCCTTGAGCCCTCATACAAGCTCATTACTGCTTTCACCAACACTTCTGGCAAGCTTTTCTTTCTTAATGCCCATTTCATCACTTTTCTGGGAACCCTATCAAACGCTTTTTCCAAGTCCACAAAACACATGTACAGCTTTTTCTCTTTACCACGAAACTCCTCTTGCATCCTTCTCAAAATAAACAAAGCATCAGTCGTGCCCTTCCCAGGCATAAAGCCAAATTGCATGTCATCAACCTTCACTAATTCTCTTATTCTCTTCTCTAGCACTCTCTCGAATATCTTCATTGCATGCTCCAGCAGCTTTTCTCCTCTATATGCTCCACAATCCATCACATCTCCCTTTCCTTTAAAGATTGGAACAACAACACTTGTTTTCCATTCCTCTGGCATACCTTTTCCATCCAGAACTCTCTGACACAGCTTCTTTAGTACTCCCACACCAAACTTTCCGCTCGCCATTATCATATCCATATTTACTTCAGAGGGACCAGCTGCTTTTCCCAATTTCATCTTATTCATAGCCTTAATCACCTCCTCATAAGTGACTTCTTCAACTGGTCCTTCAACCATATCTGCTTCTGCCATCTCATCCCATTCGTTTTCCACATTCATGATCTTTTCGATATGATCCTTCCATAATTTTCCACGATCTTTTTCACCAACCACAAGTCTCCATCTTTATCCTTCATTCAACCTCCACCATTTATGTCCTTTCCATCCCTTCTCATGAACTTCACTAACTTAAAAACATCGTTTGATTTGTTATATAGCACTTTCATCTCCCCTTCAGCCGCCTGCTTCATGGCTTTTGCAGCCACTTTCCTTGTCCGATTTCTTGCTTTTCTATAATTACTTTTATTTTCCGCTGATCGATTCTTGCACCATGTTTTAAATGCTTTCTTTTTCCGATCTATCGCTTCTTTTACTTGCTCGTTCCACCACGTGTTTCCCTGATCTCTTCTCCCTTTCGTCTTTCCACACAAATCATCACAAGCCTTTAAAACACCATTCTTGTAGGACTCCCACAAATTCACTGTTTCAGCGTCCACTAATTCTACTACTCTTCGTTCAAATTCCTCTTTGATCTCTTTTTCCTGCAGCTTCCATACCCTCCATCTCACCCTTTTACTCTTCTTTACTGACTTCTTCAGTTTGCGTTCCTCCACATCAACCACCACCAGTCTGTGCTGCAATTCCCCTGGGATAACTTTCACATCTCGTAGATACTTTCTCTTTTTCTTTCCTACCAGAACAAAGTCTATTTCTGTATCATTTCCACCTGAACTATAAGTCACCTTCCTTTCGTCTCTCTTCTTGTACCACGTATTTGCAACACACTACTCTTTTTGGACGCAGAAATCTAGTAACATTCTTCCTTCAACATTTCTTTTCCCTATTCCATACCCTCCATGTAAATCCTTCTGCACATTTCCCCAAATGGCCATTGAAATCTCCCAATCCCAACACCATTTCATTTGCATTCGCCATACTCCACTCACGCGCCATTTCCTCATAAAATAACTCTTTCTCTGAATCTGGTTTTCCACTCTGTGGTGCATAAGCACAAATCACTCTCACCACCTCTTCTCCAAAGACTAATCCAATTCCCATAACTCTGTCACACCTTCTTCAGACCTCTACCACCTTCTCACAGAGTTCTTCTTTAACCAATATACCCACGCCCCCGGTTTTATCGTCATTTCCGCACCACCACAGTTTGTACCTCCTTCCCATGACACCAATAAAGCGAGCTCCTTCACCTGTCCATCTCACTTCCTGCAAACAACATACATCCACCTTTCGCTTCCTCAATTCTTCGCACACCTCCGTCCCTCTGCCAGATATACTCCCAACATTCCAGCTTCCGAATCTAACCCCAAGCCGTTTTTCAACTTTTACTTTAGCAACTTTGAACCCGGAGATTCTTAGCACCCCCTGCCCATTTAAGGGCTGCCGGGGACTGGAGGCCAAAATTTTATTTTGCATCGTCATGAGGTTTTTGTTGGAGCAAGTATTTTATGGCCGCATGCCCTTGCTGACGCCAACCACAGTTATAAGCAGTGGGCCTAGCCTTTGCCTAAAAAGGTATACATTGTGCTTGCTAAAAAGGCATACATTGTGCTTGCTGTACTACTGTTCATAGTACCATTATATTGTGCTTGCTTGCAAAATGTACATGCATTTGTTGGTGTACCATTATAAGCCAAAGCTGCTGCAACATTTTCGGAGTAGAGTGATGAGTTATCAACAAGTGGTATTAATTTGGGCTGAAGCAGCTCGGTTTTGTGCAAATACCCTTGCAACATTTGGTGAGATCTGGCTAGAGTCAGTGAAGCATTGGCAAAATTACCTGTAGAATCAACAACATTTTTGAAATAAAAATGCTTGCTCTCAAAACGAAGTGTCCACATGTGAATTATAGGACCAAATTGGAGAATAAGGTATGGATAGTGGGTCAAGTAATGATGCTTTGGCCTCAGTCGAACTTGGAAAAAATGTACTTGATCTCAAGTCGAGATATTCATCAATGTATTCTGATAACAATGAAATCTGTAAGTGCGTTATTTTGGGGGCACAAACTATTTCAACAAGACCGCGAAGAAGTATTATCATTCGCCAAGCTGAATCGTTAAACTCTTTTAACTTTATTTAAAACGAAAACGAGCAAAGGAAAAAATCGAAGAAAACACCAGATCTGGCTTGCATTGCCACTAATCTTCGAAGCATGCTTATTGATTGCAATACATTTGGACTTCTTACTAATGGGATCATAAGGAAAATTCAAAATTGCATCATTTAAATACGATTCTGACAACCATTTATTTCTGATAAAATATTGCACACACAACATTAAGTCATACTTAGCAATGCCTTCAAAGATGTCATGTGCAACACAAGGTGGCAATCCAGGCTTGCACATATGATAGTAGCCAAGCTGGTTAAACGGGGATGAAAACTTAATGCCTTCAAAATGAAATGCATCACTAGTTTGAACAGCAGTAACAGCAGCATGATATGAAGTAGTTGTACGAAGAGGTTTTGCTACACGTCTTGTAGTTGTACAGTACAAGTTCTGGGCTGAACAGTATCTGCAACTATATCCAACAGATGAACTAAAATTCGTCACGAAACCACCCACCCAATGACTTCCTAAGTTGTCACCGGTTAAAGCAAATACACTTCCGCGAATGTTGTGGCCCAAACCTATGTCTATTCCATCGGTTTCCAATGATAACAAATCTCTCAGAAGTGGCTGAAAAAACACCTCTAGATTGCCTGCATTAACGTATTTTTCCTTGCATAGCAACACCAATTGTATGGGATTTATACATGATCTGGAGTAAGAATATAAGTTTCCCAGAGAATAGCACACTGCAAAGAGTTTTTGAGTAGATTTTGCAGAGCCTAATGGATTGGTTACCTCAAAGGCATCTTGATAAAGGATAAGTTAAATTGATAGGGTTGAAGAATTAAACGTTTGTTCAAATTACAGATGGGGACGTTTGTTTAAATTACAGGCCAATCACAGTGACGAGTATTATATCCAAATTATTTGAACACTTTATTTTATACAAGATAAAATCCTTCTTGACTACTGCAGATAATCAGTTTGACTTTAAAGAACAACACAGTACCGATATGTGTGTTTTTTATTAAAACAAATTGTGTCGCATTACAATATCATGGCAGCCCTGTTTTCGCCATTTTTTTAGATGCCTCAAAAGCTTTCGAAAAGGCAAACCATTCATTGTTATTTGAAAAGCTTGTTAATCGCAATGTGCTAATGATATTCGTACGCTTACTTCAGTACTGGTATTCTAATCAAAGACTCTGTGTTAAATGGGGTAGCCAACAGTGGCGTACGGTGAGCATTTTTTAGAGGTGTGCTCTTCTACAATATTTGCTGCCGCATGCAGCCATTTATTGAACAAATGTTTGAAAGTGCTCAAAAGTTACATGCAAATACGCGAACCAACATCAAGCACCTTCTCAAGCAGCCTAATTTGCTACTTAATATATTTAATTTTGGTGTCGGCTTTTTAGCTTTTGCTATTTCCAATTTTTTGTCGTAATTTCTGCTACAAAACGGCTTTTCAATCATACTGTCAACACTTATTTCCCTTCCACTAATTTAACCTACAATTTGAATTTGACCAACAACTTTAAAATGTATATATTGACCGCCACACTTTCAAAAATCACAAGCAATTACTCGCAACCGCATCCTGATACGATGTAGAATACAATGGAAAAGGTCTGGCTTGCTTGTGTTGAACGATACCTGTTGAACCTGCTCTAAGAGAGAGCCATTGCATCATTCTTCTGCGATGAAAAAAGCAATTTGCTGTGGCGTGATTGAGCGTGTAATTGTGACGTTGCGTCTGGGTTCAACTTTCAAATAGGACATTTTTTGCATTTGTATCGTGTGGAAAGAGAAAAAGTCACTCTCCGCTACATAATATGATTCAGAATACAATGAAGAAGGTCTGGCTCGCTTGTGTTCAACGATATCTGTTGAACCTACCATGCAAGAGAATGTTGCGTCATCGGTCAGCGTTGAAAAAAAAGCAATTTGTCGTTCATCAAAGCAAAAAGAACTCAGATTGCGCTGATATTACGAAGATTAAAGACGAGAAAATCCAAATATTTTAGTTAAATGTAATTAACGTGTGCGCCTAAGATATCGCAGGGTGTGCGCTGAACACCTTGAACCTCTGGAGAATACGCCCCTGGTAGCCAACTTTCTTCTAGTTTCTCGGTTACCAATGGTGTTCGACAAGGAGGTGTACTCAGCCCTTTATTATTCGCTGTCTATTTAAATCAGCTTTCTATCGAATGAAACAGTTTAGATATAGGTTGCATGGTTGGGAATACGTGTATTAACCATTTGGTATATGCGGATGATATTTGTTGTGTAGCACCTAGTCTGAAAGGGTTACAGAAATTGGTTGATGAATGTTGGAAATATGTTGATGTACATAACATAACCTTTAACCCATCAAAAACCAAAGCAATTGGTTTAAAACAAAATATCTTGACCTTAATTTCACACCGAAGTTATGCGTAAACAATGATTGTGTAGAGTTTGTATCGAAAGTGAAATACTTGGGGTTTTTTCTGAATTATAATCTGAAAGATGATGACGACATTTGTAGGCAGCTACGTTCTACTTATACTACTGCCAATATGTTACGTAGTAAATTCAGTTGTTGTTCTGTAGTGGTGAAAAACTGCTTATTTCGTACTTTTTGTTCTGCAATGTATGGAGTTGGCTTATGGTCTTCATATTTACAATCTTGTCACAATCGGATTAATGTAGCTTACAACAATGCTTATAGAATACTTTTCAACCTTCCCTGGAAAATTAGTATATCAACTATAATGGTACAGAATCGCATCACTTCTTTTCAGTCTATCAGAAGAAAAGGTATGGTTATGTTCTTAACAAGATGTCATCTATCCATAAATGAATATATATATATATATATATATATATAATACTGTGCGATGTGATGACTTTAAAAAAAGCAAATTCTATACCACATTTACTGCCTTGCATTTTTAAACTGTGCGTCATTTATTTTGGGTGTTCTTTGTGCTGATTGTTTGTTTTTTTCATTACTTTGAATGGATCTCTTGTAGGTCTGATGACAATAAATAAATTAAACAACAAATTAGATCGAAAAATCTCACCATCACGATAATCATTTAAAGTTAAATCATTATCATGTAACTGTGGATTTAAAAACTGATTACGCACAGCATCATCACTTAATAACACTTTCAGTGATTTTAAAATAGGTACGTACTGATAAGATTTTTCTGAAAATTGACAATCAGGTGGAAGATAATAGGATTCTGGTGCTACATAAGGTATTGTACTTTCAAATAGCTGAGTGCGTGTATAATTTGAGCGTAATACGCTGCTATCAGAATACAATTCTTACAAAAGATGATGATACAAAGCAAAGAACTTTTTCACTAATACTTTCTGCGACATTTTCTTCCTTTAACACTGCAACAACACTCTTGGGAACATGCTGTTTTTGATTATCAAGCAAATGAGAAATTTCCTTAGTAAATGTTTCTACTGTTGAAGCTGGAATAAGGTGTTGGCATCGTAACGATAAAAGCAGCATTACATGAGCATGAAGAGGTGATTCCACATTGTTTCTGCAAATGGTATCAGTACCGGTAGTTGCACTACTAGATGGATCAGCAACACCATTACCAACCACGCACACATCTCTGTTTGCACCAGCGTAAGAACTGTCTAAATCAACCACACCTGTGCTTGGAACAGCGCTTTGAAATATAAATGTTGTTTTGTGGTACCTGCTAAGATGGGACGTCAATGAAGAAACAACTTTATAACTATTATTACAGCCAACAATTGGACAGTTCACTGAAATACCATCCTTAATGTGATTTTTGATGTGTTTAATCGGTGTGCACAAATCATCATGATCCATATTACAAACACGACATTTCAAGTCAAATAATATGGTAAGAAAGCAACCATATATAAGTACAGGTCAGTACCTAGTAGTAAAACTTAATCTAATTATATACATAGTTGTAGTGAAATAACCCAACAAAGTATGCATATGTACATAATATATTCAATTTTTGCAAAAAACTTAATGTGGTTTTTAACATCAAATAAATCAATTCTCTGAAATGGAAATGTTGTAAATTATGAAAATCAGCATCAGTGCATATATATACAATACCGTAAATAAAATTTATTCTTGGCTACAAATGCACTACAGGGAGTTTCATGCCACGTATGGCAATCTTCAGGTGCAAGCTACAAAGTAAAAGAAAACATTAAGGTTATACGCTTAACAAACGGTACTTACAGTTTTTTCCAAATAAAGAGAGGTGAGGTGGAGTTATCTTTTACAAGTAGAGAAGATTATGCGAATTTTATCTGTATCTGACTGACTATACTAACTCAAAGGATGAAAAAATTTTGGTGAAAAATTATAGGAAGGATTTATGACGCAACAATCGTGGTAAACATAAAACATTTAAGAAAATGAAAGGGGCTAGCGAAAGAGGAATAGTTAAAAATCAATCAATCAAATTAACCAAAAACGAAAATAATAATTAGGCCTGCAAGTAAAGATAAAAATTATAGATTGCACTGTTTTAATTTAAATTTGTTTTTATGGCGACATTTAGACAGCAATTCGTTTCTTGTATTTAACAAATCTTCGTTCATGCACTTGTTGATGAGTAATTTTTCTGTTAGGCACAGATTGCAGCGTTTTCCTTTGCAAAAATTTGGGGATACTTGGGCTATGACGGACCAGGAAATTTTGAATTCTGAGTTATTTTCCTTTAAATTCCATATATGCTTTGAGAGTGCTGTTCTTGTGGAGTATGTTTTCTTGCTAAATGAAAGTTTGTGGTTGCTGTATCTAGTTTTGAAGGCCGTTTCACAGCATCCTATGTAAGACTTCGTGCTCTTTTCCGCTTTTACAACCGCTTTGTAGACCAAGCATTTTTCCAAACAATTGCCTTCCAAAGGGCATTGATCTCTATTTCTGCAGTTGCATGATTTAGTAGCTGATGGTTTTGCTAATGTTTCATTCAAAATAGCTTTGTTATGGCTTTTGATAATGGCTGCCATGTTCGGCATACAACTGTAACTTAGCTTCAAGTTTCTTCTGTTAAAAATTCTGTGATACTTATGTGCAGGGGGAAAATGCTTAATAACCAAATTCAAAAAAATTTTGCCAACGTTTGTTTCGACGCTTGAACTGAACGGAGGGTTAAACCACGTGACATTACGTCTGCGGTTTCGTCTTTTACCATTATCGGGAGTGTAGTTTAAGTTAATTTTGAAACCGCTGTTGTCCAATGCTCTTTCATAATCAGGTTTAGCCTTATTAAATTCAGCTTTGTTGCAAGACAAAGAGGATACTCTTTTTTGGATCATCTCTGGTATTTGTTTTAAAATAGAAGGAGGGTGATTGGAGCTCTTATTGATATAGAGGGGATTGTTGTTAGGTTTTTGGAAAGGTTGGAAAGTGTTTCTGTCAAGATCAAGCGTAATATCAAGAAAATCCGTGCAAGAAAGATTTGTGTTGGAAGTGATTTTTAAATCGCATTTTTTAAAAATCTTTATCAATTTTTTTCTGCATTTTTCGTTATCTGGGCCAGACAGATTTTTAAGGCAACCTAAACCATCATCTCTGTATAAACCAAAACAACCAGCTCCAAATTCTTTTTCATGTAGATGCAAAATATAAAGACCAACCAGTTCACAAATTATAATACCGTATATATACACAAGGGGTGTATAATATACACAAGGGGTGTATATGTACACAAGGGGTGTATGAAAAGTTTTATCATCAGAAAAAGTAAAAGGAATTGGAGAGTAATAACTATGGTGTATTATGTATACATTCCTGTACATAATATAAAATAAGAGGCGCCTAAGAACTTCGCAAATATACAAACATTAAATAAACAACAAAAATTTATATACACTTTAAAATATATGCATCAATCTAATACAACAGGATTTATTGAAAAAACAAAATCAATAAAAATGGCAAGGAGCATACCTTGGCTACACATTTCTTTTCAACTCCACGAGTAATTGCTATCTGCTTAATACACCAGTTCTGTATAAGGTGTACCAATAGTTGAAATTGAAATAACAGTATATAACTGTATGTGAATTGTAGCATTATGTTACATATATCATAGTAAGACATTACGAATATATGGATCTACATCTTCTCCAAATACGTTACGATACCGACACTTTTTGACATAAATTCAGCATTAATTAAAACTCTAAATTGATACATTCCAAACATACCACTACAGTACTGGTATATATATACACATATAATTACGGTATTAGTAAGTGAAACCGGAACATGATTTCATGAAGTAGTATTGCAGCAGATATTACTATTCTGTTATCTATGCAGGTGCAAATTTCTTTTCGGAAAGTTTACACTAGCATACTGTTGTTAAGAACCAGCAACTGTGAAGTATTAGCAACTAGAAAAATTTCAATGAAAATTTATTCACAAATAATGAAAGGGCAATCAATAATGAGCAGTGTTGCGTCAAGTTAGCTCGTCCTAGCTTCTGGTTATCCGCCGTGTTCTTGACGGATTTCTTACTTCCTTAATTTATTTAATCCTTTCTTATTTGGCCATTTATTCCTTCGTACGTCGTTGTCGTGTTCTGATTGGTCGTTCATTTCCTTTGCTGACCGGTGGTTAGTCTGGTGCTTTATATTGCGTGATTTCCCTGTGTTTCTTTTTAGTCGATGAGATTGTGCGGTGGGCGTAACCCAAAACAAATTTTAAAACCGCCATTGCTATCGCTACCCTGCTTTATCGTTACTGTGAAGAAAGATATTTTGAAGCTGTTCAGAAATTACTGTTTTGAGTTGCCAATACAACCTGATTATCTGTTTGGAATTTGGCGCGTTTTGATAGGGTAGTTACGTCAGACCGCAGTTCGGAAACTTTAAGAATTACTGTTACATCGAAGTTTTAAAATTTGTTTGATGAAAGTTCGTGACCGATTGAAGAAAGTCTATCCAGATGATGTCGGTATCGAGTATTTCCCGTTTTGAAGAGCTTAAAGCTTCGTTAGACGCACTGTATGATGAAGTCGATATGATTATGTCATATTCGGAAATAGAAGACAGCAAAGCTTTCAAGCAAGTTCTTTCCCGAATCAATTCCGTGTATAGTGATTTGTCCAGAATAACTGTTAACGAGACCGAAGAGTGCATGCAGACTGACTCATCAGATGATTTTTTTAGTGTATAGGTGAAAAAAAGCAATTTTAAGGCAATGTTTAACGTATTATATAAAATTACATATCTAGGCCTATTTAAAATTGAAAACACTCTAATGGGTCTATTTTTGCTAAATTTGTTCGGTCTGATGACTTAAATCTCTTGGTCATAGAGCAATGAAAAACACATATAATATAAGTTAAGAATTGTGATTTGTATTTGCAACCCTGCATCAGAGGCGCAAAACTTATATATAATCCTTAGCCAGTGCAAATCCTTCCACTCAAAACAGAAACACTATAGAAAATGTCACATATTATAATTTACATTGTCATATATATCGTGTTTCCTGATAAGAAGATCCAGTATGATATTTGAATAGTAGTGACAAAACTTCCCTTATCTTATCCAAACCATGCTTCGACATAAACTTATCGCTTTCATGCATAAAATGAGACGTTTCTTGATAATTTTATTCAGCTTAAAGTTCTGCCTAATGATTGCTGAAACATGGTTCATTAGCATGTGTACAAGTGTGTTTTTATTCATATAAACATATATAACGTTGATATATTACTGTATGCTTACTCGTAGATTAAATGTTAGAACCCGCATATTCTATGAAGCAAGCCTAACAGTAAGATTTGCCCAGCAGCAGTGCCGAGTTAGACACTCAGCTAAGTGTGTATGCGCTTTTGGTAGCACTAATGGTGTTTCTATTATTGATTTAAAATTAAGCTATGTTTCAGATTTTATGATATAATTGTTATTAAAAAGCTAAATGGATTCTGAAATCAAGCTTATATTGCCGTCCTTGGAAAGTGTCAAAGTTGAACAGTTGTTGGATTTATTTTTGGAAATTGGTGTTTGTGGAAATGGTGATTTACCACTTTTGAAAGAATCTGATTTAGTAAAAATATTAAAGCCGATGGAAGCCTGAAAACTGATAAATCATTGGAAAAATAGAGCAGCATCTTCTACCCCTTCACCGCAATCATCTCAACATTCAACTGAAGCAGCACCACTGCAGACATCAAGTTCCGAATCAGGTACGGGTGGTGTTGGGGCTGCTGACTGGGCATTCAATTGTATGATTTCATGGTCATCGTTTCCGTCAGCGTTGTTGGAAGCTTGTGAAGCAGGCTTGAAACCTGAGAAGCGTTTGCGTCTGCAGATGATTAGGGTGCTTGTACACGAAATCCACACTGTCTGCAAGCATCCTAAATTCAAAGATGCAGAAAAAGTGGCATTTCGGCTTATATCGCGTTATCCACAGTCGTTTAAAGCCGTTGTTAAAGACATAGTAATTGGGTTTGGGCTAGAGTCACTAACAACGCAAATTATGTATCGATCAGACAAATTAAGAAGAAATGCTTCTGTACAACTTTCTCAGAGCAATGCAGCGACAGCAAGTGTTGCATCAGGTCCATCCATGGATGAGTTAAAGTACCTGAAGTCTGTTTATTTCTTAGCAGAAAAAGACTACAAGAAAGTTGATGAAATTATGGAAAAGGCATGCAAGGACATCGTTGAGGATGTGCAGAAGAAGTTAATGATTGCAGAAATTAAGAGCAAGTGGCCTTTTCTTTTTGAGAAGAAATTTATGTTTAAACATTATGAAAAGCTTCAAAATATGCAGAACTTTAGGAAGAAGTTCTGTGAGAAATGAAATCAGGAGCAATCAGCATATTTGAGTGAGTTAAATATTCTTACAAAATGTATGATTTCAAAATGTCTGCAGCAAATAATAGGACATTAATAACCATTTAAAACTTTTGTAGTAATACTGACTGCACATTTTTAGACGTGGATAAATCGTTTAAAAATGCTTAACGCAACCAGCTAAGTTCAAGTTCGTGTAATGTATTTTAATGAAAAAATCTTTTAAAAAACATAAAAAGATCGTGTAAAAACTGGGTTCCAGTATTGTACATTGTTACTTGTGGCAGTTTGCATCGACAAGATGCGAATTTGCATTGCTAAAGTGCTTTATTTAGAAGAATATTAATATTCAGGTTCTGATTAATATCGCGTTCAGTAAATGCTTCTTTTTTACATGCACAAAGCCTCAAACTCTGTTACTCAAAACAGTCTGGGACTGGGTGTTTTGGAAGAGTCGGTTTTAATGGCTTGTAGTTGCCCACGTTTACTATCAAATTCACGTACAAGGTAAAGAATTATTGCGTAAAAAATGATCTAGAGATGCGTAAGCATTAACTCTTGTGGACAAGACAAAATTTGAAAATATAATTTACCATGTTAATGTTTCAGAACTCTTAAACAATCAAAGAGTCCACAAGTTGCCAGAGCAGTCGGGGAAGTGATGCAAGAAATGAAGCACTTGCAGTGTGATACACCTAAACTATTAGGTGTGGTAAAGTTATTAACAACGTACTTCGAAGATGAGCAAAGTCAGTTGTATCAGTGCTACAATATAATCAAAGTTTATTGTTGTAAGGTAACATAGATTTCACTACTTTAGAATGTGTTGAACTTTGAGTATTGGTCAAGCAATAATTTGAAATGATAGCCAGCGTTTTTATTGAGATTAGAATGGTATTTTCAAGCCTCCTCATCGTATGTGTTATATAAGTCAGAGAAGATTTTACCAATTTGCATTTAGAGGCATTTTTAACTAAGTCTGCTTTCTATTTTTTATTGATAATCCATTTCTGCAACCAAACTTAATCCATCGAAGACGGTTATTGGTTATATATATACTTCTTGTTTTTGATGATTTCCTGATTGTTTTTTGTCATGGAAGTATAAATTTTTGATGAAGATACTAATTTATGAGCATTAAGAATCAGCACCGAGAATCAAATCGAAACTGAGAAGTTGATACGTATCGGAATTGGTATCAAAATCTAAATTCATAGTATCGTCGTCATATATCGTTTATCCATTAGTTAATGATGGTAATATCCAAGATATCTGGTTATGTTTTTTTAACCTGCCAATTATTGCCAAACCATGATAAATAGCAAAAGCTGCTGATTATTGCCAGAAGTAAACTCGCAGCTCTAGCCATGTTTTTAAGCCACCTATTTGGATGAAATTCTTTCAGTTCAGCCCATTAATACTTAACTATGTTTTATTTACGTTTAAGCAATCTTACTATTAAATATAACTCGACTTTAAATATTTGTGGTAAATTTGTTTTACAATTACTCAGCTAGGCCGCGCCATAACTCGTCAATATTTGTGCTTGAGTACTTAAATTTCTGTTATATTTCACTGGTACTTGTAAGTCATTGCATATATTTTCAGACTTTGGAAAGTACTGAAAGTATAATATCTGAAAATGCATTACCAAAACATCCTTTCATAATTGTTAAAGGTAAGTTACAATTTGTGACTAATTGTGTTTGAACCATAGAGTCTGTTTTGCAAAGGAGTTTTGATTATAGCATGACCTAGCAGAACCGCACGCATATTACAGATCCAGCTAATTGATTCACGGGTTTGATTTGATTAAGCCGATTGTTTGTGACATATTTATTGAGTGGCAGCTCACTCGAAGAGCATAAGAACTTTGCAGTCTACCGTAATTACTGTTAACTTTTCAATTCATGTAGTTTAAATTTTCAGTTCATGTTGTTTCAAAATAACCTCTGTTAAATATAGTTTTGCCTAATTGTTTACTTGATTCAGAGGTTTGACCGTAATATTCGTTAGTGTGTGCTTAGCTTTCAACATTGGTAAAATGCATTTTTTGTGACGTTTTGTCAAAACCTTTTTCATCTGTTTTGTTTGTGTGTCTACATTTTAGGAGATAAAACTAAAGGCATAAAATTGCTAGGACTGGAGGAATAATCTATGCGACTGTACAAGCAGCGTGTATCTGTGCAGTCCGATTTTAAAAGTTAACTATAGGCCTATTATAATTTGGCAGTTGTACGTTTGAACTAACCAATTGCAGAAATATCATATTTTTAAATTCTTTGCTAGACAATATACTCATTGAAATGTACAGCACTGAGGTATCGTTTCATTCCTGTCATAGTCTTGAAGGCTATCTTTTTTGTGGTTACTTAACGCCTTCTGATCTTCAGGAGATTCTCCTGCAACGTCATCACTATTTCATATCATCATTGAAGACGAGGTGGCGACAGAAACCAGCTCGTTCAATATTGCCCTGGCACATTGCTATGCCTGCTTCTTTGTATTCTCGATTGCTTATCCGAAAAAAGCTGAGTCAACAATGCAGTTTATACAAAGGTAAGCGCTGCAATACTAATCAAACGGAAATGATGTATATAAAAATAATGTATATAGCTTGTTCCTAAAAAAATTTTGGAACCCCACCACGAGCAATCATTCTTGACTCCGATTTAAATTCAGAGATTAATAATACAAGACTATCACTATTAAACATTATTACAATTTGTAACCTACTTTAGTTTTTACCGCTCCTAAATAATTAAATATCTTCAACTCAAACCGTGTCTTATAAAACCTAACTCAAGAAACTTGATAGCAGGGTTTCCAGCGACTCAGGGAAAAAGTTTTTTTTACTTCTCCAGACAGGAAAAAATCAGGCATTTCGTGAAAAATGTCAAATATTAGAGAAATCTCAGGAAACTAGAAAATTTGAAGCCCCTGGAATTTTTAAATTTTTTAATTAGTTGAGGAAAATGTTGCAAACGACGGTATGACAAGATAAAGATTTTTTTCAGATCGCTACATAAAGCCTAGAAACTTCCTAAAATTGCCTGAATTTTATAGGGAATTTTAAACTGAGTAAATGCTGGATACCCTGTCAATAAGTAAATGCTTTTTTGCTAGTAGTTAATTCACTGATTGCTTTCTCAGCGGTATCTGCCAACATTAGTTTCAGATCTTCTCGTTTCCGCTCTTACGAAACACACCTGCGGGCAGCTTCCTTGTTGCACGTGTGAATATTAAATGATATTGTTATGTGCTATAATTTGCAATTTTACAGGTACATAGCTCGTTTCCCTCTTCCGAGAAAAAACACCAAAAAAAGATCACGTCGTAGTGGGCCGCCCAAAGTGATGCGGTTATTAAACGAAATTGGATTGCGTCGTGGAGGAGCGCTCATTGACCTGGACAATGACGATTAGTATTGTGATATTAGGGTGTTAACTTTTTTTGAAATTGCATAACTTCATACGATTGACACGGTACAAACTGGCATAGAAACTGTACAAACTGTCATGTCATAGTGTTCTAAAGTTTTTTTTTCAAAAACATTGATGTTTTGATATCTTGGGGAGCACTAAAGATTTTCGGTGAGGGGAAGGAGGTGCGAAACCTACGTTTTCTTATTATATTATTTCCGATACAAAGTTGAGATTGGTATCAGCGAATCAGTATACCTTATTTCCTATCTATTTTTAATGCATTTCTATAGTATGGCCTATCTCTGCAACAGGAAAAAACTTGTTACCTTTATTGCCCTAAAAACTTTTCAAAAAATAGGCTTTGAAAGCGATAAGAAATTGATGATTTTGCGTTTTTTGACACCAATCTCGGCTTACTATTTTGTTCCATTTACGAGACACGGAAAACCCCCAGATTTGCGACCCGTAAAAGTTACGAACGTGCTTATAGGCTAAACCACCGAAATGACGCCATTACCGAAAGTTTTTTTTTTTCACATTTGGAATCAGTGCCGAAAACTGCATCATATACGATTTCAAGCATTTTTAGTTTTTAAAATGGCAAAAAATGAAGCACTCTTGTCTGTAAATACAGCATGCTCACAATGTACAACTGCTGCCATTGACTTGTCACTTCTCCACTATTCTATTCGGCTCAGATGGCCGAGTGGGATAGAGCGTCTGTCTCTTGAGCTGTAGACTCGGGTTTGATTCCGAGTCGGGTCAAACCAATGACTTTAAAATTGGTATTCACAGCTTTCCTGGTTGACGCTCAGCATTAAAGGGACAGTGTGGAGAACAAGCCGGCAAGTTTACTTGTTGTGCCGTAGGGAAAGGCACTAAGCGGTATTCCCCCATGTTGGTGTGGTAGACAGATGGATGGCAACTCCTAATCGAGCTTGTATAGCGCTTTGATCGCTTTCTCGTGATAGGAGGATGAATATGCAACTAACTAACTAATTAGATATTGCTTGTAATTTCACTCGCAATTTGTCATGTCATATAGTGTGCATAAGCTACTGTATGTTGAACCTTTCTATGTAAGATTATGCAGACCACATATTTCTTTGAATATATTCTTGATGACAAAATTTGATTGTGGTGCTTTTTGAAGCTAATGGTTACGTTTCTTCGCTAAAGTTCAATATTGCTTTAAAGTATTTTAGCCTAAACTATACATAATAGGGTGGAGTGAAAAAAATTTTTTTTTGAAATCAAAAAAAGTGTAGTTCTCAAATCCTGGCTAATGGTCTAAAACTTCTTGAAAAGTTGGTTTTGGGGGGTTGCTCCCATTTTCCAGCCGGCTACCCCCCAAAATGTTATCGCAACTGATGACGCAGGGGGTAATTCTTATATGTTGGTAACCACTGGTCGGAGAGTAATGGTATATGGCTCAAAATCTGCGGAAATATCATGTTCGTATCTGTGCTAAGACGAAAGTTTTATCTATTTTCACCACAAAAAAAGTTACAGCTGAAAAACAAAAATTATGACCATTTGTGAAAATTTTTTCGGAAAATTCATTTATGAGTTATCGTGTAAGAAGCACAGTCGCATATTTTGATCTGTGAAAGTCATTCCTCTCGCATAACTAACACTGTTTGTGATTTATGCATTAATGAAGAGACGGATGGTGACATCCACTATTGCTGAAATAGGATGAGTAGCAACAATTGCCTCAAATCTGCAAGGACATATTAACCATAAGAGAAAGTCACTGAAATAAGATACAGCTAATTTAGTGATTTTATTAAATTGGTTTTAATTCGATGCGAAATTGTTTTTAAATGAAACACGAAAAAATGTAACATATAAAGGCTGGGTGGTGTCAAGACTGATTGCACAACAAAACAATACAAGATGAAATAAATGGCTGCTCTTGGCAGCCAAACTTGCAGCTTCAAACAATTGGTGGAGATTGTTGCGGGAGGAATCAAAATTGGCTTATTCGTATTAAGCATTTGCTTCAATGTTTAGCACTTTTGCCACTCCTACATTTCTTACACTTTCATTATCATCTACTAACATCATCACATAATCAGATTCAGTAACTTTTTCAACTTAATTCAGATGATTAAGAATTTTTCAAACAAACGTGTTGAAGAAATTACGGCGCTTTGAGTGAATAGTTATTTTGCACACCAAGTATATATGCTTTGATTACGATGTTAGGGGATTACAAGAAAAATGTAAGAAATGTAGGAGTGGCGAAAATGCTAGCACGCCGGAAACAAGTAGCTGAAGAAAGTGCAAATAACGATGAGCGCCCCCATGCACCAAGCAGCAGTTTGATTCGCTTGTTCGATTTACCATCGCTGAACTTGGAAACAAATGCTTACTACGAATTAGCCAATTTTAATTCTTACCAGCTAAAGCCTCCGGCAATTACAAACCTTCAGATACAGAAATAGATGTCTGGAGAAAACTCTGGTATTACACTTCCTATATGTCTTAGCACATGGCCACACATAACTCCAGCGATAATCGCAATTCTGCTATATGTGCGCCACTTCCACGACGTTAGAACTTTTTGCAAACGTTTTATAATTTTCGAAACTGAAGTTTTCAGAAAGCTTTTATAAAGTTCAATCATTATTCTTTATAACTCATGTTTATTCGGATTGAATGGAAGATCATAAACTTAAGAAAAAGAAAAACTTCACGTAAAAAAATAACAATTCATGTTGAGAAATTGCTGCCAACCAGTTTAGTAATTTAAACACGATCATTATGTAGCATTTTAAATACGACTTTGGTGTGCATTTAATTTACTATGATAATTCGGTTTTAAAACGGACAAAAATGTAAAGCAAAAACTAAACTCGAGAATGTAAAAACATTAACGGCTAAAGTTGTAAAAAATAACATTCTAAAAACTGTAAAAAGAATTACGCAGAGTGGGTTGTAAATTGATAAGCAGCACTTACTGAGTAAATTGATTTCTGCTTTTACATGGTTATCCAAAAACAACGAAAGTATGTACTATAAAAACAAATTTTGTTTGTTAGAACAAAGCTTACAAATAGTTGTAAATATGCATAATCATATGCGTTTTTAAAAAACTACTACTTTTGTGTAAAAATTTTACAAACCAAGCTGTGAAAGTGCTGCCAACTATATGTGAGTAAATTTTTTTAGTGTGTCAAATCTCAAATAAGAGGCTTGCTTCTGATTGAAAACACGTATTTAGCTTGTCTTGCTGTCAATACTCATGCAGTGCGCGGCAGAACGAATGCACTGCGTGGGGGTTCTCGGCCAGCTGCGCGGCCGCGCAGCTCACAGGAAACGTAGCTCGAAACCCATAATGGTGTAATTTTTTGAGAATGATGTCATGGTGCACTGAATCGAAAGCTTTCCTTAAATCTAGAAAAATTGAGCAAGTTATTTTTTTGTCATCTAAATTTTGAAGTAATTTATCACATATCGATGTAACCGCCGTTTCTGTCGAACTGTTAGTCCTGAAACCAGTGCTCCCAGCCAAAAATGGTGAAAAACCCGGAAAAAGTGGGTGGTCAGAAAGTGGCAACAGAAGGACGAAGCCCTCAGCCGCCGGAGGCAAGGGGGTGTGGGCATGGACCGAGTTTGGTTTTAAAAAGTGGGGGGGAATTTTGTGTGATATTAAAAAGTGGGGCCTATGGCATGCTTGCCAGATGTGGCACGCTGCAGATTTTTTCTGTCATGCCACTTGATACTTTAAATCTTGATTTTGTCTCTTCAGCTATTTTTACACAATCGCCCCTTTTCGGAAAGTGTGGGTTTAAATTGCCTTAATAACCTTCACGTGCGTAGAGCTACTATTTTTCCCACTGAAAACAAATGACGACCAAAAAAAAAGGCTTCACGGCCGCTGAGCCACTTTCTCCACAGTTAGACTAATGTAATAGCACGGCATTATCTTGCTAAACAGCACTATTTTTAATATTTTAGTACGTTTGCCAAAAAAGGTTGGCCACCCCTGGGTTATATCGTGCATGCTTTTGACAGAAGTATGTCACTTGAATATTACCGATACTATAGAACGCCGATGTTGATTATGTAGCCCTAAGTTTAAATGCCTGCAAAGGAAATTTTACATTATGTGAGTTTATTGATCCCACATCTTGAGTTTGTTATGAAAAAGACGTGTGCGTCTGATTTTTACCACATCGGCTTCCATTTTTTGGAAACTATTGTATTTTTACTCACATATTCGATTTCGTTTGCCACGTTGACGTACATGTCCCATTAAAAGCACAGCAGCGATTGTGACGCCACTCGAGGTCTTAGCTGGAGCGCGTTTTATTCGCCTCAACTAGAAAACGCGACAGCAACTTTTACCTCAAGTGACATACTGTAACAATCACTGTTGTGCTTTTGCGTCAACTTGGCTAACCAAATCAAAAAGATGAGTAAAACTAAAAACCATATTTCCAAAAAAAAAGGAAAGTAGATGAGGTAAAAGTGAGATGGATACATACTCTTTATAACAACCACAAGGTATGGGATCAATAAACTACCAAATGAAATTTGTTTTTACAGCCACTTTCAGAGCACAGAAAAAATTGAAGTAAAGGTAAATGTACGGGACAGCGGGTGCAAGCACACATTGTTTAATCCGTTTTCAATTGGCGGCCCACTACAATTATCAATCACGAATGTTTGATCGCTGTTAAGGAACATACATGACGAACAGCACATACACAAAACCCTTCGCACTTCCGCTAGTGCCCAGCGCCTGGCGTGAAAGCTGCGAATATTATTTTTAAATTCTTTAGTGTGACCCGACCGGGAATAAAACCCCAGTTAAGAGCGTCCGTCCTACCAAACGGACGCTCTTAACTGATACCGGTACACCAAGCGCCGGTTAAAAAATTGAAGTACCAGTACTAAATTGAATACAACTTACAGTATTTATTCAATAAAAAACAACGAATATCAAAAGAAAATGTTATGCATATAAAGGTAACATATTCCGTGAATTAAAGGCTCACTGAAAGTTAGCACAATTGATAGAGTACCGGACTACTAGTTCATGTTGATATGAATATAATCAGTGAAACATTGAATTATCAAGTACGAGCTCGAGTCACAAAAAATAGGTAAGGAAGTAGCCATCATCCATTACCAATTATATAAACTTCTAAGCTACAAGCAAACTTCTGCTGGTGTCTACATCTTACATCATTGGCTCTCACAAATTCTACGGCTATATCTTGACTAGTATTTCCATCAGTATATCTCGATGCACCTTAAAAAAAATGGTCTTGGACCAAGACCTTCACCGTGTCACTGACATCAATACATACAAAGCGGCTTATTGGCCAAGCTTTGCTTAGGAAATTTTTTACGTTTCTGGTGACGGTGTGAAATGTTATACTTATGATTATATATCGATAAATGCTATGTATTTTGGCAACAAAAAGTGGAGGGGGACAAAAGATATCAACCCCCCCACTTCAAAAAGTGATGGAACATGTCCTTCCCGTCCTCCCCTTAAACTCGGTCCATGAGTGACGGTGTAACATGTTATACGTGTGATTGTATATCAATAAACGCTATGTGTTTTGGCAACAAAAAGTGGGGGGGGGGGACAAAGATATTACGTCCCCCCACTTTTTGAACCTCATTAAACTCGGTCCATGGGTGTGGGGGTAGAGCCCCCAGCCACTGAAATTTTTGCATTTTTTACCTAAAAAAAGAAATTTTTAGTGCATTTAACGGTATAATACGCTGTAACAATGTCTTGCGTACTATGTATTATACAAACACAAAATGTTCTGACATGTGACAATCACTTTCCAGTGGCGCACTCAGGATTTGGCAAGAGGAAGGGGGGCTACAATCGGGGGTCTGGGGGCGTAGCCCCTAGCTGCCAACGAATATTTACGGTTTTCACATAAAGAAACACTCATTCTAGCACATTTTTTTATCGCAAAAGGGCGTGCAGTGAACGCAGTCACAATGGACAATGCAAAAGTATTCTCGCAGCTTATGTCTAAAAGCATAAGCTTGGCTAAAACAAGTGTAAGGAAGTTGCAATCATTATTAGCCTGAGAAATTATGATCGCTGTTAAGGCATTGCACCGTGCCCCTACTCCTGCGTGCGCCTGTGATCACTTCTACTTAAGCCGAACCTAGGCCAAATCACTTCCACTTAAACCGAACCGAATCTGAATTTCGACAATCATTTTCATAAGCCCTACCTTCAAAATAAGCTCTACCTAGTTGGTAGCGCGTAACAGTGTTGCCAGATTTTTTTGGTGGTTTAGAGACCAAATCCACTTGAAAAGTAGTAAATTGCCACAAAAGTAGCCCAAAATAATTTTTTAACAAAACAATTAAACGCACGTGCTCCACTTAACAGCTCAGATGGCCGAGTGGTAAGAGCGTCCGCGTCTGGAGCTGTAGACTCGGGTTTGATCTCGAGTCAGGTCAAACCAATGACTTTAAAATTGGCATTCTCAGCTTCCCTGCTTGACGCTCAACATTGAAGCAACAATGTGGAGAACAAGCGGGCAAGTTTGGTTGTTGTGCCGTTGGGAAGGACACTTAGCGGTATTCCCCCATCTTGGTGTGGTAGACGCATGGCCGACAACTCCTAAGTGAGCTCGTTATAGCGCTATGATCGCTTTCTCATGATAGGAGGATAAATATGCAACTAAATACAAAAAAACTAAATACTTACTAATAATTATACCGGAAACAAAAAGAGAAGGGGGAAATACGGAAAATATGGACCACTTAACTTTGAAGCAAAATATTTTGGCACGGGCAGGAGTTACAAAACTGGTTAATGTATCAATGGAAGTGGTGGGTGAATAAGGCTGTTACGTGAAAAAATCAAACTTGCACCACTGCTAGTTTGGAAGTGGGAAGACTTTTTTTTTGAAGTGGGAAGACCCATAGGCTGTGTAATATGGACCACCACATACGGGTAATATGGACCACTTCTTGAACTCTGCAAGAAGGTTTCCCGTAATTTCTATTTACATCAAAATCTCAGAAATTATTACCAAAAAGTTATTTTAATTGTTAACAACAATTAGCACACAAAGACAAACAATTAAAAATCATGGATTTAAAACAAAAGAAAAGGTCTACAGTAACACTGAAAACTACTGACAACTGTCACAATAATAGTATTTTTCATTGGAAATATTGGCACATGCTTCATGAGTCCAATCTTTGCACCGCAAACACTGAATCCAGTCCTCATCATTAGACTCTCCACACACAGTGCAGTGGTAAAGAATAGAACTTTGATTTGTAGCCACCACAGACTGCTTTGGCTTTTTCTTCTGGCCACCTTTTTTCCCTTTTGGTTTAGAGATGGCATTTTCTTTTGCCAGGGTGCGCAAGAATCTCTTATGAGGAGAACTTGTCAGAATGGTTGACTTCGATGCAGAGCGTCGTTTTCTTCCTTCGCTTTGAACCGGTTTTGGCAGAGGGCTTATGCTAGTTATGCCTATGGGTAACTGAGGTGACTGAACAGGTGCAGCTTCAGAAGCAAAAGCATTTTGCTTTGGAGGTGACTTAGCTAGAGGATTAGTAGAAGCTGAAGAACTGCCAATCTCATGATCACTTCCCAAATGAAGAGTTGTCGCAGGAAGAACTAGGTCAACAGGTTCGATAAGTTCATCATTGGCGGAATCAACGTCTTTAGCAGCAATACCAGCTTGTTCCACAGATGATGATAATGGAATGTCTGTACCATCAGAGGGGTTGTACACATGATCAGGAAATATCAAAGGATTGAAGGGGCATATTCCAGTAGCTTTAAAGCCACTGACGGCATTGCTTACTGTGGCAGCTTTACCATATGCAAGTCCTTGCTAATTTGTAAAGCAGTCACAGCTCTTCCAGGATGTGCTCTCATCCACTGCTCAATGTGTTGATAATAAAAAGTTTTCAAAGGTTTAAAAAAGCTGACATCCAACGGCTGCATGCGGTGGCTGGTATGTGGTGGAAGAGAAACCATGATCACACCACTTTCTGTTGCTAGTTCAAGGGCTTTAAGATTATAAGTGTGAGACTTGTGCCCATCCAAAATCAAAAGAACTTTATGGCCTTTACTTGGTCTCACTTCCTTGATAAAATGGCCCAGCCATAAAGTAAAGATGTCAGAGTCAATCCAGCCTTTTTCCTACAAAACAAATGAAAAAAGTTTCTGCAGATTACCAAGATTCCATCTTTAAATACTCTAATCAAAGCATTTTTATACAGGAATTTATTCTTACTCATTACAATAAAATTAATTGCTTGACAATGCAGCTCATTCAAATGCAGCAATGATAAAAAGACAATAGGCTTACATCTCACCAGATAACATGTTTTGATATTTTACCTGCAGTAAAGTTAAGCAAAAATAACGAGCAAGAAGACTACAAAACAGTACAATCACCCTGCACACAGACTTACCTGGCACAAAAATACAGAATTTGGAGGAGCCCCATCTATTCTGGTTTCATGCGCTTTCTCGGAAATATTATGCTTGGAGGAACATATTGTCCAGAAGCACTCACACAGCAAATTATTGTCACATTTCGCCCACGTTCCATGCTGGTAATGGATCCAATTTGGTGTTTTCCTTTTTGTCCAACTATTTTTGAAACTTTTTGCACGACAATTAAACCAGACTCATCCATGTTCAATATTTTATTAGGTCCAATATCATTTTCTTCAGAAATTTTTTCCAAAATGCTGAAAAATTGCTTCACTTGGTTTTTGTTAAAACTTGAAGCTCTTGCTAATGATGTTAGTTTTGGAGTGCGAATCGAAAGCTCTGGATGTCGTTCTAAAAATCCTGATAGCCACGCGTTTCCAGCCATCTTTTTTCATTATTAAACCTTGTGGGAACATTATTAATATCAGCTATTTCAAACGCCAACTTTCTTACATTCACTGGTGTGAATCCATAAAACATTGATTCAAGTTTCAAGCAGTGTGGAGCAAGTTCATCTTCAATATGCTTGGGTGAATCACTAGGTCTTCCTAAACCTTTCTTAGCAGCGTTAAAATGCTTGTTTTGATTTTTAAACCGTCTTAGCATAGTTGATTTGGGCACACCAAAGGTCTTGGCTGCTTGGTTAACACCCATGGCTTTGTTTTTCAAAGCATCAAGATTAAAACCCACAGCCTCGTCAGTCCACTTTGCTCGCTAACCCCTTGCCTTTCTTGAAGTTCTGGTTGGCATTTTACTTTCCCTATGTTGCAGTATTATTCAGATGTTATTTTTAGCCAAGTTAATAAAATCCTACTATCACAATCAACAATTCCAAATCTGAAACATACCAGTATTTATAATTTAATTAGCTTGCATGGGGTCAATTTTATTATGGCCACCCTATACAGCAGTTACATTAATGCTGAATTTTTAGGGAACATACACCAGGATACTAGTACCGGTACCATCAATCACCTGTATCCCTGTCACAGCCCCATCTTACCCAAAAGTCATCAATAAAACTTAATTTACAAGTTAATGACTGAATGTCTTCATTGATTTCCTCTGCAACTGCCAGTTATTTGCTAATTATGATTTATCATAGCTTTTTTCACATCAAATGATTTGCTGATGCTGTGGTCCATTTTACGCAAACAGGCTATTGCTCACTGTTTAGGTTTTTAGTTTTTACTAATTTCTACTGTAACATAAGTAGTTTATCTAACTATGATTGGATTAGTTAGGAAATTTTCCATCTTCCTGCAACAAACTTTTTTTCCTGAGATCAACACACCAAATGCAACACAAAATTTATCAATCACCTTAAATTAGATCATCAACCTAGTTTTTTTTCAATTCAGCTTTACTCTTTCTAAAACATACCACATGTGTAAAGCCAATGAAAAAAAAAGGATTATGATGTTTCTAAATCTAGCTGTTGCGTAGAATTAAACAAAAATTATTTTTAACATTTAAAAAAGGAAGTGGTCCATATTTACCTAATGGTCCAAATTACCCGTATTTCCCCTAAATTACATCAACCTTCAGCTTATGGGCTCACTGATTTAACTGCAAGGAAGCGAAGAGCTTCAAAATCACTGCAAATTTGAAATATTATCATCCACCACATGTGTGTTTTAAATACACTATTAAAATACACTACTAAAAAGTAATCTTCTTATGACGTCACACTATTGAGCATCCTAAAAATAACAACCAACAAATAATTATTTGAATGTATCGTTAAGCAAAAGACTATCTGTTTTCTTGTTTTAGGTAAACCAAAGAAAAGAATCTACCATATAGGAAGAAAAGTTATTCATAAAAAGCAAGTTAACTCTAAACAATTGGTTTGTGGTACAGAATTTTAGTTCAGCAAAGTATAGTGATTTCATCTCGAAGCTTTTCGTCTGACGCTCATAGGGAGTCAGTAATGAGTGTCAGACGAAAATCTTCGAGATGAAATCGCTATACTTTGCTAAGTTAACTCTAGAATCAAAATTAGCCCAAAACACAAAAAATAGCAAGCTGCTCGCAAAAAGTAGCCCAAAAAGTCGCAAGTTCTAAAACTTAGGCGCAAGAACGCTTCAAAAGTAGCCCAATTTGCGACTTTTAGCCCAATCTGGCAGCACTGGCGCGTAAGTCCGGTAACCTAAAGCTACGCAGGGATCATACCACGAAGCAACATTGTGTGATGTCACAATTACGCTATTTCAATTTTGTATGGCCAATAACAAGCGAGCTGCTTGTCTGTCAACATGGTTTATGACGTCAACAATCTTACAATTGTGAGGTTAGTTTCACTGCAGCACGATGAAACTTTACAACACAGCAGATAATTATGTCAATTTTCTTACTCGTACAATACGCTTGCATAGGAGAAAAGTCAAGGAACTAACGCAAAAAATCCCGGCAGATGGCACGCAAGGAAGGGTAGTGCTTTTAGAAAAAAAGTATTTTTGGAATAATATCGGTAGGTGCCGATTTGAAGTGCTAAATGCCGGAAATCCGGAACTCTGGGAGCCCTGTAAAATCGAATTGAAAATCAAAAAGAATATTGTTCTTGTTTATAAATTTCATCATTTTTTCTGCAATGATTTTTTCAAATATTTTTGTAAATATTGGAAGTAGGGAAATGGGTCGAAAATCATTCATTGAATTTGGAGAAGAAATTTTGGGAATAGGAATGATTGCAGCTGTTTTAAAACTATCTGGAAATGATTTTTGAGAGATGCACTTGTTAAAAAGTTTTGTTAGAAAGGGGTCAAAACAACTTTGCATAACTTGATAAATTTAGAGGAGATACCATCTAGTCCGGGCGCAGATTGAGACTTAATATTGTCTTCTGTTATTTCATGTAGAACGAAACTTTGTTAACATCGTTTTGAGTGGATCTTTTAGGCCAAATTATTTCATGATTTAGCTTCTTTTATTGTTGCTCGAACATTTGCGAAGTATTCACATAATTTATTCAAAAAAGCTTCAGAACTAGTATCGTATGTGTGACCTGATGACATAATAAGGAACATAGGCCTTATCATCCAAATTGCAAAATGATTATCCCAGAAATGAAAAGACAAATCGACTTTTTCTTGTGAATAGGTATGATGAGCAATGAGCATTCTTGGCTCGAACATTCTGATAATTTAGACGCCGCTTTTTGCTCATGTTGCCGAGTTTTTATCGCCACGGTAAGCAATATTGTCCAGCTTTTTAATTGATCAATAAGAATAGCGAAACCATTATTTTGATTTCAACATTTTAAGTCAAGATGTTTCAAGTTATAGTTGGTCAAAGTATAACTTATGATTGTTGCTGGTTTTTGAAAAAGCATAGACAATACCTTACACCTACTTTCCTGTTAACGATGGTAGTTATTACTGTATGATTTGTTTACCAATATGTTCTTTGACTGTAAAAATCTACTGCAGACTGTAAAAATCCACTGAAAAAAAAAACACCTTTAAAATTTTAGGTTGATTGAATACATTAAACATTCGCCTTTGGCTGAGGCCGTTGCTGTAATTGGGCTAAAATACTTGCAAATGATGTGTCAGTGCATCCATTGTCTTGTCTTCTGTGCAGAACAGAGGTAAAGGAGAACCTGCTTTCACTTCAACTGGTTTTACGAACTGAAAAAAAGCCAAGAAGCGCTTTCAAGACCTCGCCAAATCTTCAAGCCATGCTGACGCTTTCGCTATGTGGCATGAATGAAAAAAAGATCATCCGGTGTGCGGCATGATTAATGAAGAGATAGAGCGACAGCGCAACTTTCACAAAGAAAAAGCAAAAAAAACTTTCACAAAGAAAAAGTGAGTTTCCAAAATTTGTCTGCGTCATTCTTGGGGCTAACATTGACAACGTGCGCCATATACATTTGCAAATTTTGGATTTCGGTCTCCAACAAAATGTGGCATTGCCCAATTGAGGACTTCACAAAGTAGCTTTCTGTCATATTATTTTGTGTGTGTTTTTAAAAATCTATATCGCTTATAAGCAGGCCAGGCCCGGATTTTTGAAATTTTGAGAAATGCAAAGCATGCAATATTTCACAATCTTTTACACTTTGATCAAAAAGCTCATAGTTCTTACTTCATAGTTTTAAAAAAGTTTTTACCCAGCGATTTACAACTGTGTGTCGTAAGCAAAGAATAATACCTGGATGGAATAAGAATGTCAAGTCCTTGCATGCTGATGCTCGTGCTGCTTATGGTTAAACAATGGCAAATCTAGCACTGGTCTAATGTATGATGGAATGATTTCCTCTCGTAAAAAGTTTGAATGTGCTTTGAGAAATGGCAAAAAGAATCAGGAACAACATAAAGCTGATGCCTTAGCTGAGGCGCTAGTATCTGACAAATCTGCTTTTTGGTAAAAATTAAAAAAATCTTCCATCTTCTCAACAGCTTAAACAGTTGGCGGTGTATCTGGTAATGCCAATATCACTGCTATGTGGAAAAATTACTTCTGTTCTCTCTTAAATTCAGTGCCCATTAACTCTCATCAACAAAGTGCAAATACATCGGCCATAACGAATGGTAATTTTGATAATATTTAATGAATTTCTATGTGATCCTGGCGCCATTGAGTTGCTGTCATTTAAACCAACCCTCAATCGTGCTTGCGGCAATGATAATATATTTGCTGAACATATCCGTTATGCTTATGAAAGTATTTTCTTTCATTTAAGTGTGTTTTTTAATGCTTGTATTATTCATGGTTACATTCCAAAAAGTTTTCTTTCCACTACTATTGTTCCTGCGTTAAAAAATAAGTCAGGTGATGTTAGGGATGTTTCCAATTATAGGCCCATTGCTCTAGCTACTATCACTTCAAAGTTATTCGAGAGTGTTGTGCTTCAAAAAATAAGTGAATTTTTATCTACTAGAGCTAATCAATAGGGTGTAGTGAAAAAACTTTTTTTGGAATTTCAAAAAGTGATTTCCTCATTCGTGGCAAACGGGCCAAAAATGACACTGAAAACGGTTTTCGGCTGTTGCCCCCCCCAGATGGCCTAGCAACCGGGCCAAATACCCCCTAAATTAAAAATTGTTTCTCCCCTGACACTCCGAATACTGATGCACAGCGGACTGAGCTTGATCAGCCCCCAATAAAGTAGTAGGGATAATAGATTTAGGTAGAGTATTTTCAGCTTGATTATCAAAAGCTCAGTTGGTAGCCTACGAGTATTAAGGTCGTTAATCCACTGCTTAGTACGATTTTTAGTGATACCATCAGCAACGTTTTTACGCAAAATCACAGTATTAGTTGGCAAAATCGATTTTTCTTTTCTTGGCGATTTCAAGAGCGGTTCCACAAAAGGCTCAGCTCCACCAAGTCGTCCCCTGCTAATTCCCGACCCTCGACGCAAACGAGCGCCTGATTGTCTGGAAGCAGCAACAGACGAGCCCCGTTTAGAACAGGCAATTCGCTTTTGCTCCGCTTTGATTTTAGCTTCCTGAAGGCGTAGTTTTCGAGCCTTCATAAGCCGCTTGCAACTCGGCACGCTTTTCGTCAAGATCAATTTGTCTTTCGTTTAGCTTACAAGTCGACAAATGAGTCTATTTAGTGACTTGAGAAACACTCTCAAATAGTTCCTCGGTTTCATAAGCGTCGACCAGTGGTGGGCAGCAACGAGTTACAATTGTAATTGGTTACTGTAACGAGGTAATTTTTGAGTAGGCCTAACTGTAACGTCGTTACATTTTAAAAGAAGTAACGAATTGCGTAACGAAATTACTGTATTGGCGACATTTCAAAGTTGCTCGTTACTATTTCACAATACTTTTTATTGTTCGTGTTAAATGAAAAAGTTAAAATACGGTACCAAAAATTAAGCAAATACAGTAAAATTCGGTTAATAAATCCACCTCGGGACAGCCGGTTTTGGATTTAATACGCGGCGGCTTTAATAAACGGTGTTTCCTAAAAATGCATCTCACCATTGTGGATATGCCCCTGCAGCGGTAAAAATGCACAAAATGTAGTATTTTTTCAATATTTATTCGACACAGAAAAATCTGCGCAATGAAGTTTGCTTCGGTTGAAATGTTTTCCTCAGATGGCCATCCACTTCTTTCATATCACAAAGCATGTCCATCTTCTTAAACCCAGTACGCTCTAGCCCCAGGGCCAAGCGACGAAAACATTTCCGCATCTCTGCTGCTGATGGCGTTTCTTCTTCTGAACCATCATTATCATCATCTTCGTCATCAGAAATTTCAACAAATCCATCCTGGTTTTGTATCATTGAAACAAGATTCTCAGTGAATTCTTCCTCAGTCTGATTTTGCACAGTCTCAACATCATCATCAATGCTCACCCAGTTTCTAAACTCCTCCTCACTTTGCCCAACCGGAGATGGTGGCAAAGGAATGATCACATTTTTCAATTCGTCGTTGGTGAAACCACCCTTTTTCCAACAGTTCTTGATCGTCACGGTTTTAACTTTGGCCCATGCTCCTTTGATCATATGAATTGCCTCCAGCAAGTTAGTACGTTTCACCACAGTCTGAGCTTCAAGTCCCGTCTCAGGAGAATCATCTAGGATATCAATCAGCTTCTGGCGCATTTCATGTCTGAAATAACTCTTCATTGACCGGATGATGCCCATGTCACAGGGCTGCAAAATCGAGGTTGTGTTTGGTGGAAGAAAAAACAGTGAAATGTTCTTCAGAGTGGTGGCAGGTTTGTGAGCTGAGCAGTTATCCACCAATAGAACTATGTTTCTTTCTTCCCTCTGCAGCCGTTCATCCCACGATTTAAGCCAGTCTTCGAAGATGCTCCTTGTCATCCATGCATTTTTGGAGAAGTTGTATAAAATGGGAAGAGAGCTAACGGTATTGAAGCAGCGAGGAGACCTAAATTTTCCAACCAACAGCAATTTTTCTTTGTCACCGTTCATGTTGCAAATGACTAGCACGGTTACGCGGTCTTTTGCTGTTTTGAATCTTCGCTGCGTTCTCTTTTTCTCTGCTTCTACGTAGGTACTTGCTGGTAGAGCACGGAAGAAAATAGCGGTTTCGTCAGCGTTGTAAATATTTTCTGGTGAGAACGATTGTAGAACGAAATTCCTCTGCCCCGGCGATGTCTGCTTCAGCTATAAAATGTAAAAAGGTATGAAAATTTTTTCGGAAAACGAGGACGTAGCTAAAACGAAAATGAGATAACTAACCTTTTAGGGTGGTAAATGTCACAGAGAATCGCTTCTTCTATCGATTGAACCATCCATCTGTGGCCTTGAAATCTGCATGTCCAGCGGCTTCAGCAATATTGTTTGCTTTCTCCATTAAGATTGGACCATTAACTGGGGCATTTCTTTGGCAAATAAACTTAAACCAATCAAATAGAGCTTTTTCTACATCCTTATCTTTCCCCGATCTTTTACGTTTCATCCCACTCGCAGTGTCTGAAGAACGTATAAGGGCTTCGTTTTTTATTAAGCCTTGTAAGCATCCTCTACTAATTCCGAGTCGATCAGCTGCTTCACGCTGACTCATGAAGGTAAACGTTTTGTAGCGATCGAGCAACTCTAGCTTTTCTGCTGCTGTTTTACCATGTCTTCTTGATCTATTCATCTGCAATGGATCCAGAAAACTTTTCGAAGTTAAATTTCATAAAACCGCTTCAGTTGCAACAATAACTGCACAACTCCTACGACTGGTGTTCAATTATTCTGCTTGATTAGGCCTACCAGTACACTAGGACATGTACGTACTTGTCCATACGAAACTGATAATCCAATATTGTACGTACTTATTAGCACATAATGAAGAAAAATTTGACTACATAAAGCACGTAAACTGGATGTATTAAGCGGCGCTTGGATTTATTAACCAAAGTTTTTATAACGGGAAAGAATTGGGACGATTCCGTTCCAAGCAAATTGGATGTAATAAGCGGCTGGATTTATTAACCGTGGATCATTAACCGAATTCCACTATATGTCATTGTTCTGTGAACTTTCGATAACGATCTAACTTTGCGCAAATGAGTTTGGCTTGTAAACAAAACAGGTTTATGATTGATCGACAGAAAGATCAGACTCCAGCAGTCTAGCACCTTTCAAAAATCTTTTTTCAAAGCGACATGCAGCTGCTGGAAATGTGGTTTTACACTTTGCAACGAAACGAATAAAACAAAAAATGCAAGAAAGTAAGAAAGCGATACATCTCCTATGGATTGCCACCTTAACGTGGTGGGGAGGTATGAGTTTTTAATGATCCTTACAGCAATGCCGTCGGTAGTGTTTAATCACTTCCATCAGGGTCACCCATGACGGTAAGGTCGAACGAGAGAAACAGACCAAGTAGCAATCCAATGCTGTAGCTAAATGGAAAGTTGTAATAACAATATTCATGCTGCATCGGACGGCGCGCAGGATAAAAAGGTCCGCGTTCGAGTTTTAGACAGAGGGACTCGTTCGAAAAATAAGCTACAGTCTCCCCCACAAGCTGACCGTCACCGGAAATCCACCAACGCAGTCGCTAAGCGTTTGGAGAGGCAAATGGGGGCAGCGCACAGAAAACGTACTCGAGTTGGACCAAACTGCCGGGATCTAGCTATCGGGAACTGGAACGTTTCGTCACTGACAGGAAAAGAGCAGGAGCTTGTTTGCGAAGCCCAACAGTATCGCCTTGATGTTGTGGGAATTTCATCAACAAAGCGCCGGGGTTCTGGAACTGTCGAGTTGAACGGTGGATGGAAAATTTTCTACTCAGGTGTTCATGCAGCAATGTCTGCTCAAGCTGGTGTTGGCTTACTTGTGAGCCCCAAAATAGCTGAATGTGTCGTTGAGTGGGTACCACTGGGAGGAACGGTTTGTCTTCTAAAGCTAAGGCTGCAGGAGCGATCTCTGTGTATCTTGCATGTGTAAGCACCTAACATAGAATCACAGTATGAAGCCTTTCTGGAGGAAGTTGAGGTTGCATTGGGAAAAGCAATTTCATCAGAATCCCTTGTCCTTGTGGGCGATTTCAATACACATAAGGGCATCGACAATGCAACCTGGAAAGGTGTTATTGGGCAACATGGTGACCCTGACATTAACAAGAACGGAAGGTGTTTATTGCAGTTCTGTGCCACCAATGGGCTGTGCAGAATGAACACATTTTTTCAGCACAAAAGAATTCAAAAGAATTCATAAGTACACCTGGTACAGAGAATCTTTGGGACAACGCTCCCCTATTGATTTTTCTATCGTTTCGGCGGACTTGTTTTCTACCGTGTCTGATGTTCGTGTTAAAAGAAGGGCTGAGTTGTCAACTGATCACCACCTAGTTGTCTGCACTTTGAAACCCTTGAAAAAACGAAAGACTTTTCGACCACGAGAAACTTATCGAATCAAATGGGAATCATTGGCTGGCAAAGAGGTACGAACTGCATTTGCACACAACATTGCATCTAAGTTCAAAGAACTTACGACCTCTACTGAAGACATTGAAACTGAGTGGTGTTTGTTTCGAACAGCAGTCATTACGTCCGCTACTAACTGTTTTGGACGTAAGCGTGTTGAAGGGACGAAGAGTAGCGAGAAAAGAACTCCTTGGTGGAACCAATAAGTTAAAGAAGCTATTCGTGCGAAAAAAGTGGCCTATAAGCCTGGCTTGCATATAAGTCATCACTTGAACTTCGTTCGCAGTACTCTGAAGCACGTAAGGCGACAGCCACAAAAGTTAAACTGTCCAAGGAAAAGGTCTGGAAGGAATTTGGAGAAAGGTTAGACGATGATTTCAAATCGGCAAAGTGTTCTGGCAGACCATTCGCTGTTTGCGTGGAAAAAGATCTCGAGCCGCTCTCTTTATCGAAGATTCAAATGGTGTGACTCTGAAAGATCAAGATGCTATTTTGAATCGGTGGAGAGACTACTTTAGTGATCTTTTAAACCCAGTTGATGCTACACCGATTCAAATTCACGAGGAACAGGTTGGGGAAGATATTCAAATAACCAAAGCAGATGTGAATGCAGTAATCAAATCATTGAAAACTGGAAAAGCACCTGGTGAGGATGATATCAGACCTGAAATGTTAAATGCAATGAACATATATGGTGTTCGTTGGCTGACTCGTGTTTGTAAGGTGGCATGTAGTACTGGGCAAGCACCAAAGCAATGGTAAACTAGTGTGATAATACCTATCCACAAGAAAGGAGACAAGAGAAAATGCACCAATTATAGGGGCATATCTCTCATCAGTGTCCCGGGTAAGGTCTATGCCAAATGCCTTGAAAAGAAATGCCGTAAAATAGTCGAGCCTAAACTAACGGATGCTCACTGTGACTTTCGTCCTGGCCGAAGCATAATGGATCAGATCTTTGCCTTGCAGCAAATCTTTGAGAGGTCGTGGGAATATGCAAAAGAGGTCAATGCATGTTTTGTTGATCTTGAAAAAGCATATGATCGCATTCCTGGAGACAAGCTTTGGGCGGTGCTGTTGCAGTATGGCATTGATGGCCAGTTACTAAATGCCATTAAGTCGCTGTACACGCATTCCGAGGTCTGTGTTCGAGTTAACAGTGCAACGACGAAACCTTTCAGAGTAAGTGTGGGACTACGGCAAGGCTGCTCTCTTTCACCTATTCTATTCCTTATTTATATGGATAGAATAGTTAAGAAAAGTGAGTGTTGTGGCGGAGTAAAGATCGGTGAATGCACTGTACAACGTCTGTTATTTGCAGATGATCTTGTGCTTCTATTTGAATAAGATTACAGATGAGTGCTTGATTGTTTATTGCTTGCTGGTAAAATAGGCTGTGGCTAATAGTACTGTACACATTGCTGTAAGACATTCAACTGGTTCCAATTGGTACAGCTGACAAGTAAGTGGTATCTGCTACAGGTATTGTGAGTATACTTCTAAATTATTTTATTGTATTTTTGCTTAACTTTGTGAAATTTACAGGCTATTGAACTTACTTTACTAACTGGTTAATTAAGTCAACTGGGGTAGTCTAATCTTTAAGAATATTTTTGACACTTTAATCTTTAATTCATTGAGTTTAGACTGAAATTACTGATCCTTAATGGCTAGTATTAGCAGTGGTAAGTACTCTCTGGAGAGCATCATGGATGAGTTGAAGAACATCAAGGAAACTCAAGAGAGGTAGGCTCCCAGCAATATTTACAATCCCAAACTGCCAGTGCTCCTCCCGAACTATCTTTTGTTGCAGGTGATGCTCAAGGCCAACAGCTGAGAGCTATCAATGATTCCATCCGCAGGCTAGAGGGCATCGTAGAGGAGCTAGCCAAGGGCCTGCAACAGACAGAACGAGAACTGGATGATCTGGAGCAGCATGGCCGCCGCAACTGCCTGATACTACATGGATCCCACAATGTCCCAACAGACCGGAATTACCTTGGCTTTCAGGATTTTGTTATTAATAAATTAAATACTAGACTAAAACTGGACTATAAAATTAAACCCTTGGATATTGACACCTGCCATGTTCTTCCTTGCAGAAACAATCGACCACCTCCCATCATCGTCAAGTTTGTTCGGAGATCAATTCGTGACCTGGTTTACAGCAACAAGAAAAAGCTCAAAGATGACAACAACCCGGAGAAGATTTCCATCACTGAATCCCTCACTAGACGACGACTTCGATTGGTAAAAAATGCAAAAGATGAATTTGGCTTCCGCAACGTCTGGACTAATAATGGTATAGCATACTGCTACCACAATAACCGCAGGCAAGTAATTAATGATTTTTATGATATAGAAAAAATTTCGAAGCCTTAAACTCCCATTGCTGTTGGTGTTGGCCCAAGCATACTTTCTCCTTTTGTACCGATACCCAGTGCTAAAACCATGATGCAATATTCTTTTTATATTTCTCCTAAATTTGAAATCTAACTCTTATAATTCCCTAAATTAAAACCCTCAGGCCCTGCCCAAACACCAGCTTTTTTTTCTTGAGAAAGCCAAGCACCAGCAACTTATCTGAATTTTTTCTTAGTTTATACTTGTGCCTTGTTACATTATTTTTGTTATCTTTTGTGTAAATTCTGTGTGTATATATGTCCAAAGTGCGCAAATATCCAATTGACTGTAATTTTTGCAATAACTTCATCTCAAAAAGACAAAAGCATGATTCATGTTGTGTATGCAGAGTCAGTTATCACCTAAAATGTATTAATCTCTTGATGAAAACTCCCAATATAAATGCAAACTTAAATTATCTTTATAATAATTGGCTTTGTATCTCATGTGCTGCTGAGACCTTGCCCTTCTTTTCACTTACTGCTACAGAATTTAATGACCTATTTTCAAACCCTGTGCTGAAAGTACCACTGCCATCTGCTGATGAACTTAACAATATACTGCTAGATGCTACAAATTGCTTTGACTCTGATAATGACATTGATGATAATATAGTACAAAATAACCAGATGGATACCTATTTCTCTGTTCAACAAGCTAATGCATTACTGCATAGCAGGTACAGTAATGAAGACAGCTTCTCAACAATATGCATTAATGTAAGGTCCCTGATAAATCCCCAATTTCAGCAAATTTGAAAGTTTAATCTCTGGCCTAGACTTTCAACCACATTTAATTGCAGTTAATGAAACGTGGGAAAAGCCTCACACAATTGGCCAACATAAAAATTTAAATGGGTATGTGTATATTTCTAACCCCAGAGTTGTCAGCAGAGATGGTGGTGTTGGAATGTACATAAAACAGAACTTGATTTTTGCCCCCTTTCCTGAACTATCGCTCATGCATGAAAAATCCTTTGAATCTCTGTTTGTCACTATTCAATTTGAAGGCAGAAGGCTGATTTGTGGCACTGTCTATAGACCGCCTCGGTGTGATAATGTGAGTCTGACCTGCTTTTTCCAAAACCTGAATATAGTACTAACTGAAATAAGTAAAACCAAAAACAGATGTTTTATAATGGGAGACTTTAATTTCAACTTGCTAAACCTCTTGGACAAAAATACTGAAATGTTCACTGATGCTATGTTTAACAACAACTTCTACCCTCTCATTAATAAACCTACCAGAATTACTGACTCCCATAGTTCTACCATTGATCATATCTGGACTAATATTATGGCTACTAATATTACGAGTGGCATTATTGTGCATTGTGTTGCCGATCATTTACCAGTCTTACAAGTGTGTAAGTTTGGTAAATTAAAAATTTGTAGTGTACCTAAAACTAGATCTTTTGCCCTATGCAACATTCAAAAATTCAAGTCCTCACTAGAAACCGCTGATGTTAGCGATATTTTTGACCGTACTGATCCTGATAGTTGCTTTAAAATGCTACACGATTTATTATTTGATGAATTTGACAAAAACTTTCCTTTAACAAAACCTACTAAAAGTAATAAACGCTGTGAGTGGTATGATCTAGAATTGAGACGTCTCATGTTAAAAAAAGATAGACTGTACAAGAAGTTTCTTGCGAGACATGACCAAGCTTCTAAAACTCGGTATCAAAAAATTAGAAACCATTATTTCCATCTGATAAGCGTAAAGAAGAAAAAATTTTACTTACAAAAATTTAAGAATTCGCACAATAACGTGAAGAAAACCTGGCAATGCATTAATAATCTTCTTGGAAGGGGTAGATCAGGCAGTGCCGCATCAGCCTTTTGCATTAACGGTAAAATGACTTGTGATCCAACATTCATAGCTTATGGATTTAATGACCACTTCTCAAACATTGCTGTTGACCTGGTAAACCAACTCCCAAAATCTTCTCAACATTTCAAAGAATACTTAACCTCGGCCAACCCTTCTTCAATTTTCTTATACCCTACATCACCTTTTGAGGTCAAGCAACATATTAATGAAACATCCCCAAAGTTTAGCGCAGGTTGGGATGAAATGCCTTCTGCCGCCTTAAAATATCTACCCGATTGTATCATTAACGTCCTAAGCTATATTTTTAACCTATCCCTTTGTCAGGGTAAATTTATCTCCTCCTTTAAGCATGCGAAATTAATACCTGTCTACAAAAGGGGTGACTCGAAAATTCTGACCAACTACAGGCCTATCAGCTTGCTCCCTAGTTTTTCAAAGATTTTAGAAAAAATAGTTTATAAACGTTTGTATTCCTTCTTCAGTCGCTTCAATTTATTTTCAAATTCCCAATTTGGCTTCAGGAAGGGTCATTCTACATCCCACGCCAATTGTTTGCTTATTGACAGGGTTACAGCAGCATTTGAGAAAAAACTTACGACTCTGGGCATCTTTCTAGACCTTTCAAAAGCATTTGATACGATTGACCATAAAATTCTATTGCATAAACTCAGGCACTATGGCGTCAGAGGTACAGCTTTGGACTGGTTTGAAAGTTACCTAACTGGACGTACCCAACAAGTATGTTTTAACGGCCGTGCTTCTAACAATATCAATGCAATTAACTTTTCCGTTCCTCAGGGTTCTATTCTTGGCCCCTTATTGTTCATTATATATGTAAATGATTTTCCCAACTGTTTAAAAAATGGAACCAGTTTATCCTTTGCTGACGATACGAGCATTCTGATAAGTGGTAATAATGCTAAATCGATCTTTGAAAAAGGCAAACAAGAATTAGACAATGTTGATAACTGGTTAATTGCAAATAACCTCTCACTCAACGCTGGTAAAACCAAGTGTGTGTACTTTCGGACTGTAAACTCAAAACCTCCTCCATGTGCCTTAAACTTAATGATTAGAAACAAACCAATAGAAAGAGTATCGTCAATCCGAGTCCTGGGAGCAGTTATCAATGAAAACTTGTCGTGGAAAGATCACATGCTATCTTTAAAAAACAAATTAAGAGCTACATTGGGCGCCGTAATTAGAGTGAAGCCTTTCCTCAATAAAAACGCTTTATTAGTAATTTATCATTCGTTAATGCTAAGCCACATCAGATATTGCATTACTAATTGGTTCCATGGCAATTTAACAATAGTTAGTCAATTACAAAATATCTGCAATAAGTTCATTCGCTTGTCCTTCGGTCTAGCAAGTGAAGACGATATTTTACCATTTATGAGACGGCATAATTTATTAACGATAAAAGATATATTCAAACACGATGTAGCAGTAATTATGTATAAATATCATCAAGGTGCTCTTCCATCTGCGTTTGACGATATGTTTCGGTCCAAAACATCTTCAATTAAAACTCGTAGCAACAGTCAGTTAGTTCCCGCTTTCTGCCGTAGTACGGTAAGCCAACAATCCATACGATATGTCGGGCCGAAAGTATGGAGTAAAATTCCAATCGCCATTAAAAAATCCCGGACAATCAGTGCGTTTAAAAAGAAATTGAAACAGTACTTCATAAATGGCTATTAGGCTGTCCAGTGTCCTTGGCTGTATCTCTGCACCTCTTCATTTCATTTCTAACATATAGTAATGGTGTGTTAAGCCAGCAACCTGTCTCTGGATATAATATTGCCATTGTTATTATTATTACAGTATTTTTATTATTATTTTTTCTTCTAGCTTCAAACAGACATTGCTTCGTTTTGCTTTTTTGTACTTTCAGGTGATCAACTGATGTGCATGCAATTTCGGACACACTTCTACATTGTGCATCCCTCCTTACGCCTTTGGACATCGGACATGCGTTTTTATTTCATTTTTTGTTTATTTATTTATTTTTTTAGGCTTAAAATTATGTGAGATGGCAAGACCTGGAGGTAGCCGGCCGATGCCAAATTTAGCTTGCTTTAACATTGCTGTATTTAGCATTATTTCTGCTCTGTCGGTCGGTCCTGCTCTAAAGTTCTTGCCATGTTGAGACATCACAGACTTCTGGAAACGGCTTAGCTCACTGGTTCTCAAACATCTTGCTTCATGGCACAGGATGTTTTTAAATCGGTGGTCTGGCTGGACAGGATTTCTTTTGGTAGGTTTCTTTGCCTGGTGGGCCTTTTGGGGTTCTCTATCATCGGCGGCGCTCGTGACAATTAAGGCGGGTATTACGTGTTTTATTCTTGCTTCTGTTCTCCGTCAGCTTTTCAGTTCTATAGGCGCTGTTACGACTTGGATTAACCTTGAAAGGCCACACACTGTCATGTTTTCCTACCATTGCACCATAGCATGGCAGTGTGGAATCTGTGACTCTCTTAGCTGTCTTTTTTATCTGACCGTCGTTTTTTTTTTTTTTTCTATGCTGTATGTGTGTGTGTTCTTTTTCTTTATTTGATAAATCTCTATTGTCGGGTGCTGCAACCATGCTTCTCATGTTACTTTTCTTGATCTTCCATTCTCCCCTTGCATGTTACAACGTTTATCGTTTTGTTGCTTCTTCCCTTTTCTCGTGCTGTCCAATTATACTGTATGTTATTTATGCATGTTATTCTTGTGTTGACGGTACGGAAATAAAAGACACTAACTAACTAACTAACTGCTACTCGACTCTACCCAAAATGGTCTCCAGCAAGCTCTTGACAGGTTTTCGGATGCATGCTCTGTGGCCGGAATGAAAATCAGTTCAACAAAAACAGAAACCATGTGCCTGTCCAGACAACCAAAGCAGTGCTCTCTCCAAATTGATGGAGTACCACTAAAACAGTCAGAGAAATTCAAGTACCTCGGCGTCGAGACGAGGTGAAACGAAAAATGAGCTCATGAGCTCAAGTTTTAGAGCACATGAGCTCAAAATTTTGAGCGCATGAGCTCCAAAATGAGCGCATGTGCTCAAATTAAAAAATGAGCTTATTTTGAGCTCATGAGCTCAAATTTTAGAGCACATGAGCTCAAAATTTTGAGTGCATGAGCTCCAAAATGAGCGCATGTGCTCACATTAAAAAATGAGCTTATTTTGAGCTCATGAGCTCAAATTTTAGAGCACGAGCTCAAAATTTTGAGCGCATGAGCTCCAAAATGAGCACATGTGCTCGCATTGAAAAGTGAGCTCAATTTGGAGCTCATGCGCTCAAAGTTTTGAGCTAAACCGTTGCCGCGTTTCTACCAACTACTGAAGGTGAATGTGGGGGGAGGTACAGGAAAATGTGGAGAGAGGTGTGGGGAAGTGTTAGGGAGAGGTGTGGGAGAGTGTATAGGGTGACTGTGAAGGGTATGGGGAAGTGTGTTGGGGACGGGGTGTGGGGTAAAGTGAGAGGAAGTGTGCTGGGGTGTGGGGGGGAGGTGAGGTTTATTTTCTATTTGGTGTATTATATCAAGAGTGCTCGCACCAACTGTTCGCCTAGATAACCTTGCTAGAGTGCTCGCACCAACTGTTCGCCTAGATAACCTTGCTGGAGTGCTCGCACCAACGCAAGTGTTAAGGCGGGATATAAATATGTCATTATCATTATTATTGTTATATTTGGTATTGTATTTGGTTATTATGATTGGTATTATGTTTGGTATATTCTACTTGGTGTTGTATTTTTTCGAGCGCCATGAATCTACAACAAATAATTGATTTTGAATTTGAGGAGAGGTGTGGAAAAGTGCGTTGGGGTATGGGGAAAGGGGAGTTGGCAAATCTGTGGGGGGTGCCGAGAAGTGTTGGGTAAGGCGTGGGAAAGTGTGTTGGAGTGTAAGTATGATGTTGGAGTGTAAGTGTGTTGGAATGTAAGTGTTGGAGTCAAAGTATGGCATGAGACGGGGGGGTGTGGGGAAGTGTTGGGGAGAGGTGTGGGAAAGTTGTGTTGGGATGTGGGAGAGGTAGGGGGAGATGTGGGGAAGTCTTGGGACAACTGTGTTTGGGTGTGGGGGAGGTAAGGGGAGATGTGGGGGGAAGTGTGGGGAGATGTGGAAAAGTGTTGGGAGAGGTTTGGAAAGGGTAGATGTGGGGGTGTTTGGAAGTGTTGGGTAAGGTGTGGGAAAGTGTGCTGGAATGTGGGGGAGGTAGGGGAGATATGGGAAAGTGTGTAGGAGAGATGTGGGAAAGCGTGTTGGTATGTGGGGGAGGTAGGGGGAGATGTGGGGAAGTCTTGGGAGAGGTGCGAGAAGGTGTGTTGGGTGTGGGGTAAGTAAGGGGAGATGTGGGGGAAAGTGTGAGGAATGTGGAAAAGTGTTGGAAGAGGTGTGGAAAGGGTAGATGTGGGTAGAGATGTGGGGGGTGTGGAAAAGAGTTGGGTAAGGTGTGGGAACGTGTGTTGGAGTGAGGGGGTAAGGGAAGAAATGGGAAAATGTGTTGGGGTGTGGGGAAAGTTGGGGGAGATGTGGGGGGTGTTGGGAGAGGTGTGAGTAAGTGTGTTGGGGTGTGGGGGAGGTAAGGGGAGATGTGGAAAAGTGTTGAGAGAGGTGTGGAAAGTGAAGATGTGGGAAGAGGTGTAGGGGATGTTTGGAAGTGTTGGGTAAGGTGTGGGAAAGTGTGTTGGGTTGTAGGCAGAGTAAGGGAAGATATGTGGCGAAGTGTTAAGGAAAGGTATGGGAAATTGTGTTGAAGTGTGGGGAAAGTAGAGGAGATGTGGAGAAGCGCGGAAAAGTGTGTTGGGGTGTGGGGGAGAAGTGGGGAAGTGTGGAAAGTGGAGAAAGTACGGGTAGAGATGTGGGGGGGTGAGGGGAAGTGTAGGGGTGAATGTGAAGAGTGTGGCTAAATGTGTTAGAGTGTGGGGAGAAGTTTGGGGGGTGCGGGGGAGGTGCAAAGAAGTGTTCTGGGGTGTAAGGATGTTCATTTCAAAATATTTTCCTATTTTAGAATAATTTCGAATCTTTTTTTTTAATTCCAGAATCTTTCCAGAATATCGAATCCTATTGCAAAATAATCACAAATTCTTGTATTTTTCAAGTCACAGCCTTGTTTTGCAAAACCGAAACTGGAAGACGTAACTTTCAACTTTCGTAACTGTCATAAAAACTAATGCGAAGAGAAATGCAAGAATTTAAAGAGAATAGACATTGACAAGCGTTGCTTGCACCAGCCACACGTGCGCACACACACGCGCGCAACCACCAGCGGTTGCTCTGTGCGTTTATATGGTAGCGTGTGTGCACTGCGCAATGGCTCTTTGATGTGCGCGTTTGTTCTTGCTGCATGAGAAATGCGCGTGCACTGACGTTCATACACAAACGACGCTGAAGCAGCGCATCTAGACGAACTTCAACTATTTCGATTCCATAATTTGGAACCGGTTTCGATAGATTCGGTATTCTGGAATGAACATCCCTACTGGGATGTGCGGTGAGATGAGAAAAGATGTGGAAAAGTGTTGGGGAGAGGTGTGGGAAACTGTGTTGGGGTGTGGGGAAAGTAGTTTAAGGGGAGATGTGGGGAGAAGTGTGAAAAGTGTGTTGGGGTGTGGGGGAGGTAAGGGAAGAAGTGAGGGGATTGTGGGGAAGTGTTGGAGAGAGGTGTGAGAAAGTGTGTTGGGGTATGGTGGAAGTGAAAGGAGATGTGGGGAAGTGTGAAGGGAGACATGGAAAACCCCAACAGACCTCCTTCAACACTTCCCCCACACCCCAACACACTTTCTCACATCTCTTCAAACACTTTCCCATTTCTCCCCCATATCTCCTCCACATCCCAACACACTTCCCCACACCTTCCCAACAGCCAACACTTCCCACATCCCCATACCCCAACACACTTCTCCACACTTCCCCTCACTTTTCCCTACACCCCAAAGCACTTTTCCACACCTCCCGTAACACACCTTCTTACACTTCTTCAACACTTTTCCTCACCCCCACATCTCTTCCACATCCCAACACACTTTCCCACACCTTCCCCAACACTTTTCCAGATCCCCACACCTCCCCAACATCCCAACACACTTTGCCACACCTTCCCCACACTTTTCCTCACCTCATCCCCACCCAAACACACTTTCCCACACTTCTCCACACCTTTCTTCATCTTTCCCCACACCCCAAAGCACTTTTCCACACCTCCCACTACACACCTTCTTACACCTCTTCCAACACATTTCCACACTCCCACATCTATTCCACATCCCAACACACCTTCCCCAACACTTCCCCACATCACATCCCAACACACTTACCCACACCTCCCCCAACACTTTCTCACACCTCCCCCACACCCCAACACACTTCCTCTCACATTTCCCCACATCCCAAAACACTTTTTCACACCTTCCCCAACACTTCCCCACATTTCCCCCAACCTATCCCACATCTCAACACACTTTCTTATACCTCCCCACCACACTTTACCGCATCTCCCCCAACACTTTCTCACGCCCCCCCCCCCACACACACCTTTTCCCACATCTCTCCTTACCTCCACCACACCCCAACACACTTTCCCACACCTCTCACCACATTATTCCTCGCCTCCCCTCACAATCCAACATATGCGCTCTGAAGGTGAGTTAGCGCATGAGCCCCCTACCCCAAAACACTTTTCCACACCTTTCCCCAACACTTCCCCGCGTTTCCCTCACCTCCCCCCTACACCTCAACACACTTTCCCACACCTCCCTCAATTCTTCCTTTCACCCCCCACATCTCACCCCATCTCCACACCGCAACACACTTTCCCACACCTCTCACCACATTATTCCTCACCTCCCCTCACAATCCAACATATGCGCTCTGAAGGTGAGTTAGCGCATGAGCTCATTTCGAGCACGCCCCCCCACACTTCTTCCCACATCTCCCCTTACCTCCCCCACACCCCAACACACTTTCTCACACCTTCCCCAACACTTCTCCCCACATCTTCCCTTACCTCCCCCACACCCCAACACCCTTTCTCACATCTCCCCCAACACTTTCCCACACCCCCCACCCCAAATCACTTTTCCACACTTTTCTCCAACACTTTCCCGCGTTTCCCTCACCTCCCCCTACACCCCAACACACTTTTCCACACCTCCCTCAATTCTTTCTTTCACCCCCCACACCTCCCCTCATCTCCCCCACGCCGCAACACACTTTCCTACACCTCCCCACACACCTTTCACCGCGTCTCTCCTCACCTCCCCTCACAATCCAGCACATGCGCTCTGAAGGTGAGTGAGCGCATGAGCTCATTTAGAGCACGTGAATGTGATGAGCGCATGAGCTTATTTTTAGAGCACACGCGCTCTGAAGGTAAATGAGCGCATGAGCTCATTTTGAGCACATGCGCTCTGAAAGAGCTCAATTCGCTTTTCACCGCTGTAGTCGGCGTCTCATTCACAAGTGACGGCAGACAAAATAGCGAATTGGATATCCGCATCGGAAAAGCAAGTGCAGTAATGCGCCAGCTCCACCGATCTGTGGTACTGAAGCGGGAGCTTTGCACCAAGGCAAAGCTATCCATTTTCAGATCGGTCTATGTTCCTATTCTGACTTATGGCCATGAGTGCTAGATCATGAATGAGAAAGTGAGGTCTCGAGTTCAAGCAGTCGAAATGGGATTCTTGCGAAGAATTAGCGGTTTGACCTTGTTGGACAAGGTTAAAAGTGCAGATATTTGTGAATCTCTAAACATCGAAGCGCTGCTTCTCCGACTAGAAAGATCGCAACTGAGTTGGTATGGACATGTGACACGAATGTCCCAGGAAAGAACAGCCAAAAAACCGCTCTGTTCAACACCGATTGGTCGAAGGCCTAGAGGCCGTCCCAGAACTCGATGGCGAGATTACGTAGAAGATCTTAATTGGTCTCGCCTAGGCATCCCAGCAGAGCATCTATCCTTTGTTGCAGAGGATCGAGATGCTTGGAGGCTCCAACTTGAGCTGCTGCCCCCGCGACCCCCCAAGGATAAGCGGGTCCAGAAAATTGATTGATTGATTAAGAAAGCAATAGAGCGCCAGATTTCTTTGGTGCCTTATGTGCAAAGCAGAGATTTTCTTGAAGCCCATTCAGAGTTACTAGATGCTACTTTTCCGCCAGATATGTTTTTAATTTCTTCGGCATGCGAGATATGCTTTGTGCGGGTGTGAAGATTTTTAGGCGGGTTTTAAGAAATTGCTTCGCCGATTTTTAAGATTCACAACTCACAAGGCTTGATTAATGAAAAATGTGTGATCAAGCTCAAGCAAATTTGTTTTTTCATCAGTTCAAAATGACTTGTGCCTGCATTTGTTTGTTTGTTTAAAATCTTTGGGCAGATCTTTCACATTACTTGAAGAAAGCAACGTTATTCCAGTTGGAAGAAGTGGGTTTTTAAGTTGTTCTTGGGATTTGTTGTTATTTACACTTGTTCTTGGAAAAGCAACAACGCGGCATTTAGTTTGGTGAATTCAAACGTAGCTGTGACATTTTCTTCTTAATTCTGCGATTTGTTAGGTTAATTAGTTAAAACTTATTTATTTCTTAATGTTGGTATTTATTTTGGCAAAACAGCTAGTAAATGTTCATTTGTAATGCTTTCCAGGTTTGGATATTTTGGGCAATAATTTTTTTTTGTGCTTCGGATCACTTTGGCAAGTCTTTTTGTGACTTTTGGTGGCTTCTTTCAAACTCCGGCAACACTGAAGCCTTTATGCGACCGATTCTCACCAAAAAAAATGCAGCAAAAACGTATTTAAACTTTTGAACATCTGCCAAAAAAGGAACCGTTTAATGTCCAGGTTTTTCTGCTGCAAAGTTAGAGAAATTTTTTTTAGATAAAACACTGTCCTATCATATAGCGCCGTTGTGAAAGGTCACTTGGAAAAGACGTTTTAAAATCGGCAGGGTGACGCAGTGGTTTGGAGTGTCGTTTGCGAAAGGTTCAACTTCCAACCTAGTCTTGTTGCTGCGTTCTTGCATAAAGATTATCTCTACCTGGTGGAATTTAGCAAGCAGCAAATTAAAGAAGTCAGAAGTAAAATTCAACTGGAAAACTCGGAAACAAAGGCAACTCCTTTGCGAGTCTGGATTCGTCCTAAGCATAACACATCTGCCGTTTTCTCGTGATAGGAGGATAACGATGAAGAAATCGAATCAAAACCAAAACTTTTAGGCCTGACTGACCGGCATTTCGAAACGTTGGTCTTTTCATGAAGAATCGTTGAGGTGTGTTGATATTTGAGTGGCTGTTCCGCACTGGTTTTATTCGTAAATAAGTTAAAAAAAAAATCAAATGTTCATTATACTCGCCGTATTATGGCGAAGGATGTAAAAAGTGCCGTGGCCCATTTTAAGTGAGCGTCTAATCTAGGCAACACATGTTCAAACTTTGAAGAAGCGTCACAGCGGTTGAGAGCCGTTGGCGACGCAGTGTCCTATCTGACCGGCTCAGATCCAATCCACCGACAGCGACTGTCGTATTGTAATGTCAACCGGCCGGCTCATTATCAACTTTTCAGTATCCCAGGAAAATTCGCTCCTACTATCAGTGTTTTTTAAGCTGCTTGAGAAACCGAAACGGTCTCTCAACTTTTTGTAATGGTCTATCCAATACGCTTCGTTTCCATGTTGTCTAAATAAGTAGGCTACACTTACAACATGCTTAATCGCAATAGTTTTTGGACTATTAAAACTTGTCATTGGTCTTTGAAGTCGAATCAAAAAAACCTGTCTACTACGCACTGCAGCTGTTTCGGATTTAGCATAAACCAAATCAAATAAAAATCTCGTCATTAATTTGTTCCTAGCAAACTTCTCAAACAAAAAAAACTTTCATTATACTCGCGGTTTACGCCGAATCGTGTGACGAGTGGCGGGGCTCATCTCCCCGACTTAGTACCTGGCAACACAGTTCCGAAGAAATATCGCAGCTGTGGCGAGCCGTTGGTGACTGCCAACTTGACTGACCCGGGAATCGAACCCAAGATCTCCCGCACCGGTATCGATATCTTAACCCAGGACGTGGTTGTAACCCAGGCATGGGCAACATACGACCCGTGGGCCGGATCCAGCCCGCGAGTCCATTTTATGCGGCCCGCCGGCACTTGCAGAGGACTTTTTATTTTTTTTATAGAACATCTAAGAACAAGTAAACCTTATTTTGCTCTTCACCGCAGGAGCGTATTTAGGGGGAGGGCATTGTTCCATGCCCCTCCCCTCTTTTGACTCTGCTTTTTAGTAAAAAAAAATAACTAATGGTGCCAAGTGGCTAAAATATACCAGACTCTTTTGATGATTTCTGTAGCATATGACCAGGGGCGGATGGATGAGGGGTATGCATCCTCCCACCAGCCATTTTCAAAAACGTTTTTCATGCTCACAATCTTTCCATAATTTCGAACCTCTTCGATAGCGATAAGCCTTACGCCATAAGCACGCGTAAATCAAAAGTGTGCCAACAAAATGCATCATATTTGGCGAAGAACTCAGAACCAAGGTTAAAAAATTGAAACAAAACTTGCCTAAAAATTATTCAAAAAGCAGGATTAAAAAAAAAATTAGGAAATTATGGCCCCCCTTTAAAAATTTTTCGCTACGCCACTGTTTCACCGATATTTTCGGTGGAAAACAGGACATCGGAGGACGTGTAGACCTTTTTTTTGCTCTTTTTTGGTGAAGAACAGGACATCTGAGGACGTGTGGTCCATTTTTTGCTTTTCCGATCAGAGCGGCCCTGACAATAGTAGTTGTTGAAGATATTGAACTCGATCCATCTAATAATCCAGCCCGGGAAGGACTTCGTCTTCCCACATATGGCCCGTCGACTAAAGAAGTTGCCCACATCTGTTGTACCCTATTTGGTATGCAGTTGTGTTGCGCGTAATTTCACACAGTCTATTTCTTTGAAATGTTAAACCAGGGAACATTGCAATCTGCCTCTATCGACGTTGTAGGCCTATGTCATCTTTAACAGAATCATAGTTACCCTGTCAACGTCCTCTTTTAAATGGGCCAAAAACCTACGGGCTTTTTGCATCATTTCCATGCGTTCAATACAGTTGATACGGGTTTTTAATTTCAACTTCACAAATCCTTTAACGACTCCTTAAAACACATCGCGAGTACTTAAAGCGTAGTGGTTCTTAAACTAAAATTTACTCTCTCTTAATTTTAGCCTATATCGCCACTCTCAGTTTCAGCATGATCTTATCTCAGTAGTGTGTCTACGTAGAATGGTTGGTGTAATCTAGCCGAAATGTCTTTTTTATGTTTCACTTCGTCTCGGCTATTTTATTAGTAATTAAGGAAACTTATATTTCCTATTTGTTTTAATCTTTCTGTGTATGGAGGGGATCGCGTTTCTCAAACTTGCGCTGCACATAAACAAGACGAAGAAAAAACATCATAGAAACAGCTGAATCACGCTAAACAGTTAAAACAAAATCAAAAAAAGTGAAAAAAGGAGTGAAACATGAACAAGTACATAAGTATAACAATGTGTTGACAGGATCAATTCGACATCCGCTTTTCTTGCGATCCTCCAAAAATCTTGATCCTATCCAAACACATTTAATTGTGAACAAAGCAAGGCTAGTAGCAGACCATCGTTTCTTGGAATACGTCAATCCCGATTTCGGATTATCTAGATGATAACTGGGGCTACAGCACAACTCTCCAGTTCGCTGTTCCAAATCCCCATCCCCACGTCCCACACCCTCGAACTAAGTGCAAGTGGTGACTTCAACATCACTTCGAATAGTGAGGTCGTCGACTTAGAATAACAAGTTCTTAAACCTGTAAATCAGTGTTTTCCAGATTGTTTGAACCCGCGTACCATTAGCAGGTTTCGTATCACGTGCATAAGCGCACCACCATCACTTAGCAAATTGTGAAGAACTCACAAATACTAAGTAATATTGTTTTTGATTAAGTGGCATCAGCTTGGAGGTGAAAGACTAAAAAATGATTAAAACAATACGAGTTCAGCACAATATTAGCACGCGCAAATTGGTCAACGAAGGAAGTATGGGGTACAGAGCACTTGGTCGCAAAAGGGCGCAACCTCTCATGCTACTTCTATTTTCGCGCTATTTAGCGTTTGGTTATTATGAGGTCGAAAACACACTTCTTGTTCTTAATAGCATCAGTGCATCCAGAAAAAGGAATGATAATTTTCAAGTACTAGCAATTTTAAAAAATTGTAGTAACCATCGGCTTAAATAGTTGATTTTTGCAACACTTCAAAAAACTCTGGCGCACTAGAGTTTGAAAGTCACTGCAGTAAATTGTGCGAAAGCATTGTACACATTAGCCTCCTCGTGGCGAATCCCGGAAATGGAAACTGCATAGTTCCTGGCGAATGATGACTATAATGGAAAGCTTCCGGGGTGATAAAAGAATAAACCCACGGCTCCAGAGGCAAATACGAAATGGCAAACTCGCAGAGGCTAGCTTCGGGCAACTTTTGCCCTAATACACTGCAGCAGAACATCGAGGGCCTAACGCAGAGCAAGATCTACGTTGTCAGTCAAATGGCCACCAGGCATAGGGCTCTTGTCATTCTTCTACAAGAGACTCACTGCACCACGACGGATCAGCTAGTGATACCGAACTTCACACTAGCTGGCTGGACTATGAGCAGAAAGCATGGCCTCGCTACGTTTGTTCATGAGGAACTCGGCTGGACCCTTGCTGATCAATCTCTGGATGGATCAGTTGTCGAGTGGCTCCTTGTGGATGTTGATGGCGCGAAAATCGTCAACGTCTATAAACCACCAACATCGCGAATGATATCATCCATCCCAGCGTTCTCACACCCCTGTCTCTACGCAGGTCATTTTAACTGCCAGCATGCAGACTGGGGCTATAGCACCACCAGTCTAGATGAAGAATCTTTGGCAGATTGGGCGACTAAGAGCAGTCTTGCTTTGTTAAATAATCCTGAAGACGCTCCCAGCTTCTTCTCTGGACGCTAAAACACCGGTACCAACCCAGACTTGGCTTTCGCCAGCAATGGTCACGCCTGCTGGCAACTGGACAGACGCATTCTGGAAAAGTTCCCTAGGTCTAAACATCGACCATCGCTGATTAAGACCTCCAAAACGGTTGTTTTACTTCCAAGTAAGTCCTACAAGCGATGAAACTTTCAAAAAGCCAACTGGAAAAAGTACACCCGCATCACCAACAGGCTTGCTCGGGACCTACAATCTCCGAACACTACCAGTGTTGATGAGGCATTTCTTCGGGCACCACAGGGTGAAGGCTCTAACACAAGCTGCCTTTGCCTTGCTTGCCAGACTTGATAAAAGGCGAAGGAAACGCTGGTCAGAGACAGTTAATGCCATCGACTTTACGCACTCCAGCCGGTTGGCATGGAATGCTACAAACAATCTGACTGGCAGGACCAGACAATCCTATCGTCCTTGTCCCATTTCTGACAACTCAACTGCTTCGCAGCTGGTTGAGAATGGGACATACAAGACGAATGACCGTGACTACCAGACTCGTGCTCAAGGAAGTGTCTGCGCTTTGGATAATACCAACACCTGCTGACAAATGTATCTCCGATGAATTCTCCCAAGAAGAATTGCCAGGTCCCTTTAAATGTTAAAGCCAGGCAAAGCTCCAGGCCCAGATTCCATATGCCCGGAGCTGATAGATAACACTGGTCTGCGTTTAATTTTTTTCCCCAGAGGTTGAAAGTTTTTCAGCTGTTTTTATACTGTTCTTTGACATAGAATTCAAATACGCGATCAGTTTTTTTCGATCAGGTCAAGTTTTCTTGTTATGAGAATTTTAATTTTTTAAAAAATTTTTGCTAAAACAGCTATTTAGTATACTATTTGTGTATTCCAAATTACATCACTTTCTTGGAAACATTTAATAATTGGTCAAAATATGAACGCATGTGAACAAAAGATTCAAACACAAACAATAGGGCGTTTGACAGCTTTCCTTTTATGCTGTGGAACAAGGGTATCTCTTGCAAGACACCTGCGATAGTGGGCAGCGTGGCGCAGTGGTTCGGAGCGCCGTTTTTACGACGACCATGATCGCAAGGTTAATGGTTCAACTCCCAACCTAGTCTCGTTGTAGCGTCCTTGGATAAGATGCTTCACGATGATTATCTCTGCTTGGTGTAATCTGGCAAGCAGCAAATTAAAGACGTCATAAGAAAATTCAATCGGAAAACTTGGAAACAAAGGCAACTCCTAAGCCAGTCTGGATTCGTCCTACGCATAGCGCCTCTGCCGCTTTCTCGTGATAGGAGGATAAAGATGAAGAAATCAAAATCAATATCCCAATGGCCTTGACATCGCTCTTCCATCATGCAAATGCCATGCAAAGGCGAAAACGTTCACCCTCTTCGTCACTGCAATTACCGCAGTTTTCTGGAAAGTAATCCAAAGGGTAATTTAGGAAATGCGCCTTAGTAAACATTTTTGCATTCAAAACCTGGAAGCTGTGCATTAGCCATATCTCCATAGTTTTATTACGCTTTTTCCGAAGAAATTCGGTTGATACATTTTTGAAAGATACCCATGCTCTTTTTTCTGCTTCAGATAAAACTTCATCAAAACTAGAATTTCGCATTAATTCACGAATTTGAGGTCAGTTAAACACACCTGCATCAGCTGAAAATTTACACTGGAGAAATTTGAACGATGTGCTGTCTTTACTTAAGGCTTTGACCAAATGTTTCATTAAATCAAGTTTAATGTGTAAAAAAGGAAGTACTCGTTTTTCGGATCAACCAGCAAGCTTGATTTTGCATTGCATGTACCAGGCATTAAAAAGCCTCTAGCTGGCCATTCTTTCTGGAAATAAGGTCAGTCATCAGCTCTGGAACCCCAAAGACATTAAGAGCACGGATATTCTTTATTTAACCTCTTTGAAGACGAAGGAGTATGGATATCATTTTCAAATCACTACAAATCTTCCGTAGGTGAAGACTGCCGCACAGATCATCCGGTAAATATTTCATGTTTAACCAGGACTCTGCTCATCTATTGGGATCTCGACTTCATGAAAGCAATTTAATAGTTTCACAAAATACATTTTATTGGTACCGGAATCGACAAGAGTTCAGAAAATACTTTGGAAAGGATGAGCACTGAGCAGCACTGGCTTGTGTACTGGGCTTGTAAGTGCTTTGGGCATGGAATATGAGGCAGAAGAATCGAGGTTGTTTTTGGATTCTTTCGTCAGAAGTATGAAAGCAGTTCTTCTACACATTGCCAATTACGTGGTTTGGTTCCCATTGCTCATTCAGTTGTTCTTTGAGAGCCAAAACGCAAGCTTCTTCACCTTTGTATCACCTTCTCAGGTTTTCCTCACAGTCATGTTTTGCAACAACTGTGAGAAGCAAGCGTCTTATCCTGATCACCAAATTTTATTCCACTACAAGCATGGTAATATTTTTCCACAAAGGGCATAATACATACTCGTACTTGCTTGACGGTCAGGGAGTGTAATATTTCCGCGAGTGTGACAAAACCAGTCAGGGTCATTTTTACGTTTCCCCATTATGGATGAAGTCTAAAGGTGCGATCACACTAAGTTAGACGCTGAGACCTTTGAGACAATGTGCAGGTTTGATAAATTCTAATGAAACTAGGTATGATAAACTAGAATTTTTCATTTAATGATTTTTGTTCATCAGTATAGGGGATCCCAAATAAATTGGAGATCTCTTGCTGAATCATACATCCATTCCTTAATGTGCTGATTTATCATATTATGACATCACATCTGCTCGAAATCATTGAGAGGTGATGTCATAATAAGATAAACCTGCACATATCTCAAAGGTCTCAGTCAGGGTGATCGCATCTGATTTTTAAACCAGTAAATCTGCTTATCTCAATATTAAACTACATACACTTTTTCAATAGGCTACGTTGTCAGTGCTTTTACTATGCTGGATGAAAACTTGGATTTGTAAAAAAACTAGACCTGATACAGCAAAACCACTTGCATTTTTGAAATCAGCAGCAAAAACCACTTCAGAAACGTCTAACGGTTTATAAACCTCAAAAATTTCGCAGACCAGTGTAATCCATGTCAGTGCTGCCTTGAAGTCTTGGCTAAACAATTTTCTTTCTTCCTGCATGCACCAACTAAAACTTACAAAAATCTGGAGAAAGCGTTAATGGTTACCATCCCAAAGCCGATGAAGCTACCAGAGAAGGCGAAGAGTTATAGACCTATCTCTTTGCTATGTGTCCCCTTTAAGATCATGGAGAGACTCATATACGCCCGTGTTGAACCGATCGTCGATCCCTTGCTTTCTCAAGAGCAAGCTGGATTTCGACGTGGTAGGTCAACTACGTACCAGGTTACTCTCTAGACTCAAGGAATTGAGAATGGCTTCTCGGCAAAAAGGAAGGCTGGTGCTGTATTCGTGGACCTTACAGCTGCCTGACACAGTATGGCACCGTGGCCTCACTTGCAAGCTCTTGCGCACACTGCCGAACAGGCATATTGGTTCCTTTATAATGGAGCTTGTCCGTAACCACAGTTTCAGCCTCACCACTGGTAATGGCGTGCAAAGCAGGTTACGACGCCTGAAAAACGGTGTCACTCAAGGATCACTCTTGGCTGCCCTCCTTTTTAACATCTACACCCATGACCTACCTGTCACAGTTGCAAGGAAGTTTGTTTACGCAGACGATCTGGCCATTATGCACTTTGCAAACGACTGGCAGTCGTTGGAGGAAACTCTCACACAGGACATGGCAACCCTATTGTCGTACTTACAGAAATGGAAGCTGAAGCTCAGTACCACTAAGACGGTCACCGCTGCGGTACTGCAACAAGGAGGCAACTCGTGAGCTTAAGGTTGCTGCCAAAGGTCGTATTCTGCCCTTCTCTGCTGAGCCAACTTACAGTATCTCGGCGTTAAGCTGGGCAGATTGCTTACATACCGCCGACACGTGGAGTCACTGCGCAAAAAACAACACAACATGCGTTGGTCTTTTGAAGCACCTACCACGATCAAGCTGGGGGGGCTGGTGTCAGAACGTTGCGCATAGCTACCTTGGCCTTGATCCACTCTGCTGCAGAGTATTGTGCTCCAGTTTAGAGTCAAAGTGACCTCACGCGCCTCCTTGATAAACCCATCAACGACGCTTTGCGCATGGTGACTGGGATGCTTGTTTGCCACAGCAACGGACAACATATTTGTTTTATCGTGCTTTTGTTCAGAAAAGACTTAATTCCATTTTTTCCAATTTTTACTTTTTTGCATTTTTATGTTAATTGGACTAAGGGCTATCAGTTGAGCTATTCACGTTTGCTGAATCTGTTAAAACAACAGAGTTAATGATATCTAAAGTCTATAGTTTTCAAGAATTTTGATGCAAAACAGACTTATGTCCATATAGATTTCCAAGTATTTTTTGGTGGACATAAGTCCAAAATCTAGAAAATAATTAGAACTTAAGTCTCATGTCATGATGAGTGTTTCAAAAGCTAAACGATAAATAACAAAAGACTGTTTGTGTAAATTTAAGAAAAGTGTCAGGAATTAATTTTTAATGAAAGAATACATCATTTCTTATCTAGAAATTGCACTTTGTGGGTAATTATTTTGTAACAAGCACAATATCATCCTGTTTTTGATCGTTCCTTAAAAACAAAATTCAGTTTATTTAGATAAAGTACAGTACAATACATAGACTTAGTATATAGACGTGTAGATCACAGTTAATGGAATTTGCAATTGGAGTTGGATGTCAGAAAAGACGGAGTTGAATGCCAGAAAATCCACGCGGAGTTGGATCCACTCGGAGTTGGATGCCTGGCATCCAACTCAGTGGATGCCAGAAAAGACTATATAAAGAACATAAAAGTGAATGATATTGTTTATGTTCAAGGTAACTACTTCGACTCAAAACAAGGGCCGAACTACTCTGCAAATCTATTATGCAAAGAACAATCTCTTCTTACAGGGGTTATTCTGACCATTTACAGTATAGCAGCACTCTCAGAGTAAAATTTTTTTTGACAATTTCATCAATAAACAAAGCATACGTGCTTACTGATCAAAATATAAGAGAAGACCAAAGAAGATTTGTTCTTCCCAAAATCATGCTGTCTGATGAAGAATCAGAAATTGATGACTCCGATGATGATCCTACATATACCCCAGATATTTCAGGACCATCAAATCGTAAAACTGCCCAAACTGCATTTGACAAAGATAATGTACATGAACCTTTAACAGTTGAAAAAGAACAGCCTGCAAATGCTGTATCAGAACCAGCTCAGGAAGGTGAAATGATTCTTATTGAAAAGGGTAAGCAACTGTTTGCAGCAAAATTGGATGTTGTTGGAAGTGAAGGTCATACTGTTCATGGAACAAAAATGCTTCGCAATGAAAGAAGACTATTTATCACCGAAGTACTGAATGATGCATTTCAGTGGAGCAAATTTGATGAAGATGTACACTGCGCAGGAAGTGCAATACTTTGGAATATTGTTGAAACTTCGCTGCATGATGAGTCTTTACAATCTTCAAAGTATGGCTTCGAGGGAAGCTTGCCCACTTCACGAATAAACCCCAAGAAAAGACGAAAGCGAGATGAACCAAACTAGATGAGAAACAAACAAAAACAGAAAAGACAGGCAGGAGAAGAATTTGTATACCTAACAAAAAAGGTGATATAGTAAAATTAGCGAAAGCAGTGAAAGAGGCATGTGCAGAAACTTGCAAAAAAACAATGTACAGCAAAACTAACCGAAGAGGACAGAAAGAAAATACATCAAGACTATTGGAGTTTACCTGACCTTGAAAGAAAACGTCTGTTCATAAGCAAGTGCATAAAAACATCTAAGAAAAAGCGAGAAAGAAAGCGAGAAAAGGTGAAGGGAAAAAGACGTGATCGACAGCTTTCTAGAAATTTTTAATTCAATCAACCCAGAACACGTGAAGCTATAACAGTTTGTCAAAACTGTCTGAACACTCTGGATATACCAGAAAAAGCAGTAAGAACTGTGCTGAAAAAAAAAAAAAAAACTAAACTAAGTAGGGTTTGGGAGAGCGATCAACGTGGCCATGCATCAAACCACAAGACAGAAGAAGCTGTGACCAACCAAATAAAAGAGCATATTATGCTGTTTAAAATGGTAGAATCTCACTATATCAGAAAAGACTCTCAATGTCAATACTTGCCAGATCATCTAAGCATCTCAGAAATGTACAGGTTGTATGGTGAATGGTGTAAAGCAAATGCTTTTAAAGCAGCAAGCTATGGCTTGTACCATAATGTCTTTAAAACGCAATTTAATCCGAAGTTTCACAAACCTAAGAAGGATCAATGCGATAAATGTGTTGGTTATAACAACACTGCAAAGCATCTGCTCACTGATGAAATGAAATCTAAACAACAAAAGCACATTGCTGAAAAAGACCTTGCTCGGCTCCACAAAGACACTGTGAAGAAAGAAGCTGCAAATGATGCAACTATTTTAAGGTGGAAAAATAAAGTCGCTGTAAATCTCAAAACCGGACGTTTCGACAACATAAATTCAGCTGTCATCATCAGCAGTGTATGCAGGGCAGTGCAAAACTGTAAGAACTAGAATTTACAATTCTAACTACAAGTAATAGCATAACCCAGGCAACGGGTCAAAATAAGTAGTATAATTACAACGTCATAAACCAAAAGCTAATAAAAAGACTGACGGAGTTAAATTAAGAATTAATAAAGTAAAGAGGAGCGGATTTGGAGTCAACGTTAAGCAATGGCTCATATTTTTGAATAAAAAGTGATTCAAGAATTAATAAGCGTGCAGAATCACCAGAGCTACTAAGAATGTTCAAGGAGGTGCCTTCTCATTCAATGGAGAACTTTTTGAGCAAACTGACGGTGTGGTTATGGGTGGCAGTTTATCTTGTCTTATGGCTGATGTCCTTATGAACTATCTAGTGGACAGAGCTCTGTCGAGAACGCTTTCAAATCATAAGCCATCAATTTTTTACCGGTATGTGGATGATTGCTTTGCTGTTTTTGATAGCCTTGATTCCATTAAAATATTTTGTGACAGTTTGAATGAAGTACATCCTAACATAAAGTTTACCACTGAAATTCAAAATAACAAATGTATTAATTTTTTGGATGTTTTAGTAGATAACAGTTCAACGACAGTTACAACCAGTACATTTCGCAAACCGACCAACACTGGATTATATTCCAGATGGAGCAGCTTTGTACCACGCCACTATAAATATAACTTGGTCAATTGTTTGCTCGATCGTGCTTACAAGATCTGTAGTTCTTATTGGATAATATCAAGGTTATGCTTGGTCGCAATGGCTATCCTGCTTATTTTTTAGATAGTTGTGTCAGGAGATTTTTTAATCGTAAATATGACAAGATGTTGAGTCAACTTGAAAAACGTAAAAATTGTAGAACAGTTATTGCTCGGTTGCCCTTTTTAGGTGACATGTCAATGCAACTCAAGAAAGAGCTGTCTGCCTTAGTGGAAAAGCAGACATGGAACCGAGTTATTCTACGGATTATCGACACCACCTGGAACATCGGACACAACTTTCGTCTGAAAGATAAGCAAAAGACCTTGATGAAATATGGGGTTGTGTATAAATTAATGTGTTCTTATGGTTCTAGCTATATAGGACAGACTAGACGTAATCTTATTAACAGACTTAAGGAGCATTCCAGTTCGAATAAATCCGAGGTGTGCCGACATTTAATGGACAATCCTGACCATAAAGTGGACTTTGCCAAACCGAACATTTTTAGTAGCTCTGGTGATTCTGCACGCTTATTAATTCTTGAATCACTTTTTATTCAAAAATATGAGCCATTGCTTAACGTTGACTCCAAATCCGCTCCTCTTTACTTAATTAATTCTTAGTTTAACTCCGTCAGTCTTTTTACTACTTATTTTGACCCGTTGCCGGGGTTATGCTATTACTTGTAGTTAGAATTGTAAATTCTAGTTCTTACAGTTTTGTACTGCCTTGCATACACTGCTGATGATGACAGCTGAATTTATGTTGTCGAAACGTCCAGTTTTGAGATTTACAGCGACTTTATTTTTCCTCCTTAAGCTATTTTCGTCCCATATTTATTGTATTCCGATGCAACTATTCTTGTTGCAGGCTTTGATTTTCAGAGAACTTTGCTTTTACCAGATGGAAAAGCTTCTTCTTTTTACTATAGCCTTCGATTGAAAAACTACAACATTAGAATAACTAACCTGCAGTCAATGCATACCACTTGCTTTTTATGGAATAAATGCCAAGCACGCAAAGGCGCTTGTGAAATGGTAACATGTGTTCTTAAGTTTTTATCCAAGGCTCACAGCAGTGGTATAAGGAAAGTTCACTTGTTTTGCGATTGTTGCAGCCGGCAAAACAGTAACCGCATGGTTTACATAATGTTGGCAATTGCTCTAGATATTTTTGACTTTGATGAAATCAATCTATGCTTCCTGGTTACTGGCCATAGCCAGAATGAAAATGACACAGCTCAGTCATTGATCGCGCTGCAAGAAAAATGACTATTTATACTACAGCCCAATGGGAAGCATTGATTATGCCTGCCTTCAAGAAACATGAGCCGATATTAGGATGTCTCCAATATACAGATGTGATTGACTTCAAGAGCAACTATTTTCCAAACGTTTCAAAAATGATGAGAGCAAATGTTTATGACACTGATGGTGAAAGAGTATTTTGGTCGAAGATCATGCTGCTCAAAGTGGACAAAAAAGATCCCACTACTTTTCTTTTCAAATACAACTATGGAGAAAGTTCATTCAAAAAATTAAAAATGAATGCAAGAAAAGCTAAAAAAAACAAAGCATTGCATGAAAGAGATGCCAAGAAAATACAAAGCAATGCTTTTTACATCACTTGAAAAGAAAAATGATTTGCAATAACTCTGCAGCAAGGGATTGATTCCAAAACAGCATCATGCTTTCTTTTCCAGTTTGCCAGTTGCACCTAGCGTAGCAAGTGATAAAGACTAACTTACATAAACAGATTGCTACAAGAAACAGTTGAGGTACCAGTTGGCCTTTTAATGACACAAGCCGTGCATTTTTACTGCACAGACTAATATTTTCTTTTGAAAGGCATATCAGCTTATCTTCTTCAGCGGTACGTCGATGGAATGCCTTAAAATTAACTCATTGTGAGCCTCAAATTAAATGTGTTACATTTGTTAGACAAACTATTGAAATAATGCAGAAATTTGTTTAAGTCAGGGGTGTCCAACACGTGGCACACGTGCCAAATGTGGCACGCCACAACATTGAAAGTGGCATGCGAGCTCTTGCCATATTTCATGAACATGCTACAATGCAATTTTAAGTATCATTATTTAGTTTATTGCTGCAGTATCGCACTAATAAAATTAGTCTCCGATTATCACAGTTTCTGCTCGTCTATCCTGATTCAAGACAAATGAGGTGTGAAGCTGCCAGACCACAGACTAGTTTTGCGTCAGCTACAAATTATAATCTACTATAAAACAGCTTTTTTAACCGATAAGCCGAGGCCCATTAATGGGCCGCGATGGTCCTTCAGGTGGGCCGCAAATGTTCTGCCACAAACATAATATTTTTGTGCGAAAAAATTTGAATTGCAAAAGTTTAAAATGTATTATGAAGGCTAACCTGCTCGAAAGCTTCTACCCACTTTCTAGATTGATTCTGCATTATCTTTCATTTTATTTTGAGTAGCAGGAAGAAACATATTCAGTTCTTTTGAAAAACGCTCGTTTCTGGTTATCTTAATTTGGAAACCCAAACCTGTTTGAACAGGGATTTTCTGTCATGAAACCTAATAAATCTAAATTGTGAAGTCAGCTAACATACTGACACTATTTCGATGCAACAATTCGTTTTGCTTTGCGCCGTTGAAGCTCAATTTTGCCAGTTAGCTCAAAACAAATGCTTGCAAAAAAGGATTTTCGTTAATCATGTTGTTGATAAAAGTCAAACTACTGCAACCGTTTTTTCGTGTTTTTGTGAATGTTTAGTTCTTTGTAATCAACATAGTTTTAAAAATAGAAAAAATTATTAAATTGATGATAGTTTACCAAGCGTTGGAACACGAAAAAAATGTAAAATAAAAATTGACACGTTAGCGGGTTTGAGTTGGACACCCCTGGTTTAAGTGCTTGATTTTTAAGTGTTTATTTGAGTCAGTTTCAACACAGTGCAACAATGACTAACAAATGAAACTTAATTTGCAAATATGACAATGTTGTAGATTCTTATTTCACACCGTGGTAAAGTGATACATACTAGAAGCATTGGAGATGCTACTGAATTGAAATAATGCAGAAGTTTGTTTAAGTGCATGATTTTTAAGTGCTTATTTGAGTCAGTTTCAACACAGTGCAACAGTGACTATCAAATGAAACATAATTTGTAAATATGACAATGTTGTAGATTTTGATTTTAAATTGTGGTAAAGTGATACATACTAGAAGCATTTGAGATGTTCATTAAATTGAACCAGTAGCAACAGCTATTTAGTGCATTAAATTGAATTGAAATAGTCAGAAATTTGTTTAAGTGCATGATTTTTAAGTGCTTATATGAGTCAGTTTCAACACAGCGCAACAGTGACTATCAAATGAAACTTAATCTGCAAATATGATAGTGTTGTAGATTTTTATTTGACACCGTGGTAAAGTGATAGTTGTTGAAGCATTTGAGTTGTTGACTGAATTGAACCAGTGGTGGGACTGTAATTGATACTTTCTAAGACTTGAGAGCAGTGCATAATCTGATGATAATCATTATTCTTTAACTTTTACAGGATGAAGCTTGTATTAGCAATGTGTAAAATTAGGCTTAAGTCCACTAATGTGAAACATGCGTGATAAAATGATTTGGAACAAGAAAGACTTAAGTCCAATACCACATCAAAAAATATATTATGGCGCCTCCTCGTCAAAAATCATCTTGTGAGCTTTCAGAGCAATGACATTGCTTTTATTTGAAGCACTGCAAGAATCTGTGGTTTCGCCATAATTGAAGAAATTAATACAAATATGCAACAAAATTCAGTTTTTGGCTATTTCCTCAAAATGACAAAAATGGACCAAAAGCAGTGTTATGAGGCATCACACCGACGGAGCTTCGCGCGGAAAGAGAGCCACACTGTTTTTGGCTCATCGTGCCCAGGAGCCTGGTAATCTACTCCATGATCAGCTCACATCCCATCCTTATAGACGACATCGACAGGACACCCCTTTGCGCCTGCTGCTCTGGAACTGCTCAGAGATGCAAGCGAACTGGGCACCAGTGCAGCAAGATGGGCAAACCACAGGTGGAGCATTGGGTGGTGGGAGGGCACTTCTTAGACCAGCCTGGGTCCAGCTAAATCGTCTCCGGCTGGAGTTCGTCTCATTCGGTCATCAATGCATAAATGGGGCATGGCTTCCCCGGCGTGCTGTGAGTGTGTTGCAAAAAAACAGACCGCACACCATTGGCAAGGTGGCTGTCTGAGTGTCTGATACGTGCCCAGCCATTTAGAGTGATGCTACTTCCTGATGCAACATCGCACCCACATGAAGAAGATTGAGCACATTGCAAAGGAACGTCGCTTTATTTGCAACAAAATATACAGTAAAGCCAAGTCGACTTTCTCACTGTTGGACAGGTTCTTGCACGATCTAGGCAGGAAACCAGGGCGTGCGTGAAGAACGTCAACAATGATCAAATTATATTGAACCGAAACTTCAACAGTAATTGAGGGAGACTGCGAAGTGAGCTTGCGCTCTTCGAGTCAGCAGCCACCCGTTAAATATGTCAAATGCGATCGGCTCCAGCCGCGAATCGAACCCGTCACGTAGGATCTATCACCTGCGCGCGGTACCGCTAGGCCATGTCGCTGACTTACAAAACATAAAAAACAAGAGAAAATAATACTTAATTTCACGGATTACATCAAGCTTGCCCAATCAATCATTCACATTATAATAAAAAACCTGTTATTGATTACAAAACATAAAAAACAAGAGAGAAAATAAAACCAAAGTCAATTATTTTCATACTGAACGTTTCAGCAACGGAGACTCCAGTTATCATCATCAGTAATGTATGCCTTGCTATAATTAGAAGCCAATTTTTTCGTAATCCCTGTCCTCCCATTCGAATACAAAACAACAATCCAGGGATATCTAGAACTACGGGATTGATAAATTTGCTGTTTTTCTAACCGAGTCGGACACCAGCAGGGTTTCTATCATTCCCTAGATAACCATACTTAGTCCAGATAGTTACGAGGCGTGATAATGCTTTCAATGCATGTTAAAATATTTGAGTTGGTTTTTGAAAAAGGACTGTTTTAAGATTGACTTTCTAAAGAGATTATTAAGTCGTAGAGTTTTTGGAATGGATTAGGCAACATGCTGTTTGCGCATCTATGTTAGTACCTGTGAGTTAATATGAACAAAACTGCTAACTTAGTGGGCTAAAAATGATTATTGATTGCTAACATGGCGCCCTGTAATACAGGCCTTGACAACGGCAATTTCATTTCTCAGACTGAAGGCTTATTGTTGAAAACAACGACCATTGTCCACAATCGAATTTTCAAAATTTTGCGCCATAACGGTTAAAAGCAGTTGAAAGGTAAGCAGGCTAATTGCAAATCACAGCAGTACTTTATCACTATTGTCATAGAGTATGCCGTTATCAAAGAGAAGTGTATTTTCATCAAGGCTAATGAGATCAAAAGTTTTTAAGAATAAAATGATCTCGAAAAACTCAAAGTAATGGGCTGCTAGGCTGCCAAAGCAGGCACATTAAAGCTACCTGTCTGCTAAGACAGCGTCAGTAAAAAAAAACAAAAACGAACGCAAGGTAGAGATGCCATCGGCTTACAAATATAAAAGTAGTGGGTGTAAAAACTAGCATCAATATTTTAATGCTGGTATAGCATAGTTTTTGGACTAAGTTAAGGAAATGTAAGTCTCTCAGAAATACTTTGGTTTTTATGCCAAAATGTTGATAGGCTGTTGTGTTACCGCTACGCAGCAGCTACACGCGTCTATTTGACTAAAGATAGCTTTATATTATGGGCGACATGGCCAAGTTATAGCTAAAGCGTCGTTTTAACAAGAACGCTGCGTTTTAAGTTCAAGTCCCACCCACGACACCATGCTGTTGTGCCCGCGGTGATTACCTTCGCGGTAATTATCTCACTTGGAAAGAGCTGCAAATTTGTTGAGAGACAAAACAATATAACATTTCTTGCAACTCGCTATATCTCGTAATAGGAGGGAAAAAATGGAGATTATTGAGTATATAATCTGGTAGCCCATTCTTTTATGTGAAATTGATATCCACAACAAAATTTCTACCTATCTGGTCTGTCACTGATCAGTGAAAGCCAGAAACAAGTTTTACTGTAAGTGATTGTGTGGTGTGCGGTCTTGCTCAGAAATTTTTAATTATGAAATGATATTCTAACAATTTACTTGTAATATGGTCTAATATGCACTGTATCGGTTTAATATGCAGATATTTTAAAATAAGTGAAGGGGCTAGCAATGCCTTTAAAACGCTGTGTGCCTCTTTGTAATACCAATGATGATTCATCAACATCCTCAAAAATGTCAGTACATAAATTTCCCGCAGACGAATCGGAGAAGAAAGCTTGGACAAAGGCAATTCCACGAGAAAATCTTCTTGTAACAAAGTATACTGTGGTATGCGGGAAACATTGGCCTTCCTCAGCAAATTTTAAGTCTGTTCATGGTCATCTTAGACCCACCGAACCACCAACTATATTTCCAGAAATACCTTCCAGCTGCCTTGTTCCTCCTCCTCTAAAAGCTAGAAAAGCACAAAAGGCACTGCCATTCATTTACAACATTCAAGCTGACCAACTATCAAACCTTTCTGAATTGGATCAACTAAATTTTGAAATTATTTCTTCGCAGTAGCAAGAATCAGAATGCAAGGTCTCTGTAATGGAAAATTTTCAAGAGAACCATGTTATCATTCAGTCTAAACAGTTCCACCATGGCATCCCTTCTTTCGTTATTCGACTAAACAACGACCACACTTATGAAGCATATCACTGCGACTCAAATTGTGCAATTTTAATGCTGACAAAAAACAACATCTTTAAATGCAAAATGTGGTCTGCTCTTTATGAAATTATCAGGTCCTTAGATTGCAAAGAATTAAGTCATAAAACTTCAATAATTTTGGATCAGATTTCGTTAATGGGGAAAAAGGTTGCTGGAAAAGCTTTCTTCACTGCACAAACTGTGTCAAGAGCTTTTGATTATTTTATGACCTCGAGGGCATTATATGATAAGCTGGTTGACGATTATTCATTGCCATCTGTTCGTACCCTTACTAGAATCACCTCAAAAGTTGGAAAGGTTAATGAACTTCAATTTTTAAACAATGCTTTGGAAGCATTGCCAGATAGCAAAAAAAGTGTGTTTTGTTGATTGACGAAGTGTATGTGAAAGCATCCTTAACATTCCATGGTGGCCAGATGTTTGGAAAAGCTGTTAATCAGTATGGTAAACTTGCTACAACAGTATGCACATTCATGTTGAAAGCTTTGTTTGGTGGACCTGAGTTCGTTGTCAGAGCTTACCTGTCTGTGGTTTAACATCAGTATTTTTGCTTGAACAATGTAAACCAATTATTCAACAAATAAATGAAGTACCCAATGCTGAAGTTGTTGCAATTATAACGGATGGGCATCGCATCAACCAAAAGTTTTTTGCATATCTATGTAAGAACGGTGATACTTACTTCATAGGCGAACCATGGAAAGGTCCGAACGACACCACTCTACTGTACAATTATGTCCATCTTATGAAATGCGTACGGAATAACTGGATAAGCGAAAAATGCAGCCAACTGAAATTTGAGTATGATGGTAAAGTTTATACTGCCGCATGGGACCACCTTATACAGCTGTATAACTCTGAAAGTGAAAACTTATCACGTTTATCAAAGCTTTCCAACGAAGCGATTTACCCGAAGCCTATAGAAAGACAAAGAGTTTCCACATGTTTAAAGGTTTAATTTTTTTTTTTATCTTTAAAAAAGTTCATGTTTTGTGACCAAGAAATCGAATGCTGTAGACTAGGATGTCTAAGTTTATTCAAATTTTGTATTTAATGCCAATAAATTTACTTCTTCGCTGTTCAATAATTTTAAGAAGCATAATTTCTTTACACTGAGTCTTTGTTGTTTCAGAAGCTCTGTAACGCTTTAATTTTGCCATTAGCTTTTTTATTTATAGTCAAGTATATAAATGATTTGCTTCGCAGAAGCTTTGGCAAGCGTCAAACACATGACGTTGCGCAGTCAAGTCCCACTATAGCTAGCTACTGTGCCATGATTGAAATGTATATTGAGCAAATGTGTTAACTACCTTAGTTTTCATTACCTATTTTACGGCGTAAATTTTTTTAAAAATTCTTTAATCTTGTAGGTGCTAGGTGTTTTGCGACAAAACATTGGCGGCATTGGAAACTTTCGCAACATTGCACCATTTACATGCTGAAGGTACAATTTTGTTCTTAAAGCTCATGATTCGCTTCTGGAAGGTAGTAAATGTTCAATCGCCAGGAGCTGACATCGGTTACAGAGATAAGGATAGTGCCATAATTCGTTCTCTAAATGATCCACAACTTGAGTTTCTTTCAGCAGTGGCAATCATGGTAGAAGGAATGACTTGCGGCGGCGCAAAAATGAGGATTGGTCAGCTCACCCAAGGTACCTCTAAAATGATAGCTCATACTTGTCGTGGTCTAGTTCATTTGTCCACATCACTATTAGCTTCTGGTCAAGATTTCGTAATTTTGGGATGGTTCACGACACACCTGCTACAGAAATGCTTTGAAAAACTTAGGCAAGGCAGTGGAGTAGGGTGCATCATTTCCCCTCACTTTGGAAATCAATTTTATGACGTTGAGAAATGGTGTCCATTCCAGGTCAGATTTAACCAAAAAAATTATGGGGATCACCAGACCCCCCCTACCACCACTTCCACAGCCCCCTATATTGGATTCACAAAAATCGCCATACCTTGACAACTAAACAAGATATTAATATGGTGTTTGGTACCAAATTCATTGCAACTACCACATTCAGCTCAAATATGCAAAGAAAACACAATTTAGACAAAATTTTGTTCATGTTTCATAAACTGCTTATATGTGCTGTATTGATAAATACACTACACGAACTGATTGTTCTCTCTCTTGCTATATGTAGTTGCTGAAATGCTGCCTTATACCTATTACCTAAATGGGCTATGTATATTTTGCAAGCTGGTCAATAGCTTTGTTTTACAGACTTAATTTTATTAGTATAATTCATGGTATCTTGTTAAACTGCTGCTCTGTTTTAGTACTGAATTCACTATGACCTCAACTAGATCAACAGCTATTTTTGATAATATTCTTGGTGGCAAGATTACTGTGCATGATGAAGTTTTAAAAGAATCTAAACTTCTGACAAACAGACAAGTAAAATTCGATGCATGAATCTCCACCAGCAATTAAAAAATTTAAATCAATGGGAAAGTGCAGAATCTGTACGAAAGCAAGTAAAGCTATACTATGCTAAAGCAAATCTGGAAGATAGACTAATTGCAGATAACTCGACAAAAAAATGATTCGTTATGTTAAGAAAGACAATCTAACCAGAAAGCCAAAATCTGCATTAAGAAAAACTAAGAAATACGAACAATTTCTGAAGCAACATGAATCATTCGGTGCTTTGCAATGCTAGTGTGCGGAGGTGCTTAAGAAACAGCTGCCAGCTTGCCAAAATTTACTACGAGGAAAAAATTTTGTAGCTTTTGTAGTCAACAGCAATTTCAATAGGACAATGAGCTCTATAAACAAAAAACTAGAAGAAGTGTTCACTAAGCTATCAGAAAAGATTGATAAATTGGACAATACCTTAAATGAAAAAGTCTCAAATTTAGAAAGAAAATTGGATGGCGTCTCAGCTAGAATTAATTCCCTGGATATTATCTGTCAAGAAAAATGGGACGAAATGCAGACAAGTTTAAACCATAAAGCTGACAATACTGAAGTAGAAAGGCTGCACGCAAGAATCGCAACACTAGAAGAAGCTAAAAAAGAACAAGATAAAGCTTCATTAATGCCAGAGTCTTATGAAAAACGATGTAATATTTTAATACATGGCATTCCCGAGCCTAGCGAAAATGCTTGGGAGACTCCCTTTCAGACTCTTGGGCAAATTCAAAACTTTTTGAAGAAAGGACTCTGTTTTGATGACCTGGCGATAATACCACTTGCAGATTACCATCGATTGCCACAAAGACCTATATTCGACAGAAACGGAGATAAAATTGTGAGGCCCATTATCATCAAATTAACCAACGTTATTGATAAACGAAAAATTTTCAACAACCTTAAGAACTTGAAGACCTTTAGACGAAAGACGAAAGAATAACCAAAGCTCAATCTACATAACTGAACATCTCCCTAAACAATTTCAAATTGAAAGAAAATTGCTTTTACCATTCTTTAAGGAAGCTAAGCGAAGAAAACAAAAAACGTCTTGGAAGGCCGAAAACCGACATTATTTTTTGTACATTGATGGCATAAAAGTCAACCTTCCAACTTTTCCTACTGACAATGATAGTGTGACGTCTGATTCAGAATGAACCCTTTAAAAGAATTGTGTGTTTACTATTTTTGGTTAAATTTAAATGTACAGTAACATGGATGTGCAGTATGGCTGCTGATACGTTTTGTGTGCCTTCAAAAAGGTGATAGTTCCTGAATTGATTTGGTCGCAGTGTAAACGGTCAACACTTCATTGCAACTTTAACTTCTGCGTTTATTCGCCAGATCTACGCTGAGTTTGATTCCAGCGACAATCCAAACAGACCTAAGACGGTTTAAACTCATTGTACTTAAAATGGTATTTTTATACATACACAGCGATATTTCATACTCTCTAACAGTACTTTATTGAGAATCGAATTGAGTAAAACTGTCTTTGATTTGGAATATTTTACGTTGTTTGGTGAGTGTGATGGATCAAAGTCAGAAAACTCGTAAAGTTCCCATTATAGAAGTCTGCCTTGACTGACTTCTCGTTTAGACCTTTGGCAACCCCATTCAAAATCTGTTTGATCTCATCACACTCAAAAAATTACTGTATTTTGTTTCTTCATATTGTCCAGTTTTCGAACTGGTACTGCTGCGACTTTCAAGCAGCGCTGAAAAAACTACTTGAAAACCTGATTGCTAACCATCTGTAGCTAAACCATTAATTTGCACTGGCTCATATTTGAAAACAAATGGCAAGCGGCACTACCAGCTGTTTTTCAACTTTTTGCGCACTTGTTTTGTTATGAACTCTAATTTGAAATGCGATGTGACTCGCCAAGCAGTCATATCAGAGAATGGGGGTAACTATTGACCATGAAAATTTTTCGGAAATAGTTTTTCAATCACTCCAATCAAATCTTAACTCCTGTGAAACTTATGACCTTATCAGCAACAATTCGTTTTATTTAAACAATAATAATGCACATTTAATTATTCACATTAATATCTGTTCCCTACAATCCTATTTCCAAAACTTAACCCAGTTTCTTCAGTGCATGAAATTCCCACCCTCCATAATCCTTCTATCCGAAACTCGCATAAACGTTGAACCACACACCAGTATCGACATTCCTGGATACACGTTTGTTCACTTCCCCTCACCTACCACTGTTGGAGGCGTTGGTGCGTACTTCTCAAACTTCGTTAATTACACTGAAATCAAAACACTGAAAATGCAAATAAGGGGGTGTGAAGACCTTTGGTTCGAAGTCCGATTTCCAGGACAAACTGAAAAATATATCATCGCAGTAATATATCGCCACCCGTGGGATGATGTAGATGAATTTTTGCACTCGTTTGATGAAAAACTACAAACTTTAAACAACAATAATAGAAAAGTAATATTAATGGGCGATATAAATATTGATTTAAACTCCAATTCCTCATCCCGAACCAATTACATACATTTGATCGAAAGTAACGCCTTTCACAGTTTAATCACTCAGCCAACTCGTGTGACTGCAGATTCAAAAACTATTATTGATCATATCCTCACAAATGACAACGAATCTACAATTTCACCAGGCGTCTTTCTGTATAAACTCGCTGACCACTATGCGATTTACTGTTCGATTACTAACCCTGAATTTAAGGATACTAACAGCAGGAGAAATACGTACTCCTTCCGCAATTATCGATCTGTTGATGGCACTAAATTCCGTAATGACTTAGAATCCTCTTTATTGCCACTAATGTATGATATAATGAACTCTTCCTTAATGCCCTCATCGCTCGATCTAAACTTCAACCACCTGGTCACGAAAATTTCCGATGTAATTGAGAAACACGCACCCCTTCAGACTGCCTCTCGAAAGCAAAAAAGGATTCAAAACAAACCCTGGCTCACCAAAGGCCTTCTAATCTCAATCAAAAACAAACAGCAATTATATAAAAAGTTCTTTCTCGGCAACAATGAATTTGGCAAATGGTATTACAAGAAATATGCTAACAAACTGACTAGGGTAAAAAACCTTTCAAAAAAACTTTTTTATGAAGCTAAAATAAATGAGAAGAAAAACAATCCTAAAGAACTTTGGAAATTTATAAATTCGGTAATTCCCTCAAAACGTACATTTTCTTTTCCCCCCACAATCATAAAAGTCGATAGCGATGAAATTGACAATCCTGAGCGAATCTCTGAACAGTTTAACAACTACTTTGTGGAAATTGGTCATCTGATAGCTAAAAGTATTAGTACCACCGATAAACTAAATTTCCATTCTTTTATGAAAAGTTCAGTATCCCCGACCATATTCCTTGACCCTCCACAACCAATTGAAATCTTCAATGCCATAAATTCACTTAAAATTCACAAAGCCTCTGGTTGCGACAACATTTCTTCGTTTTTCTTGCGCATGGGTAATGAAGTTCTAGCTCCGATATTGTCCATTTATTTTGGCTTAGTATTTGAACTTGGATCTTTTCCACAAATTTTTAAAACTGCAAAAGTGATTCCCATTTTTAAATCAAGCACTAAAAATTTAGTGAATAATTATCGCCCCATTTCTCTGCTGCCATGTTTATCCAAAGTCTTAGAAAAAGTCATTAAAAACAGATTTTTAAATTTCTTTGAAAAAAACAAAATATTCTATAGCTATCAGCACGGTTTTAGAGAAAAGCGTAGCATTACTCACTCGCTACTAGATGTTATTACTCAAGGGTACGATGCAATTGAACAAAAAAGTTTTACAGCCCTTCTCCTGATGGACCTCCGTAAAGCTTTTGATACCGTATCCCACCGAATATTGCTACAAAAACTCCTTCATTACGGCATTCGAGGTCCTGCCTACACATTAATGGAAAGCTATCTGTCCAATCGTCAACAATTTGTTTCGATTAATAATGTCACATCATGTTCAAAACCTATTACCATTGGGGTACCTCAAGGATCTATTTTAGGCCCCCTTCTCTTTCTAATTTGTGTTAATGATCTTCCAAATGCTACCTCTTGTCAACCCCGTCTATTCGCGGATGATACCTGTTTAGTTCTGAAGAACCCTACATTAAATGAGCTCGAAACCAACAGTAATTTAGAATTACTAAACTTACATCGCTGGTGCAATGCTAATGAATTGCAAATCAATCCTGAGAAGTCCAAAGCAGTAATTTTACTTCCCAAACTAAATTCCCCTGAACCAGAATTAGACATTTGTTACAATACTGCAAGGATCTCCTTAAGCGATTCCTCTAAATATCTTGGCGTAATTTTAGATAAAAAATTAAATTTTCAACCCCATTTACTCAGCCTCAATAAACGTGTATCCAGGTCTGTAGGAATTCTTAGCAAACTACGTTACTTTTTCCCCTCTTCCACCCTACTTCTCCTCTATCACGCCCTCGTTCTTCCTCACCTCTTATATGGACTGCCAATCTGGGGTAGCACATATGAATCTTACATTAATAAGTTGCAAGTTCTTCAAAATAAGGCTATTCATATCATTACTAATTCCCACTGGCAATCCCCAATTACCCCACAGTATAGAAAGTTAAAAGTCCTCAAAATTGCCGACTTGTACACCTATGAGATTGCTAAGTTAATGCACCAACACTCCAAAAACTTGCTTCCAACTTGTTTTTCACACTTCTTTTGTCCCCTCTCTGAAGTTCACGAACGTCAGACAAGATCATCATCAAAAAACAACCTCTACCTACCCAAATTTTCCACATCTCGCTGTCAAAGATCATTAAGGTATCAAGGAGTTAAGATTTGGAACTCATTAAAACCTGATTTGAGAAATCAATCCGTTAAAAGATTTAAAGTTAGTATGAAAAATCTCCTACTTGAAAATTATGTACAAATTTGAAGCGCTGAATTTTTCTTTTTATTAATTATATATGTTTTAATAACTGTCTCTATAAGAGAGACAGTTTCATTCTCTGGGTGGCTGCTTGACTCGAAGACCCTAATAGGTCACTTCGTAGCCTCCCTCGAGATATCTTTTGTGTTTAAAATTTTTTGTTTTCTTTATTTATCCGTTTGGCAATTATGTGTACCTTACTGATATCTCGTCAATAAATTACTACTATTACTACTACTGAAAATTTTTGAACAAGACACAAGAGGCAAGTGAAGACTGGAGCTTTACTTGAGGTACCATATGATATTTTGTCAAGAAATCCAGTAGCTGAAGTTATGACAAGGTGTGGTATTACTCCAGCAAGTGCATCAATTTTTCTGCAAAGCATCATTTTAGAATCAATCTATTCTGGTAAAAAAGATCTCTCTGATTCACAGTTAGTACCAAAGTTCTCATTATCATATTCTTCTTGTGATAGGTTTAAAAGAAACAATTATAGCATGGCAGAAATCATCAAAGAAAACTGGACACCACACATGTTGTACAACATACATTGGGACTCCAAGCTCGTTCCGCAATTTCAAAGCAAATACGAAAAACTTGAAATCTTGCCAGTTTTGGTTTCAAGTGGTTTGAATACTAAACTACTTGGGGTGCCATCCTTTACTTCTGATGTTGAACAGTATTTTGGAAGCATTATTGGAGATTTTACCCCTCAGTTACTTAGTATTGGAAGTGCTCTGTTGATGGAGCAGTGAGCATGGTGTTCCATACCACATCTACAATCACTGGCTTGTGGTCAGGAGGCTGTGTGGAGGTGCAAAGCAGACTTAAGAAACCACTACTGTTGTGTGCTTGCAGAAAGCACGATGGAGAATTAATAGTGGGCAGTGTTTTTGATGAACCACACATTGGAACATCTAAATGTCCAGGAATTTTGATATTTAAAAACTTTCGAACATACCTCAGTCATGTTAATCAACAAATTTGTCATTACCTCCATTTGTAAATGAAGTGAACTGCAGTACAACTGATGATGTGGAATTTCTCAAAGAGCTCCAAAAAAATGCCACAAATTTAGCTACCTATCTGTTAACAAAAAATGATGCTAATGACATCCCTGGGGAAGACTACAAAGAGCTTCTAGAACTGCTCCTATATACACATAAGCCATTTAAATTCAAGCGACCATGAGCAATCCACAAAGCTTGATGGATGGGTAAGGTAATCTAGGCTGTGAAATTATCATTGTTGTCAACTGAGAGAGAAAAAGTCATGGACCCAAGTAACGGAAAAAGGCATCTAATTTTGCAGCCAAAAGACACCAAAAAGCTAAAAAAAATTGCCATGTTTCTGCTATGTTTACATTCCTTGGTGGTTTCGTTGCACCTCTGCAATTGCAGCTCCCTTCGCTGATGTAAACCTTATGCAAGCTTTGCATAAATACAGCAAAATACATCCTATCGTGGCATCAAGTGCGTTGAAAAAGCTAAAGCTTCATCTGTGGTACCTGACAGAGGAGATGGTGCCCCTTTCTTTGTTTGACTAACATGTTGAAGATACCGAAAAAAGAAAAATTGTTGACACCCTACTGAAAGTAAAAGAATCTGTCGCTCCTTTTCCAAAAAACAGGAAAGGAAATGGAAAGCCAATTTTTCCACAGTGCGTGGATGAAAATTCTTCATTGGGAGATTTGACAGGAGAACATTCATGGTACTTTTTTACGTTGTTGAAGATTGAAATAGACTTTTCAAAGAAACCTGTTGAAGAGTGGTCTAAGGATTCACAATTTATAGTGGGAAAAACAAACGCTAAAATTATTACTGTTGCTAATGACTGCTCGGAGCGAGGAATTAAGTTAGCGACAGATTTTCGTTCATCAGCTAATGCACAGAACAACTTTGAAAATACTCTTCAATTGGTAGAAAAAAGAAGATTTAGCAGACCAAAGTTACAAAAGAGATCACACACATAGCTGATTAAACAATTTGCTGTTGTTTTTGCACTTTTTTCTGCAAAATATTGATTTTAATCATATCTATCGTCCCCGATCAAAGGCATTTTTTCATGTGTGGTCTAACAAGCATGAACAAAATTTTGTCTAAGTTGTATTTTCTATGCATATTTGAGCTGAATGTGGTAGTTGCAATGAATTTGGTACCAAACACCGTGTTGATATCTTGTTTAGATTTCAAGTTATGGCGATTTTAGTGAATCCAATATAGGGGGGTGCCCCAGTGGTGGTAGGGGAGGTCTGGTGATCCCCATAATTTTATTGGTTAAATCTGACCAGGAACGATCACCATTTCTCAATGTCATGAAATTGCTTTCCAAAGTGAGAGGAAAATGATGCACCCTACTGTGGAGGCGCTTGCTTCATTTCAGCCCAAAGCGTTTTGGAAAAACTAAACATTCAGCAAGCTAGTATTGCATTGAAATTGCAGCTGACGTGTATAAATGACAAGGTGATGGCCACTTCTGCATCAGCTACCTCCGAAAGCCAACAGGAGAAGAGTGCGAGGTCCTTGATAACCTTAACGCTCTAGAAGAAAGCGTAAATATTGGCAAGGCAAATGCTGTTGTCTATATTGTTGGGTATGTTCAAGCTAAAGCTGGAAGTGTTTGTGCAAACGACACCTACTTTTATTCTAAAAGATACGGATTATACCTAGATAATCTTAATAGAGGTGGCCTTGTTATTCCCGGTGACAGTATTGTTCAATGGATCATTTACTGTTATATATTTTTTTGTTAATATTAGAGGTAATAGTTGTCGAAACTTTCTAATATCTTGCTTTCTTGGAATTTCAAATAAGTTCATTTTGGATGTTAGTACTCGTCATGCACATATTTTAACCAATATTTTCCTGAAAACGTTTCAATTTTCTTAACTCCACAAAGTAGTGAAGAAGTGTTGCTTAATATTTTGAAGTTGAAGTCTTAGTATGTTTTTTATTTTCATTTAGGCTTTGTCGTAGCTTTTATGCAAAACTTCACATTGTTGTGAAGACATTGCCTTTTGATTGTTGTTCTTTGCTTCGTATGAGCTAGATCATATTTAATCGACTCTTTTTGCTAGTCTTTTGTCAGGCTGGGCCACCACGATGGGTAAACTATTTGGCCCTACCATCTGACCTATATGCTTCAAGTAAAGTTAATAATGTTTTATTTCCCAACGCACAAGCACGCTTGCCTGCTTCTTCTCCACACTTATCCCTTTCAATTTCTGAGCGTCAAGTCGGAAAGCTGTGAATCCAATTGTAAAGCCTTTTTGTTTGACCCCACTCGGAAGTGAACTCAAGCTTACCGCTCTAAATACAGATGCTCCACTCATTTGGCTATTTAAGCTGTTATTGTAGTGCTTCACGACACGACACAATCTCAGAATGACAATACATTTTCTATGTTACTGCGCTTTTTATCAAAGCTTCCGATTATCACTTTTTGCTTCCTCGCTGCCTAATGCAAGAGTTTGTTTGTTACGATGTTTCATTTTCAAACTTTGACACTACTTTTGTTCGTTTATAAAATTGCGTATAATTAAAAGTATTTTTATCATTGATTTTGCGGTAGTGCTGAGTAAGTACAGCAAGCATTTCCAACAAATTGGCTGTTGAATCGTAAACCTTGTTACATGTCCACAACAGCATTTTCAATGGTACAGGTACGCAAGATAACAATCATTATGTAGAAAATTCGATTGTGGACAATGGTCATTGTTTTCAACAATGAGCCTTCAGTCCGAGAAATGAAATTGCCGTTGTCAACGCCTGTATTACAGGGCGCCATGATTGCTAACAATTTGGTTCATAAGTAAACAGATGCAGGTTGTTCCATGCCTATAACTGGTTGTGTTTGGATACCAATCTAGTTATTATGTCATACAATGGCTAAGGCTACTGTGCTAATCTAGGTAGCGCGTTTGGTGTCTGAGTGTGCAAGCTGCTGTAAGAGGGGTTAGTTTATTACTGCACTAAATCTAGAGTGGAACTTACTGGTACTTAAATTGAGTTAAATACAGACATAAATGTCAACTTAACTAAACTAAAAATTGTTTTTAGAATTTCTAATAATAGCCATGACAGATTGGCAGGCTTAGTCAGCTACAGTATATTAGTGCAGAGCTTTTATCATATTGTTTTTCGATTAGTGTTACATTGCAATATTTATTGGTGCAGTATGTATGGTAGATTATTGAGAGTAAAAACATAATGCATAGGCTATACCTTTACCCAGATACCAGTGGAACATATAGTCAAAACAAATCTTTGTTTTATCAGACAGTTAGTTCTACTTTGTTAAGTTTAATTATACAAGGTATATGGTTCATCCCTTATTAAAATTGCTTCTGTTGTCCCAAACTTGACTACTGCGTAGCCTTAGTGGGGAACTATAGTGATTATGGGTTTTACATGCTGTGTGCCCAGATGGAAAACCGGTTATAAATTTTGTGCAACGACTGAAAAGATTCCTCTACGTCAATTTCCAAGAGAGGACGAATTGAAACAAAAACGGATAAATTCAATCCCAAGACAAAACTGGACCATAACTACATCCCACAGAGTTTCTAGTCCATTTTGAAGAAATTGATTTTATTTAAGATACTCGCGACAAAAAACGCGTCATAACAAAAGAAGCACAGAAATTCGCAACGTCTACTTTTGAAAAAAAAAACGCAATTCCCCATGTTTCTCCAAATCTTCCTCAGTATCTAAGTAAAACAAACGCTTCGTCTTGGCCAACTACTTTTGCTGCTGCTTCTGCCAGGCTTGCTTCAGAAAATACTTACACTATGAATTGTAATGAACAGCTCACTCAGCAGAATAGCGTTGATAGCTTTGATATGTACAAACAAAAAATTTTAAATGAAAGCTTGCGCAGTAGCTTCACTGCTGTGATGAATGAGGATTGTTTTTGGTTTCATTATATTACCATACATGAGCAACAAACAAAATCACCCAAGTCATTGGCATCTATTCTAGTCACTGGTATTCTGGAAATCAAACGTTACGTGAATTCTTCTAAAATTCCCTTTTCTTGCAACAAGCATTTGATGTCTTCCAATTTTTTAAAAACCACTTCTGAATTAACCAACATACTAGTCTCTTGTAAATCGCTTTGTGACGACTCTAATGTGACTAACAGCAACATATTTTTTAATCAACTAGCAGTGTCTATTTTAGAGCAATGTATCGCCAAGGAAGAAATTGCCTAAAAAAATCTTGATCCTTCTCTAATGTTAGTGATGAATTATTTTGTGGAACAGTTGTAACTAGTTCAGACATCAAAACATGGCAGGCGTTACTCCTCAAATACGCTTACTACTGCATTTTTATAGAAACTGACCAGCCGAACACTCTATGAGAAGTTGCAAGGTTTGTTTGAGCTTCCATCGTCAAGCTTACTCCGCAAACTATCTGCAGGAATGAATGTAGAAAGTGAAAAGTTAGTTTTGGAATATTTGAAGCTGCGAACAAAAGACTTAACTCAGCATGAAAAAGTAGTTATTTTACTAATAGATAAGGTTGACACAGCGCAACGTATCGAATACAGTAATGGCTCATTTATTGGCTTAACAAAGGATGGAACACCAGCCAAAACGGTGCTCACGTTTATGATTCAATCACTAACAGGAAAATACAAAGATGTTGTGTGCTTAATTCCTGCTCAGAAGCTAACTACTGCTTTACTGAAAACATGGTTTGATCGAGTTATGGTTGCCCTTAATAGAAATTTTTTGGTTATTGCTGTTTCCACAGACAATCACATGTGTAACAGGCAGTGGCATAGCCACGGGGAGGTTGGGGGTTACAACCCCCCATTGAGTCTCACATGACGTCATACTTCCTTTTTTCCTGATCTTTATTTCGAAGTGCTCGATACTTTGTCATTGATAATCTGGTTTTGTAATTGTCATAATAACAAAAATTACGTAGTGTTGTTTCCTGAATTTTGTTCTTCGCCGTTACGCTTAATGAAGCTATGACGCTATTTTATTAGCAGGGCAGTGCCGCTGCAACGCATGCAACTGCCCTGGGCTCCTCAGACCTTCCGTAGAAAAAAGGCTAAACGATTTCAAAGCAAAAATGATGTGCATACCGTCGCTCAAAAAAGAACTAAATCGCTAACATTTGAATATTGTTTCACCAGAAAGCATTCCTTTGACTTCCTTACAACAATCGAGCCTTAACTGCCTTCAGCATTTTTAGTTTAAAACATCTCTCTTAAAATTTAAGGCCATCTTATATTATTATACAAAACCAGGGGCGGATCCTGGGAGGGATATGGGACTTATGGGTAGGCCTATGCTGCGTATACATTCGCCCACCAGCCATTTTCAACAACGCTTTGGATGAAACAAATTTTTGCATAATTTCGAACATCTTGATAACAATACGCCTTAGTCGTCTTAAGCATGCATAATCGAAACTGTGCAAACAAAATGTATCATATTTGGTGAAGCACTCAAAGTTAAGGGCCAAAAATATGACAAACTTGTTCAAAAAGCACTAAAATGGCCATTGCAGCATGCAAATTTTTAAAAATTTTCAGAGGTAAGCACGCCCCCCGGACCCCCCAGAGTAGTTTTTGTTGCTAAGTTGCTTAAAATCAAATCTGTCAAAAAAACTACGCTTGAAAATTGACGAAAATCGGAGCCCCCTCCCTGAAAAAAATTCTGAATACGCCCCTGACATGAAAATATTTTCAATTTACGCCCGTTTCTGGATGTAAACGTTTTTGCATTTAGTTAACATTCAAACTGATTAAAAATTACATCTACCCCACCAAAACTTTCTGGCTCCGCTCCTGTATACAATGTACAGTCAAATGTGATGCCATTTCCAACCTCCCACCCCCCATTGCAAAATCCTGGCTACACTAGTGGTAACAGGAAAAGAATTGTGCTGGGTTTTTAGTTGTATCAGATACTTGTTGATTATACATATAACCAATAACCAAGCATGACACATTTTATATATATACTCTGAACCCATATTTTACTCCTTTGAAACTTATATACTATCTTCTAATAAATCAAACTCTTTTTTAGGGAGTTTTATTTTGACATGTGTGGTGGAGATTTAACCCACAGTATACAGCATCCACTGCGACAAGAAGAAAAGTTGTTTTTGCTTTTTGATTTTACACATAATATGGAGAACATTTTCAACAACCTTTTGAAAAAAAAAAGTTCATGTGCCTTCCCACGAATGGATATCAACATTTACTTGGTGATTCATGTGATGCCAAATTTGCTCATATTGCTCAGCTGAATGCTCTGGAAGAAGACAAAAGCATTAAAATTGCCAGCAATTAAAAAAAAGCGTCATTAAATCTCAGCAATATTGCTAGGACCTCTCCTCAACATGCACTGAGTAAGTAGTGAGTCAGTAGTTATGAATTAGGCTTAAAATAAAAGCATTTATTTTTTTCAGTAACGTCATGAACAGCACGTCTACACCAAATACTTACATTTGGATTTGTCATATCGTTAAGATATGTTTATATAGCTAGAAATAGGAGATTGATTACACGTAGGTAGTAAGTATGAGATGATGTGTTAAATTTTTTGTTTGTGCGTGCTCCATATACTTTAAATTTTCTGCTTCAAAACTAACTCAAATTTTTCTTTGTTTAGGTGTTTTTAGTGATTCAACTATTCGAGGGCTGGAATACTATAACAGAGATTATCCAGCATTCATTAAGACAGCGCGCTATCTGAAACTCATCGCTAATATTTGGAAAATCATGTCAGCGAAAACATCTTTTAAAGGTTTGTACTTGGCAGTTTACTATTGTTGTTATGGTTACAGAATACAGACAACTCTTCCGTTTTGATACAGTTATCAAATGCATTTACTTAATAGGGCCAGCAAGTTACCAAAAGGAAATAATTACGATTTTTGGGTATTTTAGGGATTTGATTCAGAAAGAGAACGTAAATCACACACCAATGTTGGTTTTCATTACTCAGAATTCAAAATTTTGTTGTTTGTATTTTTACATGTATTGTTTGAAATAATATTGTTACGACCAGTGATTATATGCTCTTACGTACTATTATAAGAGAAAGCACAGAGTTACACAAGTTTACTCAAATGGTTTTTGTCAAGTTTTCATCATGAGCATTTTTCAGCAGAAAGAAAAAGAGATGACATGTATTCTCCACTGCAAGCTGATGAAGAAAATCCTTCTCTGCTGTATTTGAAGGAAGCAAAATTGCTTTTTGAAGAGTGGCGGCAATCCGGAAAAACAGGAAACTTTTATAGCGTGCTTACAAACTATGGAAGCGGCCCCAGGTTTGACACAGCATTTGAAAACTAATCATGGATTGGAGTGCCCGCCAACAAGAAAGTTAATGTCAGACCCAATCAAGGGTCGCTTCGACTGGTATCACCGAGCAAATGGGGGAGTTAAACTTTTATATGTCTGTAAAGCAGTTATTTGAAGCTGAGAAAACACAATGCTTAAGTCTGCTTCAAGAAAAGGTTTTGACTGCTGCAGTGCACATCAACCAAGTCAAACATGAAAAAGAAATGGAAAATGACGCAATTGCATAGGAGGATTATTTATGGCTAACTGATGTTTTCATTGGAGTTGCATCAGATGACATGCCTGATGCAGATGCTGCAGTATCCCCTTTTATGTGAGTGGGCTATATTGGACAAAGCATACCAAGATGTTGCAAATGCTTGTCGAGCAAAGATCTTCTTGTGCAGAGCAGTTATGTGCCTTCTCTGAACATACTAGAAAAGCACAAAGAGCTAGCGCAAATCGCTGACCGAGGTGGTTTGTCTCAACCTACAGAACTTTGCTTCGGCATTTATGGCATTTTTAACTACTCTTGCAGTTATGGCATATACTTCAGTGGTATGCGAAAAGGCGATGCTTCAAAAGTTTTTTCGCAGTTTGAATCAAGCTAGAGTCTTCCTTTTTGCCTTTTGAAAAATGATGAAAACTACACAGGAAGTTGCTCATTTGCTGAACATCAAATGTGCGGAAAATCATGATGCTTTTGATGCAATTGTCATCTGCGTTTTTAATTGCTGCGCGAAAAATGAATCAAAGCGCCTGAACAGCAGACCATTGCTAGAAGAGACATCAACCAAAACCTTGCGAACCATTTGTAAACTGACATCCAAAGACAGCAAACAGTAGGCTCACTAAGTACGTATGCTATTCTTGTATGTGTTAAGGCTATGATTTGTTTTTTGATTGACTGCTTTTTCTGATTGTTATCATGCTTTTTGCATTTTTGTAATTACAGAGCTGTGATAGATGTAGCCAACTGCAAAAATATTCATTTTTGGAGTTGACTGTACTAGTGTCCACGACCAAATATGGGTGTCAATCTCGTAGTTCTAGATATCCTTGACACAGTCATTCAGTGCTGACAAAGTTTAAGCCGATACTGAGCTAAGTAATCTGGCTGGAGAACAATTCCGCTCACTGTTAGGTGTCGCTACATTGCATATTTGAATAGATAGGATTCGACTTGTCGTTGAAATTGACGTGGATGATCATGGAATTGCTGGGCAGCTTCGTTGTTCAGTGAATCATCAAAATCAACCAGATCCTGCAACATCATTCACAATATTGAAGGACTTCACAACACTGCTGTATGAAGTAAACAAAATACAGTTTTCGAGAAAAATGCAGAAGACAATTTGATTTTTCAAGAGGCAATTATTATACACCCCAAGTAATGAAAAAATAACAGGGACCAGTCCATGTAAGATTGGTGGCAGGAAATGTTTAACAATAGAATCTATTGTCACTTAACTAGTAGCACAAAGGTGTTTTTAGTTTGTAATCCTTGACGAAAACGAGACATGTTACCATGTAAAAGCGCCATATCAGATCACTTACGGCAGATTACTATTGCCATGTTTTGCCGTTTCTTTTTTCATCGCACTAAAAACAGCAATATTTTGATATCATTTTATAGTCACAAAATAAGGTAGTATTTTGAGCATAAACCAAAACTACTAAAGTTTACTGTTAGCAAAAAAAAAATTAGTACGTTGTACTTTTTGTTGTATTTGACACCAAAAATTGTCATTGTTACAAAGCAAAAACGACGTATACGCAAAATGCTATTGTAATGCTTAATACTACAATAGTAAATAGCATAAATCACAGTACATGCCTTATGACAACTATTTGGCACAAAGTTTTACTAACATGTGCTTGAACTGCCAGCTAATTTGCTTTTACTGAAATGCAAATACAGCGTATTTCCTTTGTACAATAACGTCATAAGTGCAGTTATGGCTTTTACATTGTTTTATGACGATGTTTTATGAACAAGTACCACATTGTGGGCCGTAAGTGAAGATACGTCGCATTAACTTAATAAGAAGTTGAAAATGCATTATACATTATATTTAGTAAGAGATTGAATACATCATCAGTTTTACATTTTAACACTCGTTCTATATCCAAAAATGAAAATTTAATTGAAAATCTAATATCAGCAATAAACCACAATCCTGATGTAGTTGCAGTTAAAAAAATCAAATTAAATCTTCATTATACTCTCGGTATTACACCGATGCGTGTAACGAGTGGCGGGGCCCATCTCTGTGGCTTAGTGCCTGGGCTACACAGCTCCGAAAAAACGTCGCAGCGGTGGCGAGCCATTGACAACACTGTGCCAATTTAACCGGTCCAGGAATCGAACCCCAGACCTCCCGCACCGATATCATGCGCTTAGCAACTGAGCTAACGGCCGATCTAGTTGCAGTTACCGAGACTAAATTAAACACAAATAACATTAATGCTTCACCAATACAGAACTATACATTTTTGTACTCTAATGCTAAAAGAAACTAGGGAGGCGGTCAAATGTATATTGCAAATCATTTAAAATTTTCCAGAACTAAAACAACTGTCTTTCACAGATGATTCTGAAAACCTTTTTATTGAAGTCAACGTAAAAGGTAATAAAAGGGAATGGTTTTTGGGATGATATATAGGCATCCTGATCATAATTTTTAAGTTTTTCACGAAGAATTTTGCAAAACCCTAAATAAACTAGCCCTGCTGAAACAAAACTACTATGTTCTTGGAGATATACATACTAATTTTTTCAAAAGTAATAACAATCTTAAAATAGATTCATACAAAAATGATCTTTTATCTGACGGATGTTTTAATCTCATTGATAAACCGACCAGAATGCAGAAAATTCATCGACATCAATTGATCATCTCTCAACTAACAACTTGTTGTAGTAGTAGTAGTAATTTATTTTTTCGAGCGGCAGAAACGTTGAACAAGTAAAAAATAAAACCGAAATTTAGTGGATTCATGCCTACTCGATAGGAGGCTGCATGTGACAAATTGTCTTCTAGCAGCAGATCCCCAAAAAATAAGAAAGAATAAATAACAAAAGTCAAAGAGAAATTAAGCAGTTATCAATTTTACCAAAAATGGATCATTAAAACAGGATACACAGCAATTGCAAGTCTTACAATGACAGAATAAAAATGTCTATTTATAAACAACAGAGGTCAGTCCGCACACAAGCGATCAAGATTTATAGAAATCAATTAATAATTCTTTATACAGAGATTTGAATTTAAAAAAGTTTTTCTAAATACAAGGGAATATTATTCTAAATAATTACGCCTTGATTAGTGCAGACATATGAGTAGTACTTTTATACTTTGTACAGTCGACGAAACTGGTATACATGGCATACTAGTCCCAATGTCAATGCTTTGATAAGTAGTGCCTCCTTGCGGCACCACACAAGCAATTGTATTGACTGACCGGCTAAACTACTTCAGCAACCCTGTTGCCTTGCAGGGCATGCTGTTTTAGGCAAAGGCTAGCTAGGCCCACTGCTTACAACTGTGGTTGGCGTTAGCAAGGGCATGCGGCCATAAAACACATGCTCCAATAAAACCTCATGAAGATGCACAGAAAAGTTTCGGTCCCCATCAGCCCTTAAATGGGCAGGGGGTGCTGAGAATCCCGGGGTTAAAAATTCATGAAGAGAAAGTTGGAGTTCGATTTGGAAGCAGGAATGTTGGCAGTAAATCTGGCAGAGGAACAAAGATGTGTGAAGAACTGAGAAAGCGACAGGTGGATGCACGCTGTTTGCAAGAAGTGAGATAGAGAGGCAAAGGCGCTCGCTTTTTTGGTGTCAAGGGAAGAAGGTATAAACTATAGTGGTGTGGAAATGATGATAAGATTGGAGGCGTGGGTATGGTTAAAAGAACTGTGCGAGAACGTGGTAAAGGTCAGAAGAAGGTGTGACAGAGTCATGGCCATTGGATTAGTGTTTGGAGAAGAGGTGGTGAAAATAATATGTGCCTTTGCACCAAAGTGGAATGCCAGATGTCGAGAAGGAAAGATTTTATGAGGAAATGGCGCGTGAGTAGAGTATGGCAAACGCAAATGGATTGGTGTTGGGATTGGGAGATTTCAATGGTCAAGTTGGAAAATGTGCAAAAGGATTAGAAGGTATACATGGAGGGTATGGAATAGGGAGAAGAAACGCAGAAGGAAGAACATTACTAGATTTCTGTGATCAGATAGAGTTGTGTGTCGCAAACACGTGGTACAAGAAGAAGGATAGAAAGTGACTTACAGTTCGGGCGGAAATGAAACGGAAATAGACTGTGTTATAGTTGGAAAGGAAAAGAGGAAGTATTTACGAGATGTGAAAGTTATCTCTGAGGAATTGCAACACAGACTAGTGGTAGTTGATGTGGAGGAGCAGAAGTTGAACAAATCAGTGAAAAAGAATAAAAGAGTGAAATGGAAGGTATGGACGCTGAAGGAAAAAGTAATCACAAAAAAATTTGAAGAAAGAGTAGTGAAATTAGTGGACACTGATTCAATGGATTTGTGGGGATCTTATAAGAATGGAGTTTTACAGGCTTGTGATGAAATGTGTGGAAAGAGAAAAGTGAGGGGAGATCGGGGAAACACATGGTGGTGGAACGAGCAAGTAAAGGATGCAACAGATCGGAAAAAGCGTTTAAACTGTGGTGCACGAACCCATTAGCTGAAAGTAAAAATAATTATAGGAAGGAAACGAAGAAAGTAATTGCAAAAGCCATGAAGCAACAAGCGAAAGAAGAGATGAATGTGCTGTAACACCAAACCAAATGACGTTTTCAAGTTTGTGAAGTTCATGAGAAAAGAGGGAAGGGACATAGAAGGTGAAGGTTGCATGAAGGATAAACATGGGAAAATTGTAGCCAGTGATGAAGATCGTGGGAAATTATGGAACACATGGAAAAGATCATGAATGTGGAAAATGAATGGGATCAGATGGTAGAAGCAGCTATGGTTGAAGGACCAGTTGAAGGAGTAACTGATGAGGAGGCGATGGAAGCTATGAATAAAACGAAGTTGGGAAAGGCAGCTGGACCCTCAGAAGTAAATATGGATATGATTTACTTGGACATTTCATTTCTTGGACATATGGACATTTCATCACAAGCTTTGTCAGAGAGTGCTTGATGAGAAAGGTATGCCAGAAGAATGGAAAACAAGTGTTGGTGTTCAAATTTTAAAAGGAAAAGGGGATGTGATGGATTGTGGGGCATACACAGAAGTAAAGCTGCTGGAGCATGCAGTGAAGATAGTGGAGAGAGTGTTGGAGAACAGAATAAGAGAATCGGTAACGATAGATGACATGCAATTTGGCTTTATGCCTGGGAAGGGCATGACTCATGCATTGTTCATTCTTAGGAGAATGCAAGAGGAGCTTTGTGGAAGAGAGAAAAAACTGTACATGCATTTTGTGGACTTGGATAAGGCATTTGATAGGGTACCGAGAAAAGTGATAGAATAGGCATTAAGCAAGAAAGGGTTGGCAGAAGTGTAGGTGCAAGCAGTGTTGAGTTTATATGAGGGTTCAAGGATGAAAGTTAGAGTTGGGTCAGGGACATCGAAAGAATTTGGGGTACGCGTTGGTGTGAATCAAGGATCTGTGCTATCACCACTGATATTTGCTGTTGTGGTTGATGTTGTGACAGAACATGCAAGAGAAGGACGATTGAAAGAAATTCTGTGCGCGAATAATCTGGTGCTGAGGAGTAAAAGTCAGGAAGATTTAAGGGAGAGGTTCCAAAGATGGAGAAGTGCATTAAAAGACAAGGGATTGAACGTGAATGTTGCAAAAACTAAGATGATGGTGAGCTGAATGCAATGAGCAAAATAGATCCTTGTGGTATATGTGGGAAAAGGGTTGAGTCTAACGCTGTGTGTTGCACACACTGCACGAAGTGGATACATGGAAGATGCACGAATATGAAAAAGTAACCTACAGTTCTGCAAGACATTTTGTTTGTAGAAGATGCACAGATGTTGGAGATGGCACAAAAGAACCAGTCGAGGTATTATTTGATGAAGTGGAGACTGTGAAGGAATTTTGTTATTTAGGAGATAGGCTGAATGCTAGTAGTGGATGTGAAACTACTGTGACCTCAAGAGTAAGGATTGGATGAATCAAATTTAGAGAATGCGAAGAGTCGTTACATGGAAGGTTTTCTTTGAGAATGAAAGGGATGGTATATCGTACTTGCGTAAAATCAGCATTGTTATATGGAAGTGAGACATGGTGTTTGAGGGAGAGTGAAATGGGAAGTTTGGGAAGAAGTGAAAGAACCATGGTGAGGTCAATGTGTGGAGTGAAATTAGTGGATAGAAAGAAAATGGAGGAGCTGATGGAGATGGTGGGTTAGAAGGAAACGTTGGATAGAATGGCAAAAACGAATGGAGTGAGATGGTATGGACATGTGATACTGAAGAAGGCAATGATGCTGGAAGTGAAAGGGAAGCGAAAGCGAGGACAGCCAAAAATAACATGGAGGAAGCAGGTGGAAGAGAGTGTGAAGAAAGTCAGGTTGAAGATCAAGAAGCTGCAGAAGGGATGAGGTGTATCCGGCCACCTTTGGAGACGAGGAAAGAACAGGATCGAAACTGGATGTGATGATGATGTTTAAATGTTCGTTGCAATCTCAAATCAAATCAAATCTTCATTATACTCGCCGTAATACGCCGAAGCGTGTAACGAGTTGCGGGACCCATCTCCGCGGCTTAGCGCCTGGGCTACACAGCTCCGAAGAAACGTTGCAACGGTGGCGAGTCGTTGGCGACACTGTGTCAATTTGACCGGCCCGGGAATCGAACCCCAGACCTCCCGCACCGATAGCGTACGCTTAGCAACTGAGCTAACGACCGATTTTCGTTGCCATCTAGAAGTTTTAAAATTAGGTAGGCATAAGTTTAATTGCGCTTTGTTTCTTGTGGAATATTTGTGTCGATCTTCAAATTTTACAAAGAAACTTTGAAGTTGTAGAGGTAGTTAACTTCTTGAATGTAGAAACATTAATTTTGCAATTTCGAAATTATAGAAGTCATCTAGTTTTTAAATATTATTGCTTCTATAACTAGGGTCGAAATCAGTACAAGTAGGAATATTAAATTATGACATTTCGAATCATCTTCCTTTACAATATTTTTCTTGATTTCATATTCTCCTGAAATGAGAAAAATTAAATATACCTACAGATGTAGTTTATTTAAAGTAAAAAAATAAAAACCTATACAGACTGTTTCACCTCAGCGGATCATCAGGAGGAATCTAAATTAAGGTTTAAAGTTAGCCTGATAGTGAATAACTGATAGTAAAATTGATAAACTACGCTTACTACACTAAAAACCTTACGTGAACCATAGAAGGAGGGTAGTCTCCGCTGCATACAGCTCAGTGCTCAAGCGAGCTAGTCACAAGCTAATCTAGAAACATTCAAAGAAATTAAAAAGCGTGGCCGGAATACGGTGCTACAGTAGAAAGGCAGATAGAGGGATGTTAAAATACTGTGGCAAGTGTTATAGGTAATAAAAAAGGGGGGGCGGTCACAAGCAAATCAACACATACAAATTTCATACAAAATAGTAAAGGATAGGCGCATTAGTGAGGGTCTGTAATTTTAAAGCCTTTCAGTTTGATTTTGCTTAATGGCGGCATTTTCCAACAAGTTCAGATCTTTTGCTAAGAGTGATATTTTTGTCAAATTTTTCCTCAAAGCACAGTTGGCATTGCTTCATCCTGCATTGGTAAGGGGTCGCCTGACGATGAACATTCCAAGTAATATTGGGCGGATTTCCTTGTTCCTTTGCGGTCCAGCATGCATTTGACAGCGCTGTTGCATGCCTTTTCTTTGAGTCTTTAAAACTGTTCCTATGGTTGTAGTACCTGGTCTTGAATTCCTTCTCCGTGCACCCATAATAGTGCTTGTTGGTATTGCCGATGGATATGGTTGCGTCATAAACAATGGAGTTAATGCGGCATCTACCATCTAGCGGGCATTCGTTTTTTTTCTTGCAGTTGCAGGGCGGTATTGTGGTGTGGTTGATATTGCTGTCAAGGAGTTTTCTGTTGTGCGATGAAATGATGGATTAGACGTTGGGCATGCAGCAGTAACTGATCTTTACGTTGTTTCTGTTGATGATTTTGTGGAGATGGTGGTTTGGTGGAAAGTGCTTGCTGATTAGGCGTAGGAATTCCTTGTCTACGTTTGTGGCGACATGGTCGCTAAATGGCGGGTTGAACCATATAATTTTCCTTTTCCTGTTGCGACTGGAGTGCTTGCAGTTTTCTTGATACGTCAGGCTAGCCGGATGCTCTTACGCAGAGCTTCCTCGTATACTGGTGAAGCTTTGTGGAAGGCTTCTGCGTCGCAGGAGAGTTGTGAGTCGTGCCTTTCTGTGTTGGATGGTAACTGTTTTTTTATGCATGGCGGATGATTGGAACGAGCGTGCACATATAGGGGATTGTCGTTGGGTTTGCGGTATAACTAGCATCTTCTTGAGGCAAGAT